>BSBK01001047.1:2500-512500 GCA_027943335.1 Chamaecyparis obtusa | reverse complement strand
TCCACTCAAACTTCTTCCCCTTTCTCTAGATGGAAGTGATAGGGTAACCCACTCTAGAGAATCCCTCAACAAAATGTCTATAGTAACTGTCCAACCCCATGCAACTCCTGACCTTGGTCACACTAGTAGGTGCTGGCCAATCCATAATTGCTCTAATCTTACATGGGTCAATAGAAATCCCATCTCCCGATATCACATGACCCAGATAGTGAACCTCTAATCTAAAGAAAGCACACTTCGACAAATTGTCAAACAACTGATTGTCCCTCAAACACTACAAGACCTACCTCAAAGGTTGTTCATGCTCCTTCTCATCTCGAGAGTAGATCAAAATATCATCCAAGAATACTACTATAAAATTATCCAAGAAAGTGTGGAACACTCCATTAATGAGACTCATGAACATTGCTGGAGCATTCGTGAGTCCAAAAGGAACCACCCTGAACTCACAATGACCATAGTGAGTGCGGAAAGTAGTCTTGTGGATATCACTCTCCACAATGCTCAACTGATGGTATCCCAACTTCAAGTCAATCTTAGAAAATACATGGGCACCCTGAAGCTGATCAAATAAGTTATCAATCTTATGAAGTGGATACTGATTCTTGATGGTCACCTTATTCAGCTGTCAGTAATCCATACACAACCTAAGAGATCGATCCTTCTTAACAAAGATAACTGGTGCACCCCAAGGTGATACACTAGGACAAATGTGCCCTTTCTCCAAGAGCTCTTCTAACTGAATCTTGAGCTCATTAAGCTCATTGGTGGTCATCTGGTATGGTGCTCAAGATACTGGCTCTACTCCTAGCACAAGATCAATATGAAAATCCACCGCTCTAGGTGGTGGCATACCAGGTAGCTCTGAAGGGAATACATCTACAAACTCCTGCAAGATAGGAAGGTCATCAAGGGAAGTCTCCTTCTCAACCTCCTCCTCTCGATCACTGATGGTGATGGAAAATAACTAACAACCTTTTTGCATGCACCGCTTAAGTTGCATAGCAGAAACCATATGAAGATTGATAGGTCTCGGAACTCCTAAGATACTTAAGGTTCACCAAACTCATCTACACACTCAATCCTCTTCTATCTATAGTCCATCTTGGCATTGTGGGCATAAATCCAATCCATGCCAAGGACAACATCATAAGACTCAAGTGGTGTGATACATAGGTTAGCTATGGTGGTCATGTCACCAATCTAAAACTAGCATCCTCTCCCCAAGGAATTGACTGACACCCTAGCACCCAAGGCTAACTCAACCTCCCAACTCACATCCTATCTAGCTACCACTAGCCTGCAACACTCCACTACATATGGAGTAATAAAAGAATTGGTAGCTACAGAGTCCAAAAAAATAGAAATACTAGTACCTCCAATCATACCTATGGCCTCAATAACTGTGGCTTGATGGTCAACCTGGTGGTTATCAACTACTGCAAACACTAGATGAGATTTGCCCATGTCTCCCACCATAGGCTTTGAAGTTCCTGCTCTCTGACTACCTACTAGACATCCTAATGGACAATCCCTAGAAATGTTCCTCATAGCACCGCAAGTGTAACATGGACCTCTAGCCTATATCTAGATCCCCTAAGATCTGGATTGCTAATGTCCACTTGTCATGCTAGACCCACTAAATCCACCTCTGGAAGATTGATGAGTCTTAGCTGGTGGTGTGTACTGTGACTGAGATTTTTGATCTTGTCGAGGACCCTATGAAATCCACTACTTGGGCTTAGAGCCCCGCTATCCCTATGGAGCCCTCTATCTCTGACTCTGCTAAGACTATTGTTATTGCTGCTACTGCTGAGGTGCTCTATATGATCCTGATGAGTGTTTTTGATTCCCTTTCTAGTAGGATTTTTGCAAACCAGAAGTCTGGGGTGTGGAATTATGGTTCTATGATCAATTATTGATCTCTTCTGCTACCATGGCTCTCTCAACTATATAGCACAAATCTCCTAGAGGTACCAATCATACTCTATTTGATGTATCATGGTTCAACCCTTTGATGAAGTGGTTGACCTGAAGTTTCTCATCCTTCATATAATCCATGTAGGGAAGGAGCTCGAGAAACTTGCTCTTGTATTGTGCCATAGTCATATTCCTCTGCTAGAGGTCATGGAACTCATTTATGTGATGCTATCTAAAATTCTCTAACATGTATTGGGCCTTGAATCTCTGCAGAAAAACCTCCCATGTAAGGGTGTCTAAAGTGAAGTGATGTTTATATTCTTCCCGTCTCCACCAAGTAGAGGCATTACCTCTTAGCATATGTACTACCAAATGTGCCTTCAGGTTGCTCTCATAAGGGTGCAACCCAAAGTAGTACTCAAGGCTCAAAATACATGCCTCTACCTGATGTAGGAGCATCCTGGTGTAAGAGCAATCTTGCATCACCCAAAAAATATTTCTGGTTTCTTTTCAATAAGGGCTATCTTGTGTAGAGCTGCTATTTATGGAAAATTGCTATTTTTAGAAAGTTGGTCATATGATCTCAGAATGTTCTAATTTCATAGTTGGAGGTTCATCTTAGTCATATCAACCTGCCTATAAAGTTTCATTGCTAGATCAAGTCTGGTTTTGAAGATATTGAAACTTTTCAATTTTGGAAATAGGGTATAGAAAATTTGAACTCAATTTTGAAGGCCTTAGAGACCCCAGATGAGGTTGAATTTTTGGCTAATTAAAGCTTTCTTCATTTAGACATTGTAGAGCTCCTTGTGCCCTTTTTGAAATGGGGTTATAATAGTCAATCGAGTCAACGGGTGATGACTTGTGGTCTCCAGAAGTTGGGTCACCTGAAATGGCAGAAAATGATTTTCCTTCAAAATTTATGTTTGGGTTTCAAAAGTTATTTTGAGCTGACTTTGATGTAATAAAATGAAAAATAAAATAATTCTAAGTTTGGTCAGCCTTGTTGGCTAAAAATTCTGGAACCTTCCCAGGCGGTGGAAAATTGCCTATATAAGGAAGGTTGTAGTGTTGTGTTAGGCAGTTTGGGATAGTTCTAGATATAGATTTGGGTATTGATTCGAGGCTTTGTCCTATAGAATATTGTAAGGGAATGCCCATGTGGCTTTACATATTGTAATTCTGAAAGTTTTTAATTCCACATTTGTGGAGATAATAAGAAACCAATTTTCTATTCTTGCATATTGTTGTTGTTTCTCTATTTCTATTATGTGTTTGTGGTATTAAGGGTAGCACCCTTCATCATTACCTATGTACCATCTATAGATCCTGAAAAGGGTTGAGGCTAAATGCATAGGAGCTCTCTGATCTGATCCCTTGTATCACGGGATGCTCTATGCACTATCTCAGGTGGTTGTGGTGGTGGCTTTGGCATATGTACTAACTCATCCTCTAAATCTACCTGCTCCTCAACCCGCCTCGAAGGAGGGTTCTTACTCCTCTCTTGGGCCTCATTCTACTAACCTCCTAATGGAAATCTATTCATAATGATACCAGCAAGATTCTAAAGGGCATTCAGAATATCCTTATTAGGGTTTGGTGGTGGTCCAAGAGGTGGTTCTAGCTCATCACCTACATCCTCTACTAGCTGCTCAACATCCACTGAAGCCTCACTAGAAGTCCTAGCATCTTACCCATAGTGATGACCTGTACCTGTAACTATGGGCATCCTACACAAGTGAAAGACAAGACATAAGTCAAAAACGCAATGGGTTTAGGTTCCTAGAGTTAAAACTATGCTCTGATACCAAAATGTCATGCCCAAAATTATGGCAAAACACACACAAATTTTTTTTTTTAAAACTCATACTACAAGGTTGAAAATAGTAACATAAGATTGTAACATCAACCTATACACCTAACTCTTGAGGGAATTCGAGGCATGCGCTAGCTTGCCGACATTCCCTAACTCATCAAGTGCACAAGGTTGAAGAATACACTAACTAGGGTTTAACCAATGAGGGCATGAGGGATGAAATCCCTAAAGTAATCATTCCATAAGAATAAAGTCAATAAAATTAAGACCAAGATTCTATATTATTAAAATATTAAAATATTAATCATTAATCTTGCCTAGATTAGTTATAAAGGATGCAACAAGGCACAATGCAAATTTGAATACTAAAAATAAGGTCAAAGTTATAATTTGGTAATATTTTATTAGGATGATTATCGCCTAATGTACAAATGATTAGTATATTAAATAAAACACCATATATGTATATAATATCATATATATATATATACACGATATTATATTTAACACATACTAAAATAAATAAAGTTTATAACAATTAAGAGAAATTCTAAAATACATGTTAAAATAAATATTATGGGAATAAGATATCTATAGTCACTTAAATCCAGGATTAAATTAAATCTTGAAATAATAGGGAAGGCACAAAGGACTCAAAAAGGCTATTATTAAAAAGATAACTACATAACCAAAGGAGATAAAATAGGAAATATCAGTAGTCAACAATTTAATAATTCAACTGATTCATAAAAGGGAAATATAATTCAAAAATAATTAAAAGGGGAAAAATGTAGAAGGGCTCTTAGCTAGCCCTAACCCTAATCCGAAATAAGGGGATTGGCTTAATTAAATTTGGCCTGGGACCCACAATTTCCATTGCTGAAGTTTTAAATAGGTTGCAGCAGAGGGCCAAGAAACTTTGTAATCCAGAGTGAGTATTGACCCAAGCATGCACAGATGTGTATACACACAAGTGTGTATTCATTCCTGTGCAGACTTGAGTAAATACCAGGGGTTACAATAAGAAAAATCTGATAGATCCAAGAGTCAGGAGGGTGCAAGGTCTCTGGTTGTTTAAAGTTCTAGTTTTCCCTAGAGTTTAATTATTTAGGGTGATGTGTACCAGAGAGTATGGATATGGTTATAGTTACCAATCCCATTAATTTTCTTCTTGCTCACAGATCTAGTATTAATTTAATCTTATTTCAGTTAAGATCACAGTTTTTGCATCAACATATATTTTTTGTTTTTGAAATCAAAATCAGTGATTGTGACTGTTTAAGAGTTCAAAGCATAAATCCTTATTATGTCATTAATCCACATGTAGGGTAATTACACTTAACCCATGCGATATTTATTATTATGTGAGCTGCTGATAAATCATTCCTATGTATACACTTTGAAAGAATGGGATGACAATCTTGTTATAAAATTTATTATTCAAAACAAAGCATTACGAAGTACATAATACAAATAATCTTTAGAATGAAACTGGTTAAAATGGAGCATGCAAAATAAAATAAAAGAAATACACTAAGGAGGCAAGTTTTAAAGCCAATGTGCATGGTGATTTGAGCTATCGAGCACGGGCTTTGCTCATATCGGTAGTGCATGGCCCCACTCACAGTGGCACGACCACTGAGTAGTTGCCTTAGCCGTTGCGCCAGTGGTGATGCCACTATTTGCAGCAGCCAATGCCACCGGCGACAGGGCACACCACAATCGATGCTAGGGTTTTGTTTATTATTTGCTGGGTTGTATATCGTGTGACTCAAACATTCGATGCGCAGTTCTATAAACTTAAATATATACATACATATATATTATTATATATGTATACATGGGTGTTGGAAACATGGTCAGCGCTCCCCTCAAGATTTGTGACATGGTTTAACAGCCTCCTATGTCTTCTATAATTCTAGTGGTTGTACCAAGCATTAACAGGTCAATCTTTAGGTGCAATGACAACTACTACTTGTAACATGTGGTATCAGAGCTTGGTCATAGGTTTGAATCCCCTCGGGTAATGCTAAGTGGGAGATTGTTGGAAAAATGGTCAGCGCTCCCCTTGGGATTGGTGACATGGTTTAACAGCCTCACGTGTCTTCTATAATCCTAGTGGTTGTATCGGGCATTAACAGGTCAATCTTTTGGTGCAACGACAACTACTACTTGTAACAATGGGTAATGTCTCATGTATACATATATAATAATATATATATGTAGAAAGATTAATAAAAGACAAGAAAATTGTACTATTCAACTGGTACCAAAACTAATGCTATGGTAAACAATAAATTTGTAATGTCTCGGTATTAATTTCATTTCAAATTTATAAAATAAAAATGTGCATGGTTCAATTTTAAGAGATGCAAACTATATTATTACATATACAGTCGATTATATATATTTAATAATATAGGTACTCAAATTAATGCACAACAGAGTATTGATATATATATATGTAATAATATAAATGAACAGAAAGGTATCATATATAATTTTTGTATATATGTTGTATTAAAACAACTACAAGATTGCATAAATAGAAACAATGAGGCTATAAGCAAAATTACAGAGCATTTCATATAAAGATTTATATAAATCATATACCTACAACATACAACCAATTCATTTTATAGAAAGAAATCAAAAGATCTATAGTCCATGGTCTTTATATAAAACTTGCTCTATACATAAACTATGCTTTATTAAATATATGTTATTTTTTTCTTATAAATCATAAAACATGTAATTAATTCTAAAACATTTTAGGCTAGTTTTCAAACACAATTTCTGTTAAGCATTCATTTCTTGATGTCTTTTCATGAAATGAACTTTATTCTATTCCTTCTTATTCACAAAAGAGGGAGATTAATTCTAACAACATCTTGATGCTATCACATAAAAGATTAAATAAACTATCCTTCCACGTCAAGAATGAAACAAAAAAATATTTAATTTAATTGAAGAATTTTCTCAAGTTGGAAATAGATCTTTTCTTAAGGAAGAGCTTAGATAAACATGCATAAATAAACCTTTGAATACACAATCATAGAGATAGATTTTTACATTTCATACTCATTTCAACTAACTTCAAGCATCAACAATGGTGTATTACTTCAAAATAAGGGAAAACATTACAATGTTCTCATACACATTTTAGCTTCATGAGATGAAAGAAATGACTTAGTAATCTATCTTTTACAAGCATATCACATGCTCAGCTTTTCAACATAGCCTTGAAATAAACAATTACAAAAGGCTCAAGGCCAATCATCCCAATTACATGAAGTGGTCACATTCAAACTTTCAACTAGCTCCATCAAACCAGTGAGATAAGTCTTTCATAATCTGCAAAACAAAGCCAAATGGACTATGGAGGCTCACCTCCCAACCTAGGCCATTTCATGGCCACCCCCAAGCTAGGGGAAAACAAAGATGGATAGGATAACAACATGCATACATCAAGCACACACAACAGAAACCAACAACCATTGCATAAACATAAAATTCCATTTCCTAAGGCTTAGCACAACTTGAGTCACTTTGGACCCATGGTATGGGTGAAGGTGGAAGCTACTCAACTAGGAGAATGTCAAAGTACAATAGAATACCAGCCTTCAACCATAATCACACCCTTATGACCCCCAAAAGTATACACAAAAAAAAAATGGCACATGGATGCCCATACATCCATGGTTTATCCCCTTCCTCCCAGAGGAAGGACTCTACGCTAGAAAAGTAGTCCCAACTTATGTCCTTCACCCATCAAGGCTCTCTTCCCTCCCAAGGGTGAGCTTGGCCTTGCACAACCCCAATAAACAATGCACAAAAGAAAATACATATACAAGAAAAGACAAAAAGCCATGAACTTTTACATGAATAACCATCAGTCACACAACATAGGAAAAGAAGTAAAATTATACATAACAATAGTAACAAGAGAATACAAGAATCCAACCTTGATCCAAGCTAATGGCAAGAGGGTTGAGATGAGCTTTCCAAAAAGTCTCCTCCTTTGCTATGCAACACCAAAATCTTCCCAGAACAAAACCAAAATTCTCACAAACTATCAAGTCTCCAAAAATTTGAGAGTGGGCAATTAGCCACCAATTTTCCCTCCATCTTCTTAAGAAGACAAACCCTCAACCTTTCAAAAAAAATGAGAGAAAATTCAAATTCAAAATTCAAATTCAAAATTCAAATGAAGAGTGGCTCTTCCAAATTTCGTCACTTTTCAAAAGAGCATCTTTTGGAAGGGCAAAAATAGTCAAAAACCATCACAATAGTCAAAATTTGACCTCCAACATAAGGCACCACTATGGGGTAGCCTATTTTTAACCTCCACTAACATAAATGGTCATTAAAAGCCACTCAAAAGACCACTCAAAGAATGGATCCGAAAATGAAAGAGAATCCCACTCATGGCCCCTAAAAATAGAGATCACTTACACACATTAAACACTTGGGCATGCCAACTCACAAGACATGTGTCAATTAACACCACAAATAAATCACATTACACATGATACACATGGCATGTCAAGTAGACTAAATAATAAAGTAAAATTAACATAATACAACAATTACATTCATGCTCCACTTTACAAATTTACACTTTACAATGAGGTTAATTTCTCCCTTTGGAGATAACCTTGGCTTAGCATGATTTTACAAACATCCATCTTTGAGTTCCCTCAAAAATTCCATGGTCTTACCTACACACTTGACAAAGCATTAGTAGGTCATGAAAAGTCAAATATATATATATATATATATATATATATATATATATATATATATATATATATATATATATATATATATATATATATATATCTGTGTGTGTGTGTGTGTGTGTGTGTAAATAAAATACATCTAAAAATCACATTCTTAGCATCATAATCTCTAACTGCATTTCATAATAATTCTGATCATTTCAACATTGCATTTCTAAGGAACATAAGGTCAAGATTAAAATGATACATGATAATCCATCTAACATAATAGCCATGATCATTTCCCATAATTTTTCCAATCATGAATGTAACATCAAGATAACATATATAAATCAAAGATGTATCAATTACTATGCTCATAACCTACTAAATAACATCAAAGTGAAAGTCCTATATTATCATCACATAAACACAAATCATCACATAGTATCATAATATAATGTCTCTGTCTCAATAGTCCAACATGATAAAATAGAGTGTCAACATGAGTCTAAAGATGGAAAATAAAACTGCTATGAACTGATGTCACGGGGTGAGGCCTCACATTCAAGTTAACCGAATACAAGTTTGACCAAGCACACTTACCAAGTACTGAGCTAGTGATCACTGAGCATTCATATGAATTAAGCATTAGTAATTTACCGAGTGGTGAATGTAGTGATCACCGAGTAAAGAAGGAAATGACATAGTAATCAGGAATGACACATATATCTATGCAAATAGTTTACACTGATCAGTAAATGGTTTACCAAGATCGAGACATATTTAATATGGATGTAATCATTAATTTTTGTGATGATTCCTATGTAATGTTAGATCTAGGTTATTTTTTTATACTGTAGATCTTAGGTTTTCTAATATGATCTAAACCCTAACTAGGTTAAGTCAGTTTGATAAATATTTGTAAAGATATCATTATGATCAAGAGACATTATGTAGTAGCCACACTAAGGACATTCAGAGATCAGAAAAGGGTTTTTGACATAAGGTTTATGATAGAGGCAATCAGTTTTCAGAACACATACAAGGCTACCGAGCAAAACAAGAGAGCATATACATCACATTGAGCTGATATTTATTTGATACTTCACAAATCTGAATCAGACAAAAATAAGTTTTTATTTACAGATACTTTTACCATTATCAATTTAACCATTGTAGCAGATCCAAATCTCTTAATAGAGTGAAATTAACAGTTATTGTTAAAATATCTTAACCGAGTACACACATATTTTGTGTTGTTAAAATCCTCTAACTAGCTAGATCTAGTTGATCTTTTTGTTACTCCTAACAGGGTAAGATCATCAGAAGTGATCACAACTTGTAGCCTTAACAGGCATACTTTATTGTTGTAGTGGACAATATTTGTGTGTGTCATTCCCATCGCAATTTTTACCTTCTTACAAAAGTTTCTGCATAACCAAAATATCTATGCCATGAGTATGAATTTTCATGTATAATTTATTATTTTGTTTACATGCACTATACATTTTCAGTTATATGAATGCATGTTTCAAATAATGAAATCAGTCGGTTAATTAAGATCTACTATTGTAAATTTTAAGTGTTAGAATTTTTTGAGGGTACTTGTTGACCGTCATTTTTACATGAGACAATAGCCAGGAATTTACACAAGAAAATTCCCCTCTTGGAAGAATGATATTGGTCAATCTCAAGGTTCCTTCTGGGTTGGCTCTCATCCGCTTAGATAGCTGAACTGAAGATAAATATGAATATGTTCATGAGGAGGCCTTCACTAGTTCGTATCTCGAAAAGGGCTGCAAAAAAAATGTTAAAAACAACAATACTTTCTTTTTTGGGATTTCTAGATATTTTAAATGCAAACAATGTTAATCTAATTAATCTATCGTAACTAATTTTTAAAAGAAGTAAGGGTTACGGTAAAGAGGATTTGAAAGAAATTTTCTGAAAGAAACTAATGGACAAACCAGTATCGCACTACTTCATAAATTAAAATACCAACAAGATGACAAAACCCACAAAATAGAGATTTGATGAAATCACAATCTTAGGTAGGTAGATACAATCATCAATGGAAATAAATGCAGACATATGATAAGTCAAAACTCATCGAATCACGAAGCCACCACAGATGTGCACACACATGAGACAAGTTTATCTTCAAAGCACTGAAAAAGAAGAGAGATCTTCTCAATAATTTGTCACAATAAATAAATGTAGCAGAGGTAAACACTGAACTAAAAGAATTGCACATAAAAATTACCACACAATCAACTGGCTCTTTGAAATAAACAAATGAGCAATTCACACATTCATAAATTTTGCAAAGGTAGTAGAATAATCACATCATGATTGAAGCACCAACTATATGAATTCTATTAATGATAAAATTTGACCCTAATTACATTGAGTTCATACAATTTATAGAGTTGTGCTCTCAATTTTTCAACTAGGGTTTCATCTTCCTAAAACTTGAAAATAAATCTAAACTAGAGATTACATGAAAGAAACTTAGCCTAGAACAATTTTAAACTACCCTGACATGGAATTAAACATTCTGCATTACAAATCTGGAGAAGATCATGCATAAAATGACTTGAAAACAAAACTTCAACTCATGCATGTTCTTCATGAAACTTTGTGATCCTGCCCTTTATTCTCTGTTATGGCTCTCCCACATGGACTCAACTGGAAGAGGCCCTCAAATCATGCATAAACAACCCTCTACATGTGATCTCTCTAACTGAAAAATCAAGTTTGAGATGACTGAAGTTAAATGACAGTCGTGCCCAAAAATTTTGGATCCTGACTGTTGCCTAGAAAAAATGAAGCTCCATAATTGACTAAGTGTGGAGGTGACCTTTTCCTGATCTTTCAGACTTTTGGAGGCCAAAAATCCTCTAGGGCTGAAATGCCAAAAATTTAGGTCTTCAAAAATGGCTAAGTGTGAAAAATGCTTTTTCTCTATACAAAATTTGACTAAGTCAAAACTGGGTGTCTATGGACTTGGGAGGACTTCTGGGTGAGATTTGCATAACCTATCCACAATCTCTTGCACCTCCCCAAAGTCACCCATTTTGACTCCTTCAAGGAGTTCTTGTTGTTTCTCTTGGAAGGTGATCAATTCAGTTGCAAGCCCTTTTATTTCCTCTTCCCGAGATAGCAGCTTCTGAATTTCTTCTTTCCAATAGAACATCTGTTGGAGGTCCTCTTTCCTACCAACTCCTCTGAAGATATCCATATAATGATTTATGATGACATTTATGGGATGCATTTTTTTTCTCATCATCTTCTTCATACAATTCTAGGTCCAACCCTTCAAATAACTTATGCATTTCCCCCACAAAAAGTAAACTTTCATCTCTCTTTTTATTCATTATTTTCAACACCTTTTCAAAAATGGTCAATGCTCCAATAATATCTTGGATCCACACTTCAAAATTATCTAGTTCTAACCCCTCATACACCTTGACTAAAACTTGGAAGTGTTGCTTCCTTATTATTACGAGATCCTCTAGTGCCTTTTGCCACTTCAGGGTCTTCTCCTCCAAACCATCCTCCTCACTCATAATCTTGACTAAAGATGTGATTCCCTAAAGAATACTTCAAAAAGGCCTCAAAATCAGCCTTCCAGTTTGCACATGCTTGAACAAAAGAATGTGAGACATCTGTCAGTATATTTACATCACCCCTTTTCTCCAAAATAGCTGGTAATGAGGCCTCAGGGTTACTAGGGTCAATAGGACCTGTTGTCTTGAGGATACACTATTGGAAAGTTTACTATACTATTGTATATGACTAGATATAGTGTTTTCATTATGGCAACAAAGTCATATAGAGTTTTGGAGTCAGCACACATTATCATAAGGTCGAAATATGGCTAAGTATAGAAGAATGGACAGTCAGTAGAGCACCAATAGATCAGAGCATCAGAACACATGTGTATGACCAATTTATGGTATGCACCCTTGATTTTAAGTTAGTAAATGATTATTCATGCTAATTCTAAGAGTGAATGATTGGATGAGATAGTATGACGAAGATACAGCTAGTTGAAGTGGTACAGACAGTGAACACTAGAACATAACAGAGTATGCAGCCGGCTGTTAGTATTTTGAGTAGCAGTTATAATAATCTTTTGTAAAGGCTATGCACCTATTGTAATTAGGTTGTAGACATGTAAACATCTTTTTTTGTAAAGACACTTGAGCTAATTCACTTGGAAGCGTTGTATGTAATTAGTTATAGGCCAACCTAGTTAATTGTTTTATTAGTGCATATAAATATTAGATGTGCCTTTGTAATAAAGGATGTGTATGGATATAGAGATAAGATAAGAAGAGAAGAAACATGAAAAGTGAAGATAAAATGAGTTAGAAATTTACAAGGGTCTAACGCATCAGCACACAAAAGGAATTGATCAGACAAGTAGTGTCATAACACTAGTTCATCCAGCAGATATAGTGTGTATCTGAGATCAAAAGGTTGTAGCCTTCACCACTTGAGAAGTGAGCTCTAGGATAGTGTTTCCCCACCCCTAATAGGGTTATTGTAAAATAATCCTAACAAGGTCTGACATTTGACTACATCATTGTACTAAAAGCATTGTAAAGAACAACTCCTACTAGGGCTACAGATCTTCTAACAAGGATCATAAAACACTAGTGCAGTTCATAGTGGGTGTCAATTTCCACTGGGGTTTTTACCTATTTGGATTTCCCTGTAACCATATTGGTGTTATGTGTTATGATTGTTTATCTTGTTCATATTTATGTTCATTTCAGTAATTAAGCAATCAAGTTAATTTTCAAGAGTTAATAAATTAATAAGATATAAGCGAACATTGATTTGCCCCCCCACCCCTCTTAGTGTTCCCATTCCTAAAATAAACTTCTTTAATGCGTCATTCTATTCCATTAATGCCTTGATCTTCTCTTAATCCTTATCCATGAAGCCTAAGGCATGTTTTTAGGAATGAATGCTATATGTTGGCAGTAATTCTGTAGTAGTTGTTGTTGCATTCATGACTATCATTGTCATTGATGTCAACACAGTGATCTTCTAGAGACTAGCAGAGAAGATGACAGTGTTTTGATTAGCGCACATGGGATATTGTAGATGTAGCTATGTGATGTTGAGGTTATATTATTTGATATGTTATTTTTCTATGGTTAAGAGTGTAGATAGAAATTCAATTATTCATAAAATTTATGAGCATTTTGGTAGAAGCAGTATTCAAGCAGTGTTCCTGAGTAGCAGTTTGTGGAAATCAGATGATATCTCCTAATCAGGATGGAATTTGGTTTTGTGTAGATAAAGGGAAGGTTGAGACACATTGATTTTGATTTGGTTCACATTGCAAAATTTTATGTCACACGAGTGAAGAGTTATTAAATCTGGAAGCTAACAGTTTTGTGTAATTCTAATGTAGCATGTGGAAACTTTTATTTTGTATTTGTGTGCAAACTCATTTGTAATTATTTGAGTGTGGTATAAAGGAAGGAATGTTTTTCTTTATTGGATATGCAAGGAATAATAGTAGAAATGTGAAATAAGTGTGATCATGGTATGGTTGAATGCAAATGTAAGCATGAAGTGAAGAAAAGAGCTAATGAAGTTGTGAAAGGAAAATTGTGAAGGAAGACATGCGAAGTACAGAGATCTAGAATTGAGATCTGGTGTAGCAGAGAGTGTGGTTTGGCATAGTAATAAGGTAAAATATTTCATATTATTCTATTTAATAATATTAAGGTCATTTGGACAGTGTGTTCAATGATCTTACCCTAAAGTTGTTTGGGCAATGGGTCCTTCTATCTTCCATAACTCCTAACAGTGTTAGAATCTTTTAACAGGGATTCAAAATTTCCTAACAAGGATTCATATGTACTGAATGTATTTTATAAGACTCCTAATAGAGCCCATCCTTTCACAAGGAATATTCATATTAGCGCATCTTTTGTGGGCATCATTCCCACCAGGTTTTACTCTTTGATGAAAAGGTTCCCTAGTCAACATATCTTGTGTTATTGTGTCATTGTTTATGAATATCTTTTTATGGTTGGTAATTACATTGCATACATGGTTAAATGTTGTTGAAGTTGATAAAGGTTATAATTATCTGATAACTGATTCACTCCCCCACCTCTCTCAGTTATCTTGGTGGAATTTACTTTCTAACAATTGGTATCGGAGCAGCAGGTCCTTGAAAGAAAAGTTTAACAGCTTAAGGAGATCCATGGTGAATTTTAGGAAAGAAAGCCCTAAGTTTGATGGAGTAAATTTTGATATATGGAAAGAGAAGATGAAGACACATCTACTATCTTTAGGACCAGGTTATTGGTTGATTACAAAGAATGAGAAGACTATCATTGGAGAGGATAATCTTGAGACAGGATCTAAAGATGAGCTAGATCTATTCATGTGTAACATACTTGCAAGAGAAGCACTTTTGACAGCACTTCTAGAGAATGAATACAGTCAGGTAAAATGTTTAACAAAATCCCATTAAATTTGGAAAGCTTTACACTCTACTTTTGAAGGTGATGAACATGCAAAGAGAGCTAGATTACATAATTGGATATGTGTATTTGAAGATATAAGAATGATGGAAGATGAATCATTTAGAAGCTATATTGGTAGAATGTTAGAAATTGTTGCAGAAATAAAAGCTTATGGAGGAAGAAAGATGGAGAATGAAGTGATATGGAAAATTCTAAGGACATTGACTCCTATATTTAAGTAGACAACACAGATGATTGAACAAGTTATACCTTGTACTACAAATTTTATAATAGAGACTCTTCTTGGAAGATTGGAAGTAGCAAAAATGAACCTAAGGGTATCAAGAGACTTACCTAGAATGGAGATAGCATTCAGTGCTCTTAATATTCATCCTACCTTGTCAAGAAGTACCAGTGTGAGTGGAGATTATGCCAACAGTAGTGGATCTAGAAATGAAGAAGATAAGAAGATTGAAGAAGGTATTGCCTTTCTTCTGAAAAGAGAACCAAATGGTAAGAAAATTTTTAAATGTTGGACTTGTCAAGAATATGGTCATTTTGCATCTAAGTGTCCTAAGAGAGTTAAGAAGTAAAAAATAATTTTAAGCCTAGAAGATCTAAGGAATGTTATTATGCTAATGATGAAGATCTTGAAGCTAGTATAGGAAGAACTTTGAGTGAAAGTGATACTGAGATTAATTATGAAATAGGATTTGTAGCAATTAAAGAAGAAAATTTTGAATCTGATATTAAGGAAAAAAAGCATTAGTTTCCCAAGTTGAAAAGAAAGATGATTGGATTATAGATAGTGGTTGTTCACATCATATGACTAGTGACATGAAGAAGTTCATAAAGTTTAACAAACTATGATGGAGGAATTGTTAGAGTTGGTAACAATGCACCTTGTTTGATTAAAGGTATAGGATCTATTACTCTTGATGGAAAGCCTAATACTAATGATGTTTACTTTGTTGATGGATTGAAACATAATCTTTTGAGTGTTGGACAGTTAGTTGATAAGGGATATCAAGTTTGGTTTACTGAGAAAACTTCTGTGATAAAGGATAAAGATAGAAATTTGATTGGAACTGGATCTAGAACCAGAGGTAATGTATTTCAGTTGAATCCCATTGAGATGACATGTTTGATTACTAAAATTGATGACAGTTGGTTGTGGCATAGAAAGTTTTTTCATATAAACATTGATAACATTGTGAAAGTAAGTACTACACTTGCAGTAAGGGATTTGCCTAAAATTATGAAACCTACTAACATGATTTGCAAAGAATGTGTGATGGCTAAGAAAAAGAGAAGTTCATTTCCTAGTAAGAACTTCACATCGACAGAGAAGTTGGAGTTTGTTCATATAGACTTGGGCGGTCCTACTAGGACTAGAGGATTCTATAGAGAAAGGTATTTTATGATTCTTGTTGATGATTTTACAAGAATGATGTGGATTGCATTTCTGAAAGAAAAATCTGAAGCATTTGATAAGTTTAAGATCATTAACAATAAAGTTGAGAATGAATCTAGGATGAAGATTAAATGTTTGAGATCTGATAGAGGTGGTGAATTTACATCTAGAGAGTTTAACACTTTTTGTGAAGTGAATGGTATGAAGAGATAGTTTTAAGCCCCTAAAACACATGAACAAAATGGTATTGCAGAAAGAACAAACAAGTTAGTGACTAAAGCAGCAAGAGCTATGTTATTTGAGAATGATTTGGCGAAGACATTTTGGAGAGAAGCAGTGAATACAACAGTATATACAATGAACAGAGTACAAATTAGAGCAGACACAAACAAGACACCTTACGAATTATGGTTTGGACATGCACCCTCAGTTAAGTATTTTAGAATTTTTGGAAGCAAATGTTATATAAAGAGAGATGATGATATTGGAAAGTTTGATCCTAGAAGTGATGAAGGTATTTTTCTTAGATATTCTTTAAAGAGAAAAGCATATAGATGTTACAATAAGAGAACTAAAACTATTGTTGAAAGCATAAATGTTAAATTTGATGAGAAGGTTAAAATTTAGGAAAGAATGTTTGACTATGAATCTGATGAAGAACCTCATCCTCAGCCTAACATTAAAACTACTAAATTATTCTATGAGACTGACAGTGAATTACTGAATGAGAGTCCTACAAAAGAAACCAGAGAGGAATCTAGACAAGAATCTATAGTTGAAGCAAGATCTGTAACTATGACACCAAATAGGTATATATCAAGACATCATCCTATTGAACAAGTTATTGGAGGTTTGGACAAAGGAGTTCTGACTCAAAATAAGGTACATTTATGTTTAATTTCTGAAATTGAACCTAAATCTACTAGTGAAGCTTGTGAAGATGAACATTGGATTAATGCTATGAAAGAAGAACTAGATCAAATTGAAAAGAACAAGACATGGGAATTAGTCCCGAGACCTAAAGACAAGAATGTGATTGGAACTAAATGGGTATTCAGAAACAAGATGAATGAACAAGGAGAAGTAGTAAGAAACAAAGCAAGATTAGTTTGTAAAGGATACTCGTAGCAAGAAGGAATTGACTATGAAGAAACTTTTGCACCTATGGCAAGAATTGAAGTTGTAAGAATGTTCTTGGCCTATCCATCTTTTAGGAAATTCAAAGTGTATCAGATGGATGTGAAGATAACATTTTTGAATGGAGAATTGGAAGAAGAAGTCTACATTGAACATCCTGAAGGTTTTCCTTTGACTCAAGAAGGAGACATGGTATGTAAACTAAAAAAAGCATTATATGGACTAAAGCAAGCACCTAGAACTTGGTATGCTAGATTGGATAAGTATTTGTTGAAATTGGGATTTCCTAAAGGAACAACTGATAGCAATCTATATACAAAAGAAATTGAAAATGGTTTGTTGATTATAGTTATTTTTGTTGATGACATTATCTTTGGAGGACAAGATGAAGCTAGTGACAAATTTGTTGATGAAATGAAGACTAAATTTGAAATGAGTATCATTGGTGAGATGAAATACTTTTTGAGATTAGAGATAACTTACAACCGTGATGGTATCTTTGTATGTCAAACAAAGTACTTGAATGATTTGCTAAAAAGATTTGGAATGGAGAACTATAAACCAGTTGGAACACCTATGGTTACAGGACATAAACTATCTAGCAAACATGAAACACCAGTAGTTGAGAAGAAGAAATATAGATCCATTATTGGAGGATTGTAGTACTTAACACATACTAGACTAGATATAAAACATTCAATTGGAATGGTAGCGAGATTTCAAGCTGAACCTAGAGAGTCACATTATGCAGTAGTAAAGAGGATACTGACATATTTAAGAGGTACAATGGACTATGGATTGTGGTATGAAAAATCTGATGATTTTACACTATGTGCATGTATAGATGCTGATTGGGGAGGTAGTGTTGATGACAAGAAAAGCACCAGTGGTGGAGCCTTTTTTCTTGGAGGAAGATTAGTTTCTTGGCTAAGTAAGAAGCATAATTGTATGTCATAGGGCACAGTAGAAGCAGAGTATGTAGCAGCAGCAAACAATTGCAACCAGATAATTCAGATGAAGTAAATGCTGAAGGATATTGGAATTAGGTTTGTTGAGCCTATTGTCATACATTGTGATAACACCTGTATAGTTAGTATGTCTAAGAATCCTATTTTACATTCTAAGACTAAGCATATAGAGATCAAGTATCATGTTGTAAGAGAGAAAGTTGTTGAAAAAGAAGTCAGACTGGAGTACATAAGCACAAAGGAATAGATAGTAGACATATTTACAAAGCCTTTACCTAAGGATACATTTGAGTATTTGAGAGGTATGCTTGGGGTTATGCCCTAGCCTACTTTTGAGTAATGATGTAGTTGGTTGCATCCATCCAGTGGTATATGAGCCCTATCTTTCTTCTAGATTGGATGTTGGTACTTCCTCTATGGGGGAGTATGTGAGCTGAGTCATGAGGACAATTGTGAATGTATTTTTCTGAATAGTGTCTATTGACATTGAGTTGTTGTTGACATAGTGATGAAATTTTTATCATTGATGTCAATGGGGGAGAAGTGTACATGAAAAACCACTTGTTGGAGAGAACTGAATAGGATAATGAAACAAGATTTGAAATGTTTGTCAGAGCAGCAGTGTTGCAGTATTGGATTTTTGGAACATTGGATATTTTTCATCTATGTTGCCATCAATGCAAATGGGGGAGATTGTTAGGAATGAATGTTGGATGTTGGCAGTCATTCTGTAGTAGTTGTTGTTGCATTCATGACTATGATTGTCATTGATGTCAACACAGTGATCTTTTGGAGACTAGCAGAGAAGCAGACAATGTTTTGATTAGCGCATGTGGGATATTGTAGATATAGCTATGTGATGTTGAGGTTATATTCTTTGATATGTTATTTTTCTATGGTTAATAGCATAAATAGAAATTCATTTATTCATAAAATTTATGAGCATTTTGGTGGAAGCAGTATTCAGGTGGTGTTCCTAAGTAGTGGTTTGTGGAAATCAGATGATATTTCCTAATCGAGATGGAATCTAGTTTTGCACATTTAAAGGGAAGGTTGAGACACATTGATTGTGAGATGGTTCAGAATGCAAACTTTGAGGTTGCATGAGTGAAGAGTTATTACATCTAGAAGCTGACAGTTTTGTGTAATTCTGATGTAGTGTGTGGAAACTTTTATTTTGTATGTGTGCCGACTCATTTGTAATTATTTGAGTGTGGTAAAAAGGAAGGAATGTTTTTCTTTATTAGATATGGAAGGAATAAGAGTAGTGATGTGAAATAAGTGTGGGCATGGTATGGTTGAATGTGAATGTAATCATGAAGTGAAGAAAAGAGCTACTGAAGTTGTAAAAGAGAAATTGTGAAGACATGCGAAGTACAAAGATCTAGAATTGAGATTTGGTGTAGTAGAGAGTGCGGTTTGGCATAGTAAGAAGGTAACATATTTCATATTATTCTACTAAATAATATTAAGGTCATTTGGATAGTGTGTTTAGTGATCTTACCCTGAAGCTGTTTGGGTAGTGGGTCCTTCTGTCTTCGATAACTCCTAACAGGGTTAGAATCTTTTAACAAGGATTCAAAATCTCCTAATAGGGATTCATGTGTATTGAATGTATTTCATAAGACTCCTAATAGAGCCCATCCTTTCACAAGGAATATTCATATTAGTGCATCTTTTGTGGGCATCATTCCCACCAAGGTTTACTCTTTGATGAAGAGGTTCCCTGTCAACATATCTTGTGTTATTGTGTCATTGTGTATGAATATCTTAATATGGTTGGTAATTACATTGCTTACATGGTTAAATGTTGTTGAATTTGATAAAGGTTATAATTATCTAATAACTGATTAACCCCCCCCCCCTCTCAGTTATCTTGGTGGACTTTACTTTCTAACACATGTTTTATTCCTAGTCTAGCTAGAGTTTTACTTCCTTCTCTAGTTGGCTCTCCTAGGTCTACCTCTTCTAGCACATAGTCATCTAGAGTGACTTACTCCATACTAACATTTATTGTAGGGACAACCACTTGAGCCTACCATCTACCCGATTGATCTTGCATTACATATGAGAAATTTATTTCTCAGGTATTGGATCTTTTCTGGTGGAATGCTTACCCCAATGCTACCATATCGGTATCATCATCGTTATACACCCTTGTTCTTGGTTGGATTTCCTTAGTGAACCAAGTGGGCTTTGAAAAGGAATTAAAGGGCTCATAAGGGGAAGCAAGAGTTAAAGTATTTGTCAGGTTCTCTATTTCCATCTCCTTTTAACTCTCCTCATCTCCTTCTATTTCTTGTTGTTCCATCACATTCGACTCCTCTCCCACATTTGTCTCTTCTTCCTCTTCAACCTGTTTCTCTGATCTGTCTTGTCCTTATGAAAAAATCTCACTAACTGCCTCTATTTCCTTCTCTATCTCCTAAGGACCTTGTGCCATTGTTTTAGTGTTGACCAATGGTGGAATGGGAGCTTGGGAAGGAATGTTTTTAACAAGAGTAGGAGTGGTAGGGGGAGTGGGTGAAGGCATTAGCAGAGGAGGTGGAGTCGACATGGAAACATGAATAGGTGGAGGTTGTGGTGGAAATGGAGTAGTTTCAATCGAGGGTGGAAGTGGAGTGGTAGGTGGTGTTGGATGCAGAGGTAGAGGTGGAGTTTGATGCATAGGTGGAGGTGGAGGTGGAATTGAGTGTGAAACCCAATGAATTTGTGCTGCTATGTCTTCCTCAGAGGTGACACCTAAGAAAAAATCTCTTCCCAAATCTATAGTTTCCTTCTAAATTTCAGTTGCGACCTCATTGACTGGTTCTTGAAAATCTTGCAATACTTCCTCTCCCACTTTACCCAGAGGACTAGTAAACTGTGTAGGTAGGGAATCAAAATAAAAGGACTACCCTATACTCGAAGATTGTTGCTCATATTCTTGGAAACCATGAAGTCCCTCAAAGTCAAAGATGTGAAATTCATCATCTCTTAGAGCATCCAGATTTATAGGTTCCCCTTGGGTTGCTCCTCCGGTGTCTTCTTGTGGATCATCTTCTAGTACCCACCTTCTTTTCAAGAATCTTGCAAACCAGGTTCTTCTACTAAGGGGCATGTTGTCACTAAGCATTGCACCCAATTCGCTAAGTGTTAAAGCCCAGCAATCCTGTCAAACGTGGGACTACTATTAGATTGTGGGTGACCTATCAAAAAGTAGACCTACAGATTAGGGGTCGGCTTCCCCTTGGAACACTTAAAGAACTAATTAACTTTTTGAGGAAAGATAGAGAGTGCATGAAACAAATAACCAGAATTGATTTAAAATAAGGTGATCCACTGAATTGGTAGAAGATCCAAAATTGATATGAGATTACAAAATAGTTGAAAAGAAACTATAACCCGTAACTTGATCCTCACATTGAACTTCTTAGAACTAGTAAGGTACTTGGAAAACATGAAAGGGGAAGATATTTCCATGATTTTGATTCTAGTTTTCATACAAACCAATACTTCAAAGCCAAAATAGATTTCTAAATACTTAATTGAATCAACATGCAGGCTAAGGATAAGATCATATCATAATAACCCTGGCATAGAAATTCAATCAGAAGGTTGAAATAAAATAAGAGAACAAGGACCTATATCTATATTACTAAAAAGAAGGCAAGTACAGAATTGTGTTTCTCATAGCTACAACACCCTCAATCTATGGGAGAGAGAATGATGAGCTAACCTCAATCACATAAGTGAGAGGTATATAAAATG
Organism: Chamaecyparis obtusa; assembly: GCA_027943335.1. Classification (NCBI taxonomy): domain Eukaryota; kingdom Viridiplantae; phylum Streptophyta; class Pinopsida; order Cupressales; family Cupressaceae; genus Chamaecyparis; species Chamaecyparis obtusa. The sequence goes on along the minus strand of BSBK01001047.1, from coordinate 490,271 downwards.
AGACAAAAAGAATCAGTATTGAAGCCACCTCAACCTCCTAAAAATGGAAAATCCCTCAAAATAGGCCCATGAAGATGCCCCATAAACTCAGATGCTAGTGTGAGATCCTATCTTGACCCATCCTAGTTTGACTATCATTTTGACATTTGATTCATCAGGATGATACCTTGAGTATAGAAATTTGATCTATTGTGGTTTATATATGTTATCATTTGGACCTCATGAGTTGTTTGTTATAGATTTTTATGATGATCATGTTAGTTGTACTCTTTATATATGCTCATTTTGATACCATGATTATCTATGATACATGAATTTTTCATTTGCTATGTTATCTTTCAGTATAATGATCACTGATGGAATCATGGTTCTATGTTTAGCTAAGGGTTGCAGGCTTATGTGGATTTCGTACTATTTTATGAATGTAGATATATATGTATTTGTCAAGTTTAGATGTTACTACTCTATTTTTTAAATGATTATTAATGCAATATATTTATAATGTACTGATACTGAATTTGAGTGTGTAGGAACATGGCCATGGTTGTAAGTCAGGGAAACAAGATAGGATCTAAGTGTAATCAGTTGAAAACCAAGGTCAACTCTAGAAGAGTACAACCTCATCGTATCATGATTTCTCTCATAAACGTGATGCTTGTGTGTATATGGTTAACAATGTTTGTAATATATGTTGTAGGTAAATTTTTATCTTGTGTAAATGTATGAATGTTTTTGCACACAAGGCATGCCACATGTTTTTGTGATGTGTGTTTTAGAGAGGTGTCACTTGACACCATGTTGATGAAGTGGCATGTTGAGTGGAGTATGGACCCCACCTTCTCCTTAGTTAGTCTTGAGCATTCCTAAGCTAGGTAGGTGGTTTAAGGGACCAAGAATTGTTGAAACCAAAACTCTATTTTCGGATGCATGATTAATTGGGAATTTTGAGAGGTTTTGTGGAGTCTTAGGGTGAGGTTTAGGTTGAATTTTAGTGCCCCAAGGTTAGTACTTGGGTTGGGCGGCTTAATTCTTCTATTTTCACTTTCCTAGGCCACCTATATGCCTCTCCTAATGTGCCATTTTTGAGATGCACGAAAATAGAAATGTTCCCTAAGATATCTCTTGTTTTCATATGTGGAAATTCATCCCAAACCTTAGAGATGGGAAAGTGTCATTTTTTCTTAGATCTAGAAACCTAATAGTTTTTGGGAAGGGAGATGAGAGAAGAATGTTTTGAGGAAAGTCTTAAGGAAAAAGGGACATAGAAACACATACTCTAGTTCATTCTTGTCCATGCTAGTTGAGAGAGAGTAAGAGGAGATCTAGAGAGTTTGATCTAGTAGCTTGGGGAGGAAAGCAAGCTTGGAGCCAAGAGGAGCTCACCTACAATTCTTCATTTGCCTTGGTTTAGGAGGAGGTTGGTGGTTCTAACTTGTGATTATCTTGAAAATGTTTTGAGAGAATTGCACTACGTGAAATTTTTGTAAATTGAATTTCCTTGTGTGAATCGTGTATTGTTGGTTCTTTTGTGAATTTACTTTCAAACTTGTTGTTTTCCTGAATTGTTCATGTTATGGGTGTGCAAGTTCACTCCTCATCCTTGGGAGGATTTGAGGAGAACTTGGGGTGAAGGGCTTTAGTTGGGATTTCCTTTTTGTATGAGTGCATGGTTGTATGGGCAACCATGAGAACCTTCTTATGTTGTTTGGGGGTCATAAGGGTGTTTGGGGGCCATAAGGGTGTTGTTGTTGCTCTTGGTTTTGAGTTGTTTGGGTTGGAAGGGCTTTGTGATGGTTGGTAATACATGCTGCAAATGTTATTTTATTATAAGTTAGGTGACTCCATAAGGAAGATTCCACCTTCACCCATTGTAATGGATTCTATGTAAGAGTCCTTTGTGCAGGCTTGGGAAGGGAGTAAAATGTGAAATTCTATTTTCCAAATTTGTATTAAATGTTTATTTTTGTGTTACATGAGTGTATCCTATCTTATACTTATTTCCCCAAGCTCGGGGGCGGCCATGTAATGGCCTAGGATGGGAGGTGAGCCTCCATGGCCATGTAAAGAAGGTCTTGTGTTTGCAAGTTTTGGTCTTGGCTTGTAGAAGCATCCCAAGTTGAAGGTTAGAAGATAAGGTTGAAAGTTCCTTAAGACTATTGTAATGTATAATTAGTGGAGAGAGTTTTGCTCCATACAATTGTTCTTCTTGTTCAAATAGATTGGAATATTTGTGACCTGGAAGATTAGATTGGTTATTTGTAGTTCCCTGTATTTGCTTAAGTAAATGTAATTGCTTTAAATAGTATTTTCTTTTTAGTCTCTGCAACTATTGATTATAATTTAAATCCAGCTCTTTGTCATATTGATAAGTAGACTAGACATAAATCCAAAAATGTTGAAACTTCTGCTATTGTAGTTTTTTCTTATTAAATCAGTTTTCCAATGTATATGAAGAATGAAATTGGTTATGCAAAGAAAAATTGTTATTTTAGCCTTGATAGTCAATGATAGATATGTTTCTTATTACATCTATGAAATGCATTTTAATAGAGTTAAAGAACTATTACTATTAACGCTGTAATTGTTTGTTAATACTATACTTTCAAAGAAATTTAAATTTGTCCTTTTTCTAGCTCTTTAAAAGGCAAATCTTTAGGTAAATGTGTTGAGTCTTTAATTCCAGTAGTTACTATGTCTCAGATTTTAATACTTAGATCCTAATTTTATAGCTCTGTAAAAAATTCCATATTCAGATTTGAGTTGAATTCCTAGATTTATAAAAGAAAGAACAAGACAAACATAAACTTTAAGTTATGTAAGGAAATAATGCATGTAATGTTGTAAATCTTCTTTATTTGTATTTACAAAGAAAGAATAGAACACATCTATTTCTTTTCCTAATCTGATGTAATTTGTGGAACTATGTTATGTATAACCATATTCCTATTAAGGAACTTGTAAAAAAAAAATATATGATTAAATAATATATAATATATATTATACATTGGGTAATGTATAATATATAATATATGTTATAATAGTGAACAGTTAATATATATATATATATATATATATATATATATATATATATATATATATATATATATATATATATATTAAATGAAAAAGTAATATTATTGATATAATATTATCTACTATATACTATACAATATAATATTGTATAATATATAATAAATAATATTGTATTGTACAGATTTGTAATAAATAAAACAACAATATTATATAATAATATATACTAAATATTATACAACAGTTACTGTATAATATTTAATATATAATATTATATTAAGCAGTTATATAATAAATGGAACTGTATTAATAAATAATATAATATTATATAATATATACTATACAATAAATATTGTATAGTACATATTATATAAAATTATATTATAAATTTTATACATCATAAAAAGTTTTTTAAAAAAAATTAAGGAGTTCGCATTTGTATTGGGGTCGAAGCCCTTTTCAAACCTCACGTGCGTGCATGGTAGCAGCTCTGCCGTGACTAAGTCATGGTAGTGATTGTGTCACTTCCGTGACCTAGGTCGCGAGTAGTGACACAATCACTGTCATGGCTAGCCATGACAGTGGCTATGGCCACTCTCAGTGGCTACGGTTTATACCCATATCTTATGCATAAAAAAATAGTATGACAGTCCTCCTAATTTTTCAAAAGGGTTTTATTTCCAGACCCCATCTTATATATTAAATCACTGGTCCAGACCAGTATACACGGATCTAGTCTTAATACCAGATACAAATCTTAAAAAACAATAAAATATAACCAAGATAACTAGAAATGCCTCTATATGTGAATAAAACATTCAAAAACACTTGCCATATTTATAAATGATAGTTTTTATTGAAGCATATTGTAACCAATCTGCATAAACAGATCTGGTTCATTACATCTAAATCAGTCGCCAATACTGAAATGAGTATTAACTACAATCGTACCCACAATCATACCAGCATGGGTGATCTTTGGGCTAGAAGAGAGAGATTCTCTATGGAATAAGAGATCTTTTGCTCTATTATGCCCTTTCATCTTTGAGATTTATAGCTTAAGCTTCACATCTCCATCCTTCTTCAAACCTGCACACACACACACACAAAAAAAAAAAAGGAGATGAAACTACAAGAGCTTTTAGGGTTTGTAAAAGTTATAATATGGCCCCAAACACTAATTTTGAATTAGGGTTTGGAGGGCCCATTCTTTATTTAATAATTTTATTTTAGTGGTTACCTTTTCTATTAGGAACTTATTTTATGAATAAGTTGTGCCCGTATATTTTATGGAGCAAAAATATAGTAACTTAATTGGTAGATCTGTTTTTATGTTATCATTTTGTTAGTAAATTATTGTGGGTGAAATTTATTAGAATTTGGTAAAACTTTTTAAGTTAGTAGAATTTGAGCTTAATTAATACGGTTAAATTTCCCATCGTTATGAATTATTGATATTGATAATCAAATTAAGTTATGGATATAATTCTTAGTAAATTTTTCAATCGGAGAAAAGATTAATAGTATAAAGTTTATTATTGATCCTTAAATGATTTATTATTTTCATTAATTTTGAGATTTAGTGATGGCTTTTTTTCTTCTTAGTAATTTTTAAATATCAGAGAATTTAATAAGATCGAAAAGTTTTATAAATGCTCTTTAATTTTTATTACTATTATATTTGACAAAAAGCACATAGTAATTTTAATTTCATTTTATACACAAAATTTATGAGTAGATTTTAGGAATGTTATTTCAATACATTAATCAACATTTTAGCCTTAGTATTAATAAATTAAGTTATTCTTGAGGAATATTAATTAGTAGAAGAAAACTTAGTTTGTATGAGCATTAGCTAAGAATAATTATTGAAAGTTTATTTCTTTACATTTAATCTTTTAGTGAATCAAATCGCACCTTGAGAATTTTTAGGGTTAGACTGTAATATCCTTGTACTTCTCAAAACCATAGGGATATGATACTTCCTTTTAAACTTCTTTATCCTTCCTCGTTGCCTAATGAATTCCACCGTGTAGGGGACGGAGGCACACCAACACTTGCCTCGTGGCCCCTTAAGTGTCATTGGGTGACCTGCCCAAGAGAGCTTATGATTCCAAAGCTTCACGTCAAAGGGCTTTTGTGCAACCTTGTTGACCCAGGTGTATGTTATAGTTTGTTTCAAAAAAAAAAATTAGTTGTGTTTTTGTTCGATTATTTTGGGCATTACAGCTAGATTCCTGAGTTTATAAGGGTAGTGGAAAAAATAAACTCCTAGAATAGGTGGTCAAAATGAGACCACTTTGACCCCTCCAAGTCATCCACTAATAATATTCTGATGAATGGTTCATAAAATACCATCGTCAAAATTTACAACAAGAATCTACAATGACTGTTACATTAAAACCCTACCCCTATGACAAAATAATGTGGATTTGACTATATTTTAAAATAGTTCTCAACCCAAAATGGGGAAAACATATTTTAAAGAATTTACATTTTTAACAAAAAAAAAAACCCACCTATAATAAAATGCACCCAAAATAAACATGATTAATGAAACTCAACCCTAAAAGGGGAGAAATGGGATTAATTAATCATTTATGTCAAAACCCCTTCCAAGATGAGGAAGCCATTGGTGATAGCCACTTCTCCTTATGGCACTTGGAAAGTTTCCCTTCTCACTGGCACTTCTGCATTCCATCTTTGAGTTCTCCTTTAGAAACAACCATATGTAGCATCATGAAGTCAAGGTAGGCATTTGATTTGGCATTCATTTCTAAATTTTCATTTGGTTTCATGTCTTTATCCTTGCCTAGCACCATACTCTGTATGTTGGGTTTTGTTGTCTTCTCTTTGTAATTTGATATTGTGCCTTTGTATTTTCCCTCTCTATATTTTTGAGGGTTTTGAAATTGATGGCATATGTTCATTCCTTCTATATTTGAAGTATTTTATATTTAATTAAAATTATATTGATGAGAAAAGGGGCATCATGGTGCTATCACTTAGAAATTTTGGGGGCACATAATAGCATATCCATCACTGACATCATGCTTTCTATTACATTGTTTCATTACATTCACAGCATCTCCATTATTTCTAAGTTTTCTTTGAAGGCACTGTATGTTTTCCTTTGGAACCTGAGAGCTAGGACATGGTATTCATATGTTGTAACATGTTTTGTTGTTTCAATGGAGCCGTGTTTTATTTGGTTATTCGAGCACTGGTGCTTGTCGTAATGGACACCCTTGAGCTTTCTTACTGTATTCCTTCAACTAGTCTACTTTATTTGATTGGTGCTATGTGTGTGTGATACTATTTGCTATCTTATTGAAGCATTGTCCTCATAGTTCCATGCTTCATACTTGGTAATTTGTGAGGGCATCATGCTTTGCTGTTGTTATCTCATCATAATTGATGAGGGCACTGTTGTATTGAATGGTTTATTGTCATATTTTGGTCCTGCCCTCTTTATTGTTCATTCACTACATCATGGTTCAATGCCATTTTGGTGCCATTCAAGGCCGTAGGCCTACTATTTGGCTTCATTGTTTTATTAATCGAGCCACTACTCATCATGTATGTTTATACTATTTCACAGGGCTAGTGAGCCATCAAGCTAGGATATCACTATGACCAATTTTTTCTTACTATTGGTGTACTAATTTCTAGCATAGGTCGTAAGCACCATTTATTTGCCTCTTATTATTCATGGAGCTCGTGCAATTAACCTCATTGTTGTGTGACTGTTGTGGATTTGAGTTGATGTTGTATGCTATTTATTGTTCAAGCACCACTGAATGCTGAAGTGTCTCATCATTTTTGTGGTTTTAATGGCATCATTTCTCTAATCTCTCTGCTCATGTATGACCCATTAGTAACCCATGATGTAGATTTGGAGCATTGTAGAATTTGTTTGTTCTCTTAAATTTCATTGCTTGCCCACATCACTGGTTGTTGTTGAGATGCTCACTATAAAAACCAACCTGTGATGCATGGGGTTTGGTCTCCTATCCTTCTATTGATGTTGTTTTCTCTTCTTTGCTCACTACATATTGATGTCCCATGAACAAGCTTGGAAGCTTTGTACCATCATTGTATCATGCTATGTCTTATGACATGGTGCCCTACTTTTTAAGGCTCGGTTGTTGAGTTCAATGTCATGATTTATGAGACCATGAGCCATATGATTTTTTGTTGTTACTTTCACTGGTATTCTAGCTCTTATTTACTATCACACTGGCTATTGTTTTAGCTTATGGTACACGACTTGGGATCCATTTGATGATGCATTTTTGGTGCTCATTAAGATGCCACTATTTTTTTACTATTCCTTATGAGGATGTGCCATCCTTAAAAGGCCTATTACTAATTTATCAACTTAAGCCCCCTTGTATTTGGTTCATCATGCAGATTTGGATATGCTCATGCTATAGCATCAATGTATTGAATGTGGATTTGAAGAACATTTATGTTGTAGTGCACCCTTCCTTAGTATACAGATTTGTGTACCTTTTGACCTACTGATTATGAATGCCCCTTGAATCTTCCAGTGCCTTTCACCATGCTTTATTTGATTTGGCTTTATAGTCCTTGAATGTCCCACTGATACTGCATCATCTAGTTGTTTCCTCAGTGATCATAGGCATTCTTGGCCTATGATGCAGTTATTGTCAAGAAAATGGGAGGTTTTCCTGGCATGGCCTACATCACAAGTCAAGGTCATTCATCTGGATCCTAGCATCTTTCTATTATTGTTGTTTAGACAATCACAGAGCTTCAAGGATGGTCTTTGTTAGGAATACCATCCTCTTAGCCCCTTGATTATCTAAATGAGGAAAAAAATAGTGAATGAGCTTCTACTATGTCTGCACATGGAACAAACAAGTTAGTAAAAACATGGTATCTCTTTTATTTCTACAGCCTCCTTAGTGCACATTTCCTGAGCACATCCCTTCCTAGAGGTGTATGACTGAGTGCATATATGCATGTTTGTAAATATTATGGTACCATACATTGTTTAGATCCATTGGATCTAACCTCCATCTCTTCCTCTCTTGTCTGTAGAATCTAGGACTTAGGAGCACATCAAGAACACTGTAGATCAAGACTCATTACCAGGAAATGTCTGGTACCCTTGTATTTATGTTAATCATTTCATGTATGTCTGTACTCATTTATGCAATTCTGATAATGGCTATTCTCACGGTGTGTGTGAGCTTAGATAAATGGTCTTCTCAGTTCTTTCATTTTGTACAACACATTTAAAATATTGGCACATATAAATGTAATGCTTAGATATAGATCATTTACTTTCCCTTTCACATATCTTACAATTAAATGAACACAAACTTAAGAAAGATCACCTAATAATCCAAACTAGGGTATAGTAGTCTCACTTAGTAATTAGGCCTACAAAGATGAGTGAAAATAATTATAACATTCTAACGACCTCAACTGAGTGCATGCCTACTAAGCACCCTAACCAATTTCCTTTAAATCCATTGGGCATAGAATCTCTCAATCAAAAAATGAATCTTAGCCTTAAATCAAAAAATCCTTGCTAACAAAAAAACTAACTATCGGAGATAGACTACTCTAGCTTATTGCTAACCAAAACAAACTAAAAATTGAACTGAAAGCAAACTAAAAAGCAAACTGAAAGAAAAACCCATGTTGAGGCACTTAGGAAAGATAGAAAGACAGAACAAAAACTAACAACTACTAATGTACATGGTAGAACCTCACCTCAAAAATAAGCTTTGAGGTCAATCCCATTCACTAGAATGGGAAACTCCTCTCCATCCATATTAGCTAGCTGGAAGGTATTATGGGCCTTGCACTTGACAACCATGAAAGGTCCACTCCATATGGCATCAAATTTAGTATGCCTTCCTGGTTTATATTTTGACTCATCCCACTTAATGAAAAGGTCCCATTCCTTAAAAACCCTAGGTATGGCCCTTTTATCAAAGGTCTTCTTCATCTGAGACTGATGAGCTTCCAGGTTTTCTAGTGCTAGTCTCCTTGTTTCTTCAAGTTCAAATAACACAACAAGCCTAACTTGCATAGTATCTTCTTCCAACAGTTCAATTTCCTTAATTAAGCTCAAAGTAGGCAATTCAGTAGAAATAGGTATCCTAGCTTCTTTCCCATAAAAAAGTGTATAAGGAGAGTTACCTGTAGATCTCTTAGGTGTTATTCTTTCTACCTAGAGGGATAGCTTTGACTTTTTATGCCAGTCCCTCTGGTTTCCTTCTATAGTCCTTTTGATGATCCTCAACAAGTTTTTTTTTGTTGATTCCACCTAGCCATTACCTTGAGGGTAATAGTTAGATGAGGTTCTTAGGAAGATATTGTGCCTCAACGCCCATTCTAAGATTCTCAATCTAAGAAATGTCATGGCATTGTCTAAAATGATGGAGTCTAGAGTACCCAACCTTGACACAATATCTCAATAAAAGTTTAGGACAAAGGTTTCATTTTCTTCTTTCAATGCTACAACCTCTGTCCAATTGGTAAAATATTTTGTAGTAGTAAATATCCATTTGTGGCCAGCACTAGATGGAGGATTAATAGGCCCAATGAAATCTAACACCCATTTGGAGAAGGGTTGCTCCACTTTGATGGGATGTAGTGGGAGGGCTGCCAACTTCTATTTTCTAACAATAGGGCACAGTTCTTGCACTTCCTTACCAAATCAAATGCATCTTTGTACATGTTGGGCAATAGTACCCTGCTCTCATCACTTTCAAAGTAGTTTTTCTAGCTACAAAGTGTCCTCTAGATCATCCATTATGAAACACCTCTAATATTCTACTCACTTGGCTAGGTTCAACAAATCTTAACAGGACACCATTATAATCCCTTCTATGCAAGACATTATCCAAAATGATAAATGGGATGGCTTGGAGCCTAAAGTACCTCCTTTTTCTCCTATCAAGGCCTTGAAGGCATTGACCAGTTAAGAGATAGTGTTTCATCTATGTTGTCCAGCTTGCACTCTATTCTGAATTCTAGTTCATCTGGACAACCTCTTCTTCTTGCTTACTTTTGTCCATTTTTCCTTAATTCATCTCTTTGCATAGCCCTTTTCCCCTTATCAACTTGGTCACGTTGATTTGGATATCATATTCTATGACTTTGGTAACCCAACCAGCCCTCTTATGGCTTAGATTCTTACTCAGAAGGAAATATTTTATGCAAGGGTGTGCAACCATTAGGTGTACTATGTTGTTAGACAACAAATGCCTAAACTTGTTCAAGCTCCTTACTATTTCTAAGACATGTTTCTCTACAGGAGTATAATTTAGTTCATAGCCATCCAAACCTTGGCTGTAAAAAGCCACTGGCTGCTCCTATTTCTCAGTATTATGCTGGACTAACATGGAAGAGATACTATCAGTGTCCCCAAAAGCATATAGAATAAAATCTCTAGAAAAATAAGGGTTTACAAGAGTAGGAGCAGAAGAAACTACTTCCTTTATCTCTTCACAACATTTATTTCCCTCATTTGTCCAATGAAAAGTTGAATTCTTCTTCAGTATCTGGGTCATAGGCTTCAGTAGTGCTGCAATATTAGGGATGAACCTTCTCAAGAAGTTGATTCTCCCAAGGAAACTCTGCAGACCCTTTTTGTGTGTTGGTAAGGGTAGTGCCATGATGGCTTTTACTCTCTTAGGATTGATTGTTGTTCTTTTCTTAGAAACAATGTTCCCTAGTAGCCTGCCTTCATGGACATCAAAGATACATTTTTTAGGATTCAATGAAACACCAAATTATCTCTACCTTTCAAAAATCTACTTCAAATAAACTAGGTGATCATTAGTATCTCTTGAAAAGATATTTATATCATCTAAATAGACTAGGATGAAATTATTCTTGAAACCAACAAATGCCATTTCCATAGCTTTCTGAAATGTAGCACCAATGTTAGATAGCCCAAAAGACATTTTCCTATATTCCATGGTGCCCCACTTGGTGGTGAAGGTTGTTTTATACTAGTCTTCCTCTCTTACTAGGACTTGGTTATAGCTAGAAAAGCCATCTAGTAAAGAAAATTTGTCAGACCCTGAGACTAACTATAATATCTATGTAATGGAGGGAAATGGATGGTGGTCCTTGAGTGAGGCTCTGTTGAGGTCTCTGAAATCTACACATAACCGTATTTCATCATTCTTTTTTCTAGAAGGCACTAGATTAGAGACCCAAGAGATGTGTTTGATGGGAAAGATAATATTGGCCTCAATCATTTTCCTTAACTCTGTTTTATTAACACCTCTCATTTAGGATTGATAGGTCTTTGTTTTTGTCTTACTGGTTTGGCATGGGGTTCTAGCTCAATGGTATGTTGGGCTAAGTGGGGATCAAACCCTTTCAAATCATAATATTCCCATACAAAAATATCATTTAACTCTTTAAATAATGAGACAAACACCTACCTTTCTGGCTGAGTACATACATTTCCCAGCTTGAGGGACTTATCTTTGAATATCTCTACAAGATGGTTGTGTTCTGCTTTGACTATCATGCTAGCCTTGTCTCCTCTTAGCTAGTCATCAGAGTTAAAAATAGACTCAAGGGTGACCAGTCCCTTGGGTAAATTGTTAGTTTTCAACTCTGACATCTAGTCATTATACTAGTGAGCAAGCTTATTTTGATTAACCTTAGAGAATCCAACTTCTTCTATCGAAAAATTGAAAATTTTCTCATCATTTTCAAAGACTTTCCAGCTCACCTGATTTTCTAGCAATGAGGGTCTCACAAGGTCTCTCACATGCTACATTTTAGTGCTTGTGACCTCCTTGGGAATATCATACTCTGCTCCCATGGTAGCCAGCTTGTATGCCTATTTGTTTTGATTTATTGGGACAACAACTAGATTAAAAGCACAAAAACCTTCTACTAAATCCAAAACCATGTGCTTATACATCTTGATTATATCATTTTTAGTGAGATTAGTGCTACAAATCTGATTAGCTACTATCTCACTATCACCCATAACTTTTAGACATTTGATTCCTCTTTGTCTAGCCCATTCTAAAGCATGAATCAAAGCCTCATACTCTATTGTATAATTAGTGTAGCTAAAAGAAAAAAAAACAATAGATTAATACCTATGTCCTTATGGAGAGATTAAGATAGCTCCTCCTCCTAAACCAATTCTGCTTCTGGTGCCATCCAAGAACAACTACCACAACTCACTATTATGATTTTCAGAATGCTCATCTTCTTTCTTCATCAAATCTGGAATCACTGCACCCTCTTCATGAATGATGTACATCCTAATGCTAGAAATCTTCATATTTCTAAAAGGATTATCTTCTAAATCCCTTTCAACCCACTCATCCAAAAAAATATCTAAAATGTTCTCAGTGGTGGTCTCAAGTTTAGAGTCAATGGTATCTTGTTCATGGAACATTAGATTGGTATTTATTGGACTGGGAGTATAGGGTTCAACATGGTTCTTTGCAAAGGCTTCAGACTTGATTTTAACCCTAGTCCCATATCTAGTTTTAAAGTATAAATGAGACCAATCAGCCAGAAGATATCCCCCAAATCTAGCAGTGAAATCTCTACTTAAACAAATAGTGAAGTAGGGAGGCAGGTCAATGACATAGACGTCTTGAGGGATAGATAAGTTGGTACACTCATGCAAGGTGAGACTTAGGTATTTAATGAATCTAATGGTGCTAATTGATGACCCATCCAACTGAACAACATGCCTGTCTATTGGCTCATAAGACAATCCTAGGAGGTTTTCTAGTTGTTTAGAGAATACTGAACTACTTCCCCCTAAATCTATCATGCAATTATGAATGAAAAAATTCCTAACAACAAGAGTAACATAGAAAGGAGGGAGTTTAACTTGTGGAGCAATGATGGGCTACAAGCTAGCTTCTTCAATTTTTTTTTCTTTCTAAGATGTTCCAGCCATCAGGATCCTAGGCTTCTCTGAAATATCATCTCCATTTGATAAAATCTTAGCCAAAGAGTTAAGCATTAACTCCTTTTGTCCAGGAATTTCCAAAGTGTCCATCATAGGCACACTTATAGAGGTCTTCTTCATTTTTTCAATAATATTAAAAGATCCCAAGCTCACCTTAGGTTGTCCCTTTGTTGTAGCAATCTCTGGTATTGTAGATGCCAACTGTGTTGCTACCTTGGATGGTTCCTTGACTTCTTTTGAATAATTTTGAAGTGGGGTTTGAGCTACCTTGGGCTGTGGGGCTGAAATTGGAACTTGGTAACTGGTAGGTGTGTGTGTGTGTGTGAAAACTGTACCTAACTGTGGACACAAAACTTCAGTAAAACATTAGAGGTTAGCAAAATTGAAATCTACAAGTAATTGAAACTAAGCTAACCAGGCGATTTATTGCCTTCTAGTAGGTGCGAGTATGTATTCTCATATTAGACCGAGATCAGTGACAATGTAGCACCTAAATGAAGGATTTTAATGCAAAAGATAATGAATGTAGAATCAATGCAGATTAATCTATATTTTTGTATTTTCTATGAAATTAGATTGAAAAACTGTATGAATCTAATCTAGAGTTGAATGAAATGATATGCAAATTATTCTAAAAATGATATGCTATGATATGAAAAACTATAAAATGCTATGAAAAACTATGAATGATTCTTCATATGCAATTTTGCTAGAGTAATTGTGCAAATTTGAGAGATTATCTTTGTGAAGAGCCGAGCCTTGTTTTTATAGAAATCTAGGGCTTGAGGATGCATTGAGAAAATCCATAAATCACTCTTGATAAACTCAAGTTGATTTTTGAGTTAACAAGAAATTAAGAATAAATAAACTCATAAAATCATTCAAAAATAGTTTTTATCTCAAAATAGAGTTTAGTTCTCTTTTTCAACTCATCATCAGATGTTGAGGTTAGAAAGTTAACAAATTGAAATTGAAAATTGATTTAAAGTTAACTGCTTTTCTGACTGTGCATGATTTAATATGAATTAATTTAATAAATAAAGTGATTTATTTTCCACTTAATTAATTTTGAATTAAAATAATTGATTTATGGGTTAATGAATTATCAAGTCAAACTTTATTCCAATGAAATCATTAAATTTGAAAACTTTGATTTTAAATCAATTAAATAAATATTCAATTGATTGTTTGTAGGAATTTTGATTTATTGTCAAAATAAAAACAATATTAATTAGGAATAAATAGAATTAAATCTAATTAAATAATAAAGTGGTAGAATTTAATTAATTAATTAAATATTCATCATATTCAATTAATCAATTTTAGGATAAATAATGACATTTATCGCCAAATAATATTCAATTAAAGATAATTATGATAAATTGGGAACATTCAAGGAATATTCCCCAATGCATAATTAAGATAATCAATTAGGTTTTTGATAAACTAATGTGCAGATGTGCCTTAGGTTAGGACTTTGATGTCGATTTTGATCGAATTGTTGATGTAAGAGGTTAATGAACCTATAGCCCATTTTTGGGGTATTACATTTTTTCCCTCTTTGAATTACTGTGTGAAGCACAGTGGTTCAAAGATTAATCTATTTTTTATGTTTAAACTGATTTGAAAAATAAACCAATTATGTCACAAACACTGAATGAAAGATTTGAAGATTTTAGGTCCTAATTGACCAAAGATAATGTTAACTATAGCAACAATGAACCGATGATTATGAAAAAGTATCAAAATGCCTGATTCTAAACCTTATGATTGTGAAGAAGTGAGTGACTTGATTCCAGACTTGATTGTCCAAAGGAATCGAAATGGTATCACATCTAAACCCTTCAGTTACGAAGAACCATGAAAATAACACTAATGAACCAATGGTTATGAAGAGTTGATATAGTTTACAAGATTGATTAGAATACCAGATTGATATGGATCTTGATGAATCTGATATGCCCCAGGCGATGTGCCCCAAGCAACGAGGTTTTTTGATGAATCAACAAGTAGACATGGTTGTTGTCTTGATTACTGAGGAAAGATTTGATTTATAGACTAATTGATGTGCAATACCATGCCCCCTTTGGGATAAAAATCAAAATCTGACAAGAAAAGTCAGTGTTGTATAGTTTAGAAGCATGTTAATTGATTTGAGAAGTGGTTATACATGTTCGATAATGCATTTTTCATCGTTTAGAGGTCCTGGAGACCAAGTTTGACTAGGTTTGACCATGAGTTGACCATGGGTGACCAAGTTGAAATTTTGATAGTTTGATGTAAGATAATCAGTTAAGTTGAATTCTGGATTTCTTTAATGTGTACAAGGTTGATTATGCAAGCAATCAGTCGTCCTGGGTCTAAAAATTTGAAATCGCTATTTTGACAATATAAATGATATTAGATTTTGATTTTGATCTCAAAAGTGGGTTTAGAATGTCAAAATTAGCCAGGGGTGCTTTCTTGGTGATCTATTAAAAAGACCTTCATGCGATACTCAGTCCTTATGATGTGTTTAGCATAGTTTTGAAGAATCATTTGAGTGTCAAGCTGATTTAGGCAATCGTAAGATAAATGCAATCATGCAAAGTGCAAAATGAAATGAAAACCTAAGACCTAGGACCTAGTCACTGATCATGTGTCGGTCATTTTCATTATTGAATTTTTATTAGGTAACCAGATAAATCAATACAAAATCCACTAGTTAGGAAACTATAAATATATGAATATTGATTTTTGTGCCAAAGTCAATACAATGCCCACTGACTAGACAACCATGGACATATGAATATTGATTTTTTTTTTGGAATTGCAGATTAGATATATGCACCAAGGCACAAACACCATGATGACCTAAATATCATGTCCATTTTGATATTGCACTTTGTATAAGCATCAGAACACAAATGTTGTGATGACTTGAATATGCCTTGCAGCAGTTGTTGGTTTTACGACCCTTATTGCAATGGAAGTCATAGAAATCATTCTCTCTCCACCATTTTGGTTTAGGTTTAGGATCAAATACCTTTATCATAGGCAAGGTGATGATGTTGTTGGACAACAAAGTTTTCATGGCGGATTC
Organism: Chamaecyparis obtusa; assembly: GCA_027943335.1. Lineage (NCBI taxonomy): Eukaryota > Viridiplantae > Streptophyta > Pinopsida > Cupressales > Cupressaceae > Chamaecyparis > Chamaecyparis obtusa. The sequence continues at coordinate 474,210 of BSBK01001047.1, read as the reverse complement.
CAAGGACTCTCCAAGAGGACTAAACTTGTGTTTAGGATCTTTAGCCCAAGGTTTATAGTCAGATAGATTCTTGTTGAACTCCATTTCTTTTTCCTTTGAGGCTTTGATAGCTTGAGTGAAAACAATGAGATTGAAATAGGGTGCCTTAGATGGGGCATGGATATTATCAACAATGCCATTTGTGATGATGCCTTTATTCTTGTTCTAGTTTTTTCCTCTGTCTTTAGAATTAGATCTAGATTCATACTTGTCCTTTTAAAGTGATATGTCTCCTTTTTGTACAAGTACTTTATCAATTTTGATTGCATTTTCTATCATTTTATCAAAGGATGTATGATTTTGCATTTTCAAATGGTAGTTGATCTCTAGAACAAGGTTATTGATGAAAATTTCTAGCTTCTCAGTTTCTAGAATATGTCTAGCATATAGAGAAAAAAATTTCCTCCATCATTTGAGAAAAGTCAAGAATGGTTCTCCTAAGTTTTGTTTTAGATTGCAAATATCGATCATAGTGATCAGATGCTGGATGTTGTTGGAGTATTGTTGATAGAAAAGTTTGATTAACTCCTCTAAAGTCTTGATTGTAGGAGGTATTTTTGAGAACCAATGAATAGCTGACCCTCCCAAGGACCGAGGGAAAAGATGCATTAGGTAGGTTGGTTTTTGCATGAACTCCATAGACTAAGTACAAAATTCTCTGACATGATCTTGAGGATCAGATTTTCCATCATACTTATCATATTTAGGCATCTCCACTCTCTTTGGGAATGGCAACATGTACAAGTCTTTATCAAATGGAAAAGGGCATAGAGCTTCCATGGAGAACTCTTTAGGTTACTTCTCCTTTTTGAGTTTGTTAAGCTTGACTTGCATGGCATGCATCTATTTCATCATGGCTATGATAGGATTTTCTTCCTCATGTGTGATGATATCTTTAACACTAAAGTTTGGAGGAAGTTTAGCCCCTTTGCGAGCCAACTCTAGGAAGTATGTCTCCTTTTCTTCTTTTAAGAAATGCCTCATCATTTTTTTGAACTTATCATCATTTTGACATTGAGCAATTTTAGAAGGTGTGGGTTCTTGATCCACACCATGTTGGGATTGATGTCCTTCAGACCCTTGGCTTCTACCTCCTCCCTAAGACATAGTGTTGTTAAGAGAACTACCAGGGATTGATCCATGAGGAGTTGCTTGATGACCTACATGGATTGATGTAGGGGGAGTTACTTGATGACATGTGTGGATTGATGTAGGAGGAGTGACATAGCCACCTATCAAGTAAATGTTGCCAAGAGCATCTTTAGAAAATTTAGTTGTGTTGAAACGTGGATGAAATGTCTTTGCAGTCACAGAAGATGCGGTTGAAGAGAATTTGAATTTTTCTCCTTTTTTTCATTGTGATGAAGCTCTAGTTTCCACCATTAACCTTGGGTGAAGCAAAAGAGCAAGATGAAGACAACTGAGAAATAATTTGATTCAAGAAGATCGAATGATGCAACCTTCTCAACATTGGATTGATTGAAGATAGATTGGATGTAAATGAAGGATATTGTGCCCTAGTAGTATGGGTAGATATAAAAATATGGTGGACACAAGCTTGCAACACTTAGCCATTTTTGTTTGAAGATTGAGTTGAAAATAATTTTGACAAGGTTTTGACACAAGATGGAAAAGACTAAAATCGATAGATCAGAAGGCTAGATCAGACTCAAGAGACCACTTTTAGGAAAATAGATTAGATTATTTCTATTTTTTGCACTGTTCCTAACACAGTGAATATTTTGACAGAATATGGAAGTAGGCTATAAAAATTGGATTCTTGACAATTTTGGCAAGTTTCTGGAAATTTTTCAAAATTCTCATATGACTTTCTCCAGTCTCATATGATTCTGGGTAGACTCTGACATGATAATTGACAAACCTTGTATGATAATGGAAATTCTTGTATGATAGTTGATAGCAAGTTTCTAATTTTTGCTTGTGATTTCTAACAAAACTCATACGACAATATAAAAACTCTCATACAAAAATCCTATTAGAAACTAAAGTCCACCAAGATAACTGAGGGGGTACGGGTGTATTAGTTATTAGATAATTATAAATTTTATCAACTTCAACATATTTTAACCATGTAATTAATATAACCAAAAACCATAGAAAGATATTCATACACAATAGCACAATGACACAAGATATGTTGACTAGGGAGCCTCTTGATCAAAGAGTAAACCCCAGTGGGAATGATGCCCAAAAAAGATGCACTAATATGAATATTCCTTGTGAAAGGATGGACTTTGTTAGGAGTCTTATGAAATACATTCAGTACATATGAATCCCTATTAGGAGATTTTGAATCCCTGCTAAAAGATTCTAACTCTATTGAGATTTATGGAAGACAGAAGGATCCAATGCCCAAATAGCTTCAATGGAAAGATCATTGAACATACTATCCAACTGATCTCTAAATTATTCAATAGAATAATATCAAATCATTACTGATCTCAAAAATATGTTACCTCTTCTCTGACTGTGCCAAACCACACTCACTACTACACCAAATCTCAATTCCAGATCTCTGCACCTCGCATATCCTCTTTCACAAATTCACTTTCACAACTTCATTCACTTCATTACATTCATTCCATGTCTATATCACAATAAGGAAAAACATTCTTTCCTTTATACCACACTCAAGTAATTACAAATGAGTCGACATCCAAATTACAAAATAAAAGTTTCCACACGTTACATCAAAATTACACAAAATTGTTAGCTTCCAATTAGAATAATTCTTCACTCATGCAACATAAAAGTTTTCATTGTCAACCATGTCACTATCAACATGTCTTCAACTTCTCTCTAACTACGTAAAACCAGATTCCATCCTGATTAGGAGATATCATCTGATTTTTGCAAACAGCTACTCAAGAACACCGCCTGAATACTGCTTCCACCAAAATACTCATAACTTCCATGAATAAAATAATTACTATCTACGCTCTTAACCATGAATGTAAAACATATCAAAAATTAAATCCTCAACATCACATAGCTTGATCTACAATATCCCACATGTGCTAATCCAAACATTGTCTTCTCCTCTGCTAATCTCCAGTAGATCACTGTGTTGGCATCAATGACAATCACAGTCATGAATGCAACAACAATTGCTACAGAATGGATTCCAATACTCCCATATGATATCTTTAGCATTCATTCTTAACAATCTCCCCCATTGGCATTGATGGCAACATAGATGAAAAACATCCAATGTTCCATAAATCCAACACTACAACACTCTTGCTCTGAAAATACTTTCAAATCCTCTTCATCAATCAAATCTTGCTTCATTTTCCTATTCAGTTCTCTCCAACAGATGGTACAAATGGTTTTTCATGTACACTTCTCCCCCATTGATATCAATGATAGAAATTTCATCATTATGTCAACAATAACTCCAATGTCAAAAGACACTATTCAAAAAATACATTCACTAGAGTCCTTATGACTCAGCTTAGATACACATACTCCCCCATAGAGGAAGTACCAACATCCAGTCCAGAAGAAAGATAAGGCTCATATACCACTGGATAGATGCAACAAACTACATCACTTCTCAAAAGTAGGTTGGGGCATAACCCCAAGCATACCTCTCAGATACTCAAATGTATCCTTAGGAAAAGGTTTTGTAAATATGTTTTCTATCTACTCCTTTGTGCTTATGTACTCAAGTCTAACTTCTCTCTCAACAACTTTCTCTCTTAGTACATGATACTTAATCTCAATATGCTTTGTCTTAGAATGTAATACAGGGTTCTTAGACATACTAACTGTATTGGTGTTATCATAATGTATAACAATACACTCAACTAATTTTATTCCAATATCCTTTAGAATTTTCTTCATCCATATTATCTGGTTACAATTGGTTGCTATTGCTACATATTCTGCTTCTGTTGTGCTCTATGAAATACAATTCTACTTCTTTCTTAGCCAAGAAATCAATCTTCCTCCAAGGAAAAATGCTCCACCACTGGTGCTCTTTTTGTCATCAACACTACCTCCCCAATCAACATCTCTATATGTACATAAGGTAAAATCATTAGATTTTTCATACCACAATCCATACTCAATTATGCCTCTTAAATATCTTAGTATCCTCTTCACTGCTGCATAATGTGATTCTCTAGGTTCAACTTGAAATCTTGCTACAATTCCAATTGAATGTGCTATATCAGGTCTTGTATGTGTCAAGTACTATAAGCCTCCAATCATCGATCTGTACCTTTTTTGTTCAACTGCAAGATTCTCACCTATCCTTTACAATTTATGTCCAGTTACCATAGGTGTTCCAACCCTAACAAATACTCCATCATAATTGTTAAACTTTATGAAATTTCTTATGTCTCCAGTCATATGATGTGAAAAACCACTATCTATAATCCAATCAGCTTTGTTTTCTACTTGAAAAACTAAAGCCTTTTCTTCCTTAACTTCAGTTTTAGGATTTTCTTCCTTAATTGCCACAAATCCTATATCATCATTGTTCTCTTTATCACTTTTACTCAAAGGTTTTTCAAAACTAGCTTCAAGTTCTTCATCATTTTCATAGTAACATTCTTTAGATCTTCTAGGATTGACATTTTTTCTATACTTCTTAACTCTCTTAGGACACTTAGATGCAAAATGAACAAATTCTTGACAAGTCCAACATTTAAAAAATTTCTTACCATCTGGTTCTCTCTTCACAAGCAAGGCAATACCTTCTTCAATCTTCTTGTCTTCTTCATTTCTAGATCTGTCGCTACCAGCATAATGTCCACTCACACTAATGCTTGTTGACAAAGTAGGGTGAATACTAAGAGCACTGAATGTTGTCTCTGTTCTAGGCAAGTCTCCTGATAACCTCAGGTTCATCTCTGCTGCTTCCAATCTTCCATGAAGAGTCTCTCTTGTAAAGTTTTAAGTACAGGGTATAACTTGTTCAATCATCTATGTTGTCTTCTTAAATGTAGTGTTAATGTCCCCAGAATTTTCCATATCACTTCATTCTCTATCTTTGTTCCTCCACAAGCTTTTATACCTGCAACAATTTTTGACATTCTACCAATATAGCTTCTAATAGATTCATCTTCCATCATTCTTATATCTTCAAATGCACATATCCAATTATGTAATCTAACCTTCTTTGCATGTTCATCACCTTCAAAAGTAAAGTGCAAAGCTTTCCAAATTTCATGAGATTTTTTAAAAGATTTTACCTGATTGTACTCATTCTCTGAAAGGGCTAACAAAAGTGCTTCCCTAGCAAGTATGTTACACATGAATAGATCTCTCTCATCATTTCTACATGTTTCAATATTGTCTTCTTCAATGATAGTCTTCTCATTCTTCATTATCAACCAATAACCTGGTCCTAGACATAGTAGATGTTTCTTCATCTTTTCTTTCCAGCTATCAAAATTCACTCCATCAAACTTAGGACATTCTTTCCTGAAATTCACCATGAATCTCCTTAAGCTATTAAAATTTTCTTTCAAAGACCTGCTCCTCTGATACCAATTTTTAGAAAGTAAAGTCCACCAAGATAACTAAGAGGGGGGGTGGGGGGGGTGAATCAGTTATCAGATAATTATAAATTTTGTCAACTTCAATAGATTTTAACAATGTAAGCAATATAACCAACAACCATAGAAAGATGCTTATAAACAATAACATAATGACACAAGATATGTTGACTAGGGAACCTCTTGATCAAAGAGTAAACCTCAGTGGGAATGATGCCCACAAAAGATGCACTAATATGAATATTCCTTGTGAAAGGATGGACTCTGTTAGGAGTCTTATGAAATACATTCAGTGCATATGAATCCATGTTAGGATATTTTGAATCCTTGCTAAAATATTCTAACTCTATTAGGATTTATGGAAGACAGAAGGACCCAATGCCCAAATAGCTTAAATGGCAAGATCACTGAATGCACTGTCCAACTGATCTCTAGATTATTCAATAGAATAATATCAAATCATTACTGATCTCAATAATATATTACCTCTTCTCTAACTGTGCCAAACCACACTCACTGCTACACCAGATCTCAATTCCAGATCTTTGTACCTCGCATATCCTCTTTCACAAATTTGCTTTCACAACTTCAATCACTTCATTACATTCATTCCATGTCTATATCACAAAAAGGAAAAAAACATTCCTTCCTTTATACCACACTCAAGTAATTACAAATGAGTTAGCATCCAAATTACAAATTAAAAGTTTCCACACGTTACATCAAAATTACACAAAACTGTCAGCTTCCAATTAGAATAATTCTTCACTCGTGTGACCTCAAAGTTTGCACTATCAACCATGTCACTATCAAAATGTCTTCAACTAATCTCTAACTGTACAAAACTAGATTCCATCTTGATTAGGAGATATCATCCGATTTCCATAAACTGCTACTCAGGAACACTACCTAAATACTCCTTCCACCAAAATGCTCATAACTTCCATGGATAAAAGAATTACTATATGTACTCTTAACCATGAACATAAAACATATCACAAAGTAAATACTCAACATCACATAGCTTGATTTGCAATATCCCATGTGAGCTAATCCAAACACTGTCTACTCCTCTACTAATCTCCAGTAGATCACTGTGTTGACATCAATGACAATCATAGTCATGAATGCAACAACAACTGCTACAGAATGGCTACCAATACTCCCATAGGATATATTCAACATTCATTCCTAAAAAATCCAAGGATTCTAATATGACAAAGGGGAAAAACTCATATGACTTTCTAATCTTGTGGGATGACTTTTGACTCCAGAAAGGAATTTTGCATCAGATTTGCAATTTCTCAATTTTCAGAATTAGTTTGTTTGCAAGTTTTTCTATCTATATTTGAAGTTCATTTCGGGATTGTTCATTTTCAATAACCAAGTAGATAAAAAAGCACATAGAACAATAGGAAAGTGATTTCAAGCACATTTGAAAATAATGAACAAGGGACAAAGAAACCATGTGCATGAACAATCAAGTGACTTATTTTGCTAATTCCTAGCGATGCTACTTGTGTATGTTCTCAAAAAAAATTTAATAACGCACATAGTCCTAGAAAATGAAAAATTTGGCCTCACTATGGTTTGTAGTAATGGTCCAACTCTGCAACTTTTGTGATCTCAAGAGGGTGAACTCCAATCCAGGCACACCGGGGTTTTGACATAGTCTGAGAATTTAATCAATCAAGAGCTGCTAGGGAGATCTGATAGCCCAACAAGAGACCACACTTGTGGATATTTCTTTCACAAAGACATTTATATAGTGGTTGTTGCTACCATGGTGAAAATCACTATTTGTTAGGAATGAATGTTGGATGTTGGTAGTCATTTTGTAGCAATTTTTGTTGCATTCATGACTATGATTGTCATTGATATCAACACAGTGATCTTCTGGAGAATAGCAAAGAAGCAGATAGTGTTTTGATCAGCACACATGGGATATTATAGTTGGAGCTATGTGATGTTGATGTTATACTCTTTGATATGTTATTTGTCTATGGTTAAGAGTACATATGGTAATTCATTGATTCATGAAAGTTATGAGTATTTTGGTAAAAGCAATATTCAGGCAGTCTTCCTAAGTAGCGGTTTGTGGATATCAGATGATATCTCCTAATCAGGATGGAATCTAGTTTTTTGCAATTAAAGAAAAGTTTGAGACTCACTGATGATGATTTGGTTCATAGCATAAACTTTGAGGTCACACGAGTGAAGAGTTATTACATCTGGAAGCTGACAGTTTTGTGTAATTTTGATGTAGCATGTGGAAACTTTTATTTGATAATTATGTGCTGACTCATTTGTAATTATTTGAGTGTGATATAAAGGAAGGAATGTTTTTCCTTATTGTATAGAGTTGTAATATTAAATAAGTGTGAACATGGTTTTGGTTGCATGCGAATGTAAGCATGAAGTAAAGAAAAAAGTCTAAGAGGTTGTGAAAGAGATATTGTGAAGGAAGACATGTGAAGTACAAAGATTTGGAATTGAGATCTGATGTAGCAGTAAGTGCGGTTTGGCATAGTAAGGAGGTAAAATATTTCATATTATTCTACTAAATAATATTAAGGTTATTTGGACAGTGACTTCAGTGATCTTACCTTGAAGCTGTTTGGGTAGTGGGTCCTTCTGTCTTCCATAACTCTTAAGAGGGTTAGAATCTTTTAATAGGGATTCAAAATCTCCTAACAGGGATTTATATGTACTGAATGTATTTCATAGGAATCCTAATAGAGTCCATCCTTTCACAAGGAATATTCATATTAGTGCATATTTTGTGGGCATCATTCCCACTGAGGTTTACTCTTTGATCAAGAGGTTCCCTAGTCAACATATCTTGTGTTATTGTGTTATTGTGTATGAATATCTTTGTATGGTTAGTAATTGCATTGCTTACATGGTTAAATGCTATTGAAGATGATAAATGTTATAATTATCTGATAAATGATTCATCCCCCCCCCCCCCCCTCTTAGTTATCTTGGTGGAATTTACTTTCTAACAATTGGTATCAGACCGGCAGGTCCTTGAAAGGAAAGTTTAACAACTTAAGGAGATCCATGGTGAATTTCAAGAAAGAAAGCCCTAAGTTTGATGGAGTAAATTTTGACAGCTAGAAGGAAAAGATGAAGACACATCTATTGTGCTTAGGACCAGGCTATTGGTTGATTACAAAGAATGAAAGGACTATAATTGAAGTAGAAAATCTTGAAACAAGTACTAAAGATGAGGTAGATCTATTCATGTGTAACATACTCACAAGAGAAGCACTCTTGACAGCACTTTCAGAGAATGAATATAGAAATCTAATGAAATTTGGAAAGCTTTACACTCTACTTTTGAAGGTGGTGAACATGCAAAAAGAGCTAGATTACATAATTGGATATGTGCATTTCAAGATATTAGAATGATGGAAGATGAATCTATTAGAATCTATATTGGTAGAATGTCAAAAATTGTTGCAGAATAAAATCTTGTGGAGGATCAAAGACAGATAATGAAGTGATATGGAAAATTCTGAGGACATTGACTCCTATATTTAAGTAGACAACACAAATGATTGAATAATTTATACCTTGTACTACAAAATTTAAAAGAGAAACTCTTCTTGGAAGATTGGAAGCAACAGAGATGAACCTGAGGTTATCAAGAGACTTACCTAGAATGGAGACAACATTTAGTGCTCTTAGTATTCACCCTACTTTATCAAGAAGTACCAATGTGAGTGGAGATTATGTCAGCAGCATCAGATCTAAAAATGAATAAGATAAGAAGATTGAAGAAGGTATTGCCTTGCTTGTGAAAAGTTAACCAGACGTTAAGAAAATTTTTAAATGTTGGACTTGTCAAGAATATGGTCATTTTGCATCTAAATGTCCTAAGAGAGTTAAGAAGTACAGAAATAATTTCAAGCCTAGAAGATCTAAGGAATGTTATTATGCTAATGATGAAGATCTTGAAGCTAGTACAGAAAGAAGTTTGAGTGAAAGTGATACTGAGAATAATGATGAAATAGGATTTGTAGCAATTAAAGAAGAAAAAGCATTAGTTTCCCAAGTTGAAAAGAAAGTTGATTGGATTATAGAGAGTGGTTGTTCACATCACATGACTAGAGATGTGAAGAAGTTCATAAAGCTTAACAATTATGATGGAGGAATTGTTATAGTTGGTAACAATGCACCTTGTTTGATTAAAGGTATAGGATCTATTACTCTTGATGGAGAGACTAATACTGATGATGTTTACTTTGTTGATGGATTGAAACATAATCTTTTGAGTGTTGGATAGTTAGTGGATAAGGGATATCAAGTTTGGTTTACTGAGAAACTTGTGTAATAAAGGATAAAGATGGAAATCTAATTAGAACTGGATCTAGAGCCAGATGTAATGTATTTCAGTTGAATCCTACTGAGATGACATGCTTGATTACTAAAATTAATGATAGTTGGTTATGGCATAGAAGGTTTTGTCATATAAACTTTGATAATATTATGAAAGTTAGTACTAAACTTGTAGTAAGGGATTTGCCTAAAATTATGATGCCTACTAACATGATTTGCAAAGAATGTGTGATGGCTAAGTAGAAGAGAAGTTCATTCCCTAGTAAGAAGTTCACATTGGTAGAGAAGTTGGACATTGTTCATATAGACTTGAGAGGTCCTACTAGGACTAGAGGATTCTATGGAGAAAGGTATTTTCTGATTCTTGTTGATGATTTTACAAGAATGATGTGGATTGCATTTTTGAAAGAAAAATTTGAAGCATTTGATAAGTTTAAGATCATTATGAATAAAGTTGAGAATAAATCTGGAATAAAGATTAAATGTTTGAGATCTAATAGAGGTGGAGAATTTACTTCTAGAGAGTTTAACACCTTTTGTGAAGTGAATGGTATTAAGAGATAGTTTTCATCCCCTAGAACACCTGACCAAAATGGTATTGTAGAAAGAAGAAATGAGTCAATAACTGAAGCAGCAAGAGCTATGTTATTTAAGAATGACTTGGCGAAGACATTTTGGAGAGAAGCAGTGAATACAGTAGTATATACAATGAACAAAGTACAAATCAAAGAAGATACAGATAAGACACCTTATGAATTATGGTTTGTACATGCACCCTCAGTTAAGTATTTTAGAATTTTTGGAAGCAAATGTTATATAAAGAGAGATGATGATATTGGAAAGTTTGACCCTAGAAGTGATGAAGGTATTTTTCTTGGATATTCTTTGAAGAGAAAAGCATACAGATGTTACAATAAGAGAACTAAAACTATTTTTGAGAGTGCAAATGTTAAAATTGATGAGAAGTTTAAAATTTAGGAAAGAATGCTTGATTATGAATCTGATGAAGAAGCTAATCCTCAGCTTAACATTGAAACTACTAAATTATTCTATGAGACTAATAGTGAATTGTTGAATGAGAATCATACTATAGAAGAAACTAGAGAAGAAACCAAAGAAGAATCTAGAGAAGAATCTACAGTTGAAGCAAGATCAGTGACTATGACACCGAATAGGTATCTATCTATGGAAATTATCTTATTGGACAAGTCCCAGAATGTGTTGCGTGCTTAGTAGAGCTGACTAATTTATTATTATAGTTTTTTATGGTTTCTCTAATATAATTTTAAGGTGGTTCTAATAAGCTGACTTGATTATATCATTTAGAGGAAAGATATTTATAGGCAGTCATTTGTGATTGCTTTAGTGTGGTTCATAGTTGATTAAAAAGAGTAGAGAAGAGTGTGTGAAGTGTTGAGCCATCAGAAGAAGGTCTATGTCACCAAGTAGAGTGTTTGTACTATACATTGGAACTGATCCAGATAATAGTTCTAAGCGCAGTTCACCAATATCCAAATGTAGTGTATATCTATCATTCAAAAGGTTGTAGCCTTCGCCCCTTTAAGTAGTGAGCTCTCAGATAGTGCATCCTTAACACAAGGTAGGGAGAAAGAAGGCCCAAAGGATGGTACACCCTAATGTTCCAAGCTTGCAACACACATGCGGAAGAAACAAACAACTAGAGTGAGAGAGTGAATGCCAGATCCTTCATATATTATCATCAATTGGAACCATACATGTCAGGTTGTAAGGCCTTCCCAGTTAGTGCCAAATATTACAATAAATTATAGAAGTCCTCAAACATGCAAGGATCTGTTAGAAATCTCTAATCTAATGTCTACTATCTTCTATCCAAAAACTGACTCCCTAAACTACAACCAAACATCTACATTTATACAAGAAGCTACAGAGCTAAGTCAGCCTTCAGATCCATAATTAATAGAAGTAACGGTCAAATCTGGGACCACACGCTTCCTAATGATGGATACACACATTAATTCTGTGATCCAATATAAATGCACAAGTTAGCCACAACAAGAAACAAATTAAACTAGACCCATTGGTAAGCAAGATAACTGAGCAGCAGACAGACAATGTCGAGTGCTAGAGAAATAACCGACCACCCAGGAGAGAATCGACCACACTCGGTAAGCAAAAGAAACCAACCAAATACTGACCAACTCGATTAAAGCATAACTAAGCAACATAGACAAACTCCAAATTCTTTTTGGTGACAAAGGATTGCCAAGGACCCAAGATGCTCCTGCATCAGACACCTGGGGTTATTTTGAAATGATTCTCTGAATCATTTGGTGGGTTTGTGCTGAGCTGCATCCAACTCAAACTATGAAATCCACAAACTATCTTCCATCAGTCTATTCTTCCACTTAACAAGATATGCCATATACTATTTTCCTCTTGTACTTTTTCCAATTTTTTCCTTCAAAATCTGTTCAAATTCATCATTCTACTTCTTAGGATATTTTGTCGGTATTGTCACTTCTTCATCATGTTCATGATACTCATACAAATCAAAAATATTGAAAATTGGTGATATGTCCATGTCATCAGGTAACTCAATTTCATATGCATTTCCACTATCAAATTTCCTTAAAATTTTGCAAGGTCCAAACTTCTTCATCTTCAACTTTCAATATGTTCCAATAGGAAACTAACCTTTCTTCAAATGAACCATCACTTCATCACCAACATTAAAATTCTTATGTATTCTTGATCTATCAACTCTATCTTTTTATTTATGATTACTGTCTTCCAGCTTCAGCTTCACATCTTCATGAAATGTCTTCATGTACTCAAAAAACTTTACTCCTTCAACACTTTTCTTATTTTCATCAACAATGTCTCTCAAAATAGATATTTCCCTCATTTGTGTACCATTCACAATCTCAAATGGTGTCTTTCCAATACTCCTATTCATTGAATTATTCTATGCAAACTCTGCTTGTGCTAACACAGAATCCCAATTACTTGGTGTGTCTCCAACTAAACATCTCAAAAGATTTCCCAAAATTTTGTTCACAACCTCAGTCTGTCCATTGGTTTGTGGGTAAAATGTAGAACTATATTTCAACTCAATGCCAAATTTCTTCCAAAGCATTTTCTAAAAATATCCAACAAATTTACTATCTCAGTTAGAGATAATACTCCTCAAAAATCCATGCAATCTGACAATTTCCTTAAAGAAAAGATCTGCTACATGTACTACATCTGATATCTTTCTACAAGGTATAAAATGTGTCATCTTAGAAAATCTGTCCACAACAGCAATCGGTGTATACAATCCAGTATTCTAACTTACTCCTTTTCCAACTTGACAAATACCACAACTTTTCACAAATTTATGAACATCTCTATACAACTACGGCCAATAGTACTTCTCCTAAAGAAAATTCCATGTTTTATCAATACCAAAATATCCAGCCAAACCACTACTATGTTTCTCCTTTGTCAAATTAGATCTCATTACTCCTCTCAGTATACACAACTAAATACCTGTAAACAACATACCTTCTTGAATAAAATATTCATCCCATTTAGTATCTTGCTAGTCTTGAATAGGTGTTCTACACTTTCTCCGCTTAGAAAAATCATGGTCATTTTCATACAAACCTCTCATCTCATCAAAACCAAGAACTTCAATTTTCATCTCGGTCATCAAAGATCTTCTTCTACTCAATGCATTAGCAACTCAATTAGTGACTCCACTCTTATGCTTTATCACAAATGTGTAACTCCACAAATACTCAACCCATTTCATATGTCTTTGATTCAACTTATTTTGACTACCCAAATATTTTAAAGCCTTATGATCAGTATAGAACACAAAATCACTTGGTATCAAATAATGTCTCCATTTTTTCAATGCTTGAACAATAGCATAGAATTCTTGATCATACATAGAATATTTCCTTCTAGCATCATTCAACTTTTCACTAAAGAAAGCAACAGGTTTACCTTCTTGACTCAACACAACTCCAATTGCACTTCCACTTGCATCACATTTTACTTGAAATACCTTATTGAAATTAGGTAATGCCAAAATAGGTAATTCAACAATCTTCTACTTCAAGGTCTAAAAACTTCTATCAACTCCATGTGTCCACTTGAATTCTCTTTTGTCTCCCCTCATAGTCTTAGTCATAGCATTGCAAATTGAACTGAAATTTCTTATTAACTTTTGGTAAAAACTTGCCAAACCATGAAATGATCTTACCTCACTAGCATTCATAGGTGTAGGCCAATTCAAAATAGATTCAACCTTTTCAGGATCCATCTTCGAACCATCAGCTGAAATAAAAAATCCCAAATACACAATCTCTTCTTTCATGAATGAACACTTTTTCAGATTTATCAACAACTTTTCCTCTTTCAGTCTCTGCAAAACTTGTCTAACATGCAACAAATATTCTTCTCTAGTCTAACTGAATATCAAAATATCATCAAGATATTGTAAGGAATAGTCCCAAGAGATAACTGAGAGGGGGGGAGGGGGGGGGTGAATCAGTTATCAACAAGATTCAATTCTTTATCCAATTAAGTATACTTAAACATAAAGCATAAAAACAATGAAATAACACTTGAACAGAACACCAATATTTTGGTTACGAGGAAACCCAAATAGATAAAAACCCCGGTGGGACTGGATACCCACTAATATTCTATACTAGTGTATAATGATCCTTGTTAGAAGATCCTTTACCCTGTTAGGAGTAGCTTTACAATATATTAAGTATAGTAGACCTAGTTAAGGTTCGGACCCTTTAGGAGTCTTTTACAATTGTCCCTATTAGGGGAGAGGATGCACTATCGAAGAGCTCACTGCTCAAATGAGCGAAGGCTACAACCTTTTGAATAATAGATAGACACTATATCTAGATCTTGGTGAGTTGCACTTTGACTTGCTATCTGGATTAGTTCCAATGAATAGCACAAGTACTTTACTTGGTCACACAAACCTTCTTCTGATGACTCAACACTTTGCACACTCTTCTCTTCTTTACTTCATCAACCATGAACCACACACAAGGAATCAAAAGTGATTGCCTATAAATATCTTTCCTCCAAATGATATAATCAATTCAGCCTATTAGAAGCACCTTGAAATCATATTAGAGAAACCATAATAAACTTTAATAATCTATTATGCACGCAACACAATTTGGGACCTATCTAATAAAATAAATGTAGACGCACACTACACACTATCGGCTCTACCAAAACAATTGGAACTTTCTCTATAAGCTGAATAAGCTTATGCGCTCTTAACCGAATGTCAATAACACTTCTCCAAGCTTAACTCCAAGGGTGCATACCCTCAAGATAGGTGCAACTCAAGAACCAATAAAATCTCTGTTGGCTTTTCTGAACAAACACAGGAAACTGCTACTGGTGAATAGTGACTGCATAACTTCACTTGCGTTCATCAATAGACTATGCATCCATAAATAAAACATCAATAAAATGTCTTTAATATATATCAAAGTGTGCAAGGCTCCATGATAACTCTACGGATAACCATACACAAAACATTGTCTATTACTCTGTTAAGAACACTGCTGACACCAACTGCTATATAACTGTTTGTAATAATAGTTAACCTCTACACCCATGATATCATGTTGATATCATGTCCATGCTACATATACAGAGAGCTTACTATATAAGACTTCCATGCATGCTACTTCCTATATGTTGTCATCAATGAAAAACATACAGTTAGTACTAGCCTGCTAGAAAATCTCCAACAATCTCCCCCTTTGGCATTGATGGCAACATGTGGAATGAAAAACCACCACCAACCCAAATGAAAATTTCTTTTATAACATTCACCATTTCCTCTTCAAAACTCCCCCAAAGATGAATCCTCCATCTATTGCAATATTTTCTAATATTCTCCATTTCCTCAACTGAATGTTTCTTTGACTTAGTATATTACTCTATATATACTTCCCCTTTGACATCAATGGAAAAGAGCACCATTCATTTTAAGCATCGGTACTACTCCTGAGGTAGAGTAGTCAACCTTCCACCAGTCCCTGAGGACTAATACTTTACCTTATTTTTCTAAGAAGAATCAAGGAAGGGAATGACTCCCAACTTCTCCCTAAGATACTCAAAAGTATCCTTAGGCAAGGGATTTGTGAATATATCTGCCAACTAATCTTTAGTACTTACATAGTCCAACTTGACTTCTTTCTCTCCCACTTTCTCTCTTAGGAAGTGATACTTGATCTCAATGTGCATTTTCTTTGCATGCATCATAGGGTTCTTTGACATATTGATAGTGCTAGTGTTATCATAGTGAATAACAATAGGATAATCAATTTGAATTCCAAAATCCTTTATCATTTTCTTGATCCAAACAATTTTAAAACAATTCAAGGCTACTGCAACATACTCCGCTTCTACTTTTGACTGAAAAATACAATTTTGTATCTTTCTTGTCCAAGTGACAAGTCTATCACCAAGAAACACTACTCCACCTAAAGTACTCTTTCTTTCATCAACACATCCTACCCAATCTACATCAGTGTGCACGTGAAGCTCAACATATTCTAAATTAGGATACCATAGACCATAATCTATAGTGTCCTACAAGTATCTGGATATACAATTTACTACCATGAGGTGACTTTGTTTAGGCTCTGCTACAAATCTTCCAACTATGCCAACTACATTGGAAATATCAGGTCTAGTCTGAGTAAGATATATGAGTTTACTAATCATACACTTATACAATGTTATATCTACTACTAGTGAGTCATCTTGTTTTGTAAGCTTCCATCCAGTGACCATAGGGGTTCCTACTGGCTTGGAATCATCCGTCTTGAATTTCTTTAGTATCTCTTTCACATACTTTGATTGATTAATGAAATCCCCTTTTCTTTCTACTGTACATTTAGTCCCAAAAAGTATTTGATAGGACCAATCATACTCATCTCAAACTCATTTTGCATTTCTTTGGCAAATTCAACACTAAGTTTGTCATTACCTTCAAAGATAATGTCATCAACAAATATAGCTACAAGTAGTAAACCTTTAGATGTCTCTCTAATGAATAGATTACAATCTGCCAATCCTTTCTTGAATCCAATCTTTGTTAACTATCCATCTAGTCTCTCATACCATGCTTTAGGGGCTTTCTTAAGTCCATAGAGGGATTTCTTCAATCTGCATACCATATCAGGTCTATCAGATAAGGTGAATCCTTGAAGTTGGTCAATGTATACTTCTTTCAAATCTCCATTCAGGAATGCTGACTTGACATCCATCTGATAAACTTTGAAGTTTTTAACTGTAACATAGGCTAGAAACAACTTAATATCTTCTAATCTACTCACAAGTCCAAATGTGTCTAAATAATCAATGCCTTCTCTTTTTGCATACCCTTTACATACTAATCTTACTTTGTTTCTTACTACTGTACCATCTTCATTCATCTTATTTTTGAATATCCATTTTGTTCCAATCACATTCTTATCACTAGGTCTTGCGACTAGTTCCCAAGTGTCATTCTTAATAATCTGATCAAGTTCTTCTTTCATAGCATCATGCCAATCTGAATCATTACAAGCATCTTCAACACTTAAAGGCTCAATCTGAGATAGTAAACATACTGCTTCACTAATGGCTGAGTTCTTTTCTTGTGATCTCATTAAGAATTTTCTCTCTGATCTCCAATGATGTCTTCCTTCAAATGATTTATTGATGTAAACTTTGTAACTTTATGTGATACTAATTCATCATCCTTATGAGTATTTTCTTCACTTGTCTTAGGGTCATTGAATAACACATCAATACTGCCAAATATTTCTTCAATAATTGTCTCACTAGTAGAGGGTCTAGGTTCTTCTTCAATCATGGGTGAGTAATCATGATATCTTTCTTGAATCATAAACTTTTCATCAATCTTTACATGAGCACTTCCAATGATCTTTTTCAATCTTAAATTGAAAAATCTATAAGCTTTACTATTAGTAGAGTAACCAAGAAAAATACCTTCATCACTTCTTGCATCAAACTTGCATACTGCTTCATACCTCATGATGTAGCCCTTGCTTCCAAAGATTCTTAAGTATTTTACTATGGGAAAATTACCAAACCATAGCTCATATGGTGTTTTGTCAATGCCTGGCCTCAATTTAATTCTATTGATGGTATAAACTATTGTATTGACTGCATCTCTCCAATAGGTGTGTGCAACTTTTCCTTCTATCATAATGGTGCATGCTATATCAAGGATGATTATATTCCTTCTCTCTACAATTCCATTCTACTGAGGGGTTCTAGGTGCACTTAATTGTCTCTTTATGCCATGTTCTTTGCAGTAATCATAAAATCTATCAAAGGTGAATTCTCCTCCTCTATCCAATCTCAAACATTTTATCTTTAGTCCAGATTCATTCTCAACCTTAGCTTTGAATATTTTGAACTTCTCCAAAGCTTCTGACTTATATTTCAAGAATGCAACCTACATCATCCTAGTATAATCATCAAAAACCAAAATGAAATACCTTTCACCATAGTCTGATCTTGTTTGAGTTGGACCACATAGGTTTGTATGAATCAGATCCAACTTGTTCTTTGCTGAATTCTGCTTGCTCCTGAATGAATTTCTCATATGTTTCCTCATCACACATTCCCTACATATAGTATCAACTAGCTTTTCTATGCTAGGTAGATCTCTTACTGCCTTTACATTTATTTTCTTCACTATGTTATCAAAATTGATATGACATAGTCTTTTATGCCACAACCAACTATTATCAATTTTAGCAACAAAACAACTTGCTTCTGAATTGAGTTGAAAAACATCACCTCTTGTCTTTGAGCCTGATGAAATCATAGAACCATCTTTTTTGTTAATGATGCATTTTTCATCTTTGAACTCCAATTGATAGCCTTTTCCAAATAACTATCCAACACTGAGAAGGTTATGTTTCAAACCATCAACATAAAGAACATCACGAGTACTGTTCTTTCCATCCAAAGTGATGGATCCTCTACCAACTATAGGTTTAGAAGTGTTGTCTCCAAATCTGACCATACCTCCAATGAACAAACCTGCCTTTGTCACTTATCATGTGATGTGAAGAACCACTGTCTATAATCCAGTCTGTCCTTATGTCAGCTTGTGAAATCAATGCTAGTTCTTGATTTTCCCTCTTGTCTACATGAATTGTCCTATTATTCATTTTTTCTACAATAGAAATGAATCCAATTTCTTCTTCACCAGATTCTTCATCTAAGACTCGATCTCCAGCATAGTAGTATTCCTTAGAATACTTAGGCTTGTAATCCTTTTTAAATTTTTTAGCTCTAGTGGGACATTTAGATGCAAAGTGACCGATCTTATTACATGAAAAGAAATTAAATGGTAATTAACCTTCATATTTTCCTTTTCCTTTCTTTTCTCTTTTGGAAATCATAGCAATAAAATCATCAAATGTTTTCTCTTCATCATCATCATCAAAATTACCAAATGTCTTTGCAGATTTCTTACCATGAACTGTTGCTTTGAAAGTTATTTCACTCTTTGGTTCTATCTTCAATCTTGAAATCTCAAAAGCTAAGATTTTGTTGATCAAGGTCTCTCTTTTGAAGTTTGATATCAGCTTCATGGTCTCATTAAGGATGTTGATCTTTCTTTCATATTTGGGAGTAAGAGTAGTCATCAACTTATCCATAATGTCCTCCTCTGAAATCTCTCCACCATTGTTCCTGATTACAGCAACTGCTTCATTAATCCTTTGATTGTAAGCTCTAATGTTTTCTTCAGACAACATATCTAATGCATTTTATCTTTTCTTCCATGTCTTTCTATGTGCATCCTTTTCTTGTTTGTCTCCTTCAAATGTGTCTTTTAGGTGCTTCCATATTTGTGGGTTGTATCTACCTTTTTTACTTCTCAAAATTCACCATCAGATAGGGCACTGATAAGGGCTTCTTTAGCAATAGAATTATGATGAAACAATTCCTTTTTTATGTCAATAGAATCATCTTTTGCAAGGTCTTCTAAGGTAGGAATCTTGGTTGCTTTGATGGTTACATTAAAAACTCCAAAAGAAATGCACTGCAAATGAGTTACCATCTTGTTCTTCCAATCAAGATAATTCTCTCCATCAAAATTAGGACTTTCTTTCCTAAAGTATGTCTATTAGGAATGAATACAAAGTATTTTGGTAGTCATTCTGTAGCAGTTGTTGCATTCATGACTTTGATTGTCATTGATGTCAACACAGTGATATTCTGGATATTAGCAGGAAAGTAGGTACAGTTTTGTTTTCCACACATGTTATATTGTAGATTGGCTTTTGTGTATTTGATGGTATGTTCTTTGGTGTGTTATTAACCTATGGTTAATAGTGCAAAAATAAATTCATTCATTAGTGAGAGTTATGAGCATTTTGGTCAAAGTAGTGTTTAGATAGTGTTTCTGTGAAGCGATGTTCAAAAATCGGAGGATATCTCTTAGCTGGGATGGAATCTAATTTTGCATAGTTAAAGGGATGTTGGAGACTCATCAATGATGATGTGGTTCATAATACAAACTTTGAGGATTTGTTTGGAGAAAGTTACAATATCTAGAAGCCGACAGTTTTATGTGAATTCTATGTGTAGCGTGTAGAATTTATTATTTTATAATTGAGGACTGACTCATTTGTAATTATTTGAGTTTGGTATATAAGAAGAAATTTTTTCCTTGTTTTAATGTGTACTATGAATATTGATATGCAAATATATGCATGAACTAAAGAAAAGAGCTAATTCAGTGATGAAGGAAGACTTGTGAGTACAAAGATCTGGAATTGTGATCTTGTGTAGTAGAGAGTACAGTTTTGGCATAGTGTGAAGGAGGTAATATATTTCATATTATTCTATTGAATAATTCTAAGATCTTTTGGACAATGGGTTCAGAGATCTTGCCTTGAAGCTGTTTGGGCAGTGGGTCCTTCTGTCTTCCATAAACTCTTAACCGGGTTAGAATCTTTTAACAGGGATTCAAAATCTCCTAATAGGGATTTATATGTACTGAATGTATTTAATAAGACTCCTAATAGGGTCCATCCTCTAACAAGTAAATTTCATATTAGTGCCTCATTTTGTGGGCATCATTCCCACCGGGGTTTACTCTTTTCAAGAGGTTCCCTAGTCAACATATCTTGTGTTAATGTGCAATTGTGTATGATTATCTTCCTATGGTTGAACAGTACATTGATTACATTTTTTAAAGTAGTTGAATGGATAAATTATCTGATAACTGATTCACCCCCCTCTTAGTTATCTTGGGGATCTTTACTTTCTAACAATTGGTATCAGAGCAGCAGGTCCTTGAAAGAAAAGTTCAACAACTTAAGGAGATCCATGGTGAATTTTAGAAAAGAAAGCCCTAAGTTCGATGGAGGAAATTTTGACAGCTAGAAAGAAAAGATGAAGACACATCTATTGTGTTTAGGACCAAGTTATTGGTTGATTACAAAGAATGAGAATACTATCATTGAGAAAGACAATCTAGAGGCAAGAACTAAAGATGAACTAGATCTATTCATGTGTCACATACTTGCAAGAGAAGCACTTTTGTTAGCACTACCGAAGAATGAATATACTCAGGTAAGATGTTTGAAAACATCTCATGCAATTTGGAAAGCTTTACATTCTACTTTTGAAGATGATGAACATGCAAAGAAGGCTAGATTACATAATTGGATTTGTGCATTTGAAGATATCAGAATGATGGAAGATGAATCTATCAGAAGCTATATTGGTAGGATGTCTGAGATTGTAATAGGAATAAAGTCTTGTGGAGGTGATAAGATAGAGAATGAAGTGATATGGAAAATTTTGAGAACTTTGACACCAGTATTCAAGTAGACAACGCAGATGATTGAACAAGTGATACCTTGTACATCAAACTTTTCAAGAGAGACTCTTCTTGGAAGATTAGAAACAGTAGAGATGAACTTGAGATTATTAGGAGAGCTACCTAGAATAGAAACGGCATTCAGTGCTCTTAACATTAGACCTACAAGAAGTACTAGTGTGAATGGAGATTATGCCAGCAGTAGTAGATCTGAGGAAGATAAGAAGATTGAAGAAGGTATTGCATTACTTGTAAAAAGAGAACCAGATGGTAAGAAAATCTTTAAATGTTGGACTTGTCAAGAATATGGTCATTTTGCATCTAAATGTCCTAAAAGAGTTAAGAAGTATAGAATAAAATTTAAACCTAGGAGTTCTAAAGAATGTTATTATGAAAATGATGAAGATCTTGAAGTAGGAATTGAAAAACATTTAAGTGACAGTGATAATGATAACTTTGAGGAAATAGGATTTGTAGCAAATAAAGAAGAAAGTTCTGAATCTAATAAAATGGAAGAAAAAGCATTAGTTTCACAAGTTGAAAAGAAATCTGATTGGATTATAGATAGTGGTTGTTCACATCATATGACTGGAGATAAAATAAAGTTTGTTAAGTTAGATAATTATGATGGAGGAATTGTTAGGGTTAGGGTTTGATTAAGGGTATAGGATCTATTACTCTTGATGGAAAGACTAACACCGATGATGTTTACTTTGTTGATGGACTGAGACATAATCTACTAAGCGTTGGACAATTGGCTGATAAGGGTTATCAAGTTTGGTTTTCTGAGAAAACTTGTGTGATAAAAGATAAAGATGGAAATCTGATTGGAAAAGGATCCAGAACTAGAGGTAATGTATTTCAGTTGAATCCTACTGAGATGACATGTTTGATAACTAGGATTGATGACAGTTGGTTATGGCATAAAAGGTTTTGTCATATAAACTTTGATAATATTGTCAAGGTGGGCACTACACTTGCGGTAAGAGATTTACCTAGAATTATGAAACCTACTAACATGATTTGCAAAGAATGTATGATGGCAAAGTAGAAAAGGAGTTAATTTCCCACCAAGAAGTTCACATTGATAGAGAAGCTGGAGATTGTTCATACAGACTTGAGTGGTCCTACTAGGACTAGAGGATTCTATGGAGAAAGGTATTTTATGATTCTTGTTGATGATTTTACAAGAATGATGTGGATTGCATTTTTGAAAGAAAAATCTGAAGCATCTGATAAATTTAAGATCATGAAAAGAAAAATTGAGAATGAATCTGGAATGAATATTAAGTGTTTAAGATTTGATAGAGGTGGTGAATTTACATCTAGAGAGTTTAACACCTTTTGTGAAATGAATGGTATTAAGAGACAACTTTCAGCCTCTAGAACACCAGAACAAAATGGTATTGCAGAAAGAAGGAATAGGTCAATAACTGAAGCAGCAAGATCTATGTTGTTTGAAAATGATTTGGCTAAGACTTTTTGGAGAGAAGCAGTGAACACAGTAGTATACACTATGAACAGAGTACAAATCAGAGAAGATACAAACAAGACACCTTATGAATTATGGTTTGGACATACACCCTCAATTAAGTATTTTAGAATTTTTGGAAGTAAATGTTATATAAAAAGAGATGATGATATAGGAAAGTTTGATCCTAGAAGTGATGAAGGAATATTTCTTGGATATTCTTTAAAAAGCAAAGCATATAGATGTTATAACAAAAGAACTAAGACTATTGTTGAAAGTGCAAATGTAAAAATTGATGAGAAGTTTAAAATTTAGGAAAGAATGCTTGATTATGAATCTGATGGAGAAGCACAACCTCGGCCTAACATTGAAAATGCAGAATTATTTTTTGAATCTAACAGTGATTTTCTGAATGAAAGTCATACTGAAGAAAATAGAGAAGAAAATAGAGAAGAAAATAGAGAAGAAAGCAGAGAAGAATCTACAGTCGGAACAAGATTAGTAACTATGACACCTAACAGGTATAGTTCAAGACATCACCCTATTGAGAAAGTTTTTGGAAGTTTAGATAGAGGAGTTTTGACTCAAAATAAGGTACATTTATGTTTGATTTCTCAAATTGAACCTAAGACTACTAATGAAGCTTGTGAAGATGAACATTGGATTAATGCTATGAAAGAAGAACTAGAGCAGATAAAAAAAAACAAGACATGGGAATTGGTCCCTAGACCTGAAGACAAGAATGTGATTGGAACAAAGTGGGTATTCAGAAACAAGATGAATGAACAAGGAGAAGTGATAAGAAACAAAGCAAGATTGGTATGTAAAGGATATTCACAACAAGAAGGAATTGACTATGAAGAAATGTTTGCAACTGTGGCTAGACTTGAAGCAGTGAGAATGTTTCTAACATATGCAACTTAAAAAAAATTTAGAGTGTATCAGATGGATGTGAAGTCAGCATTTTTGAATGGTGAATTGGAAGAAGAAGTCTACATTGAGCAGCCTGAAGGTTTTCCTTTGACACAAGAAGGAGATATGGTATGTAAGTTAAAGAAAGCTTTATATGGATTAAAACAAGCACCTAGAACTTGGTATGCAAGATTGGATAAGTATTTATTGAAATTGGGATTTATAAAAGGAATAGTAGATAGTAACTTATACAGAAAAGAAATTGAGAATGGTTTGTTGGTTATAGTTATATTTGTTGATAATATTATCTTTGGAGGAGAAGATGAAGCTAGTGACAAATTTGTAGATGAAATGAAGACTGAATTTGAGATGAGCATGATTGGAGAAATGAAATATTTTTTGGGATTACAGATAACACAAAGAAAGGAAGGTATATTTGTAAGTCAGACTAAATATTTGAATGACTTATTGAAAATATTTGGAATGGAAGATTCTAAACCTGTTGGAACACCTATGGTAACTGGACATAAGTTATCTAGCAAAGATGAGACACTAGTAGTTGAACAGAAAAAGTACAAATCTATGATTGGAGGATTATAGTACTTCAGACATACAAGACCTGATATAGCACATTTAGTGGGGCTTGTAGCAAGATTTCAAGCAGAACCTAGAGAATCACATTATGCAGCAGTAAAGAGGATACTGAGATATCTAAAGGGAGCAATGGATTATGGATTATGGTATGAGAATTCTGATGATTTTACTTTATGTGCCTATACTGAAGCAGATTGGGGAGGCAGCGTTGATGACAAGAAAAGCACCAGTGGTGGAGCCTTTTTTCTTAGAGGAAAATTGGTCTCTTGGCTAAGTAAGAAGTAGAATTGTACTTCACAAAGCATAGCAGAAGCAGAATATGTTGTAGCAGCAAATAATTGTAATCAGATTATTTGGATGAAGCAGATGTTGAAGGATATTGGAATAAAGTTTGATGAGCCTATTGTTATACATTGTGATAACACTAGTATAGTGAGTATGTCAAAAAATCCTATTTTACATTCTAAGACTAAACATATTGAGATCAAGTATCATGTTGTAAGAGAGAAAGTTACAAAAAAAGAAGTAAGATTGGAGTACATAAGTACAAAGGAGTAGATAGAAAATATATTTACAAAGCCTTTACCTAAGGATACATTTGTGTATCTAAGAGGTATGCTTGGGGTTATGCCCCAACCTATTTTTGAGAATTGATGCAGATGATTGCATCCATCTAGTGGTATATGAGCCCTATCTGTCTTCTAGATTGGATGTTGGAACTTCCTCTATGGGGGAGTTTATGAGCTGAGTCATGAAGACTCTTGTTATTGTATTATTCTGGTAAGTGTCTTTTGACATTAAGTTTTTGTTCAATTAGTGATGAAATTTCTATCATTGATGTCAATGGGGCAAAGATATACATGGAAAACATTGTGGATTGTATGAGAGAGCTGAATAGGAAAATGAAGCAAGATTTAATTTGATATTCTGCAGTGATGTTGCAGTATTGGATTTTTGGAACATTAGATGTTTTTCATCTATGTTTCCATCAATTCCAATGGGGAAGATTGTTAGGAATGATGCAAAGTATTTTGGCAGTCATTCTGTAGCAGTTGTTGTTGCATTCATGACTTGGATTGTCATTGATGTCAACACAATTATATTCAGGATATTAGCAAGAAAGCAAGTACAGTTTTGTTTTGCACACATGTTATATTGTAGATTGGATTTTGCATAGTTGATGGTATGTTCTTTGGTGTGTTATTAACCTATGGTTAATAGTGTAAAAACAAATTCATTCATTTGTGAGAGTTATGAGCATTTTGGTGAAAGCAGTGTTTAGACAGTGTTTCTGTGAAGCAATGTTTAGAAATTGGAGGATATCTCTTAGCTGGGATGGAATCTAATTTTGCACAGTTAAAGAGATGTTGGAGACTCATCAATGATGATTTGGTTCATAGCGCAAACTTTGAGGATATGTTTGGATTAAGTTACAATATCTAGAAGCTGACAATTTTATGTGAATTCTATGTGTAGCGTGTAGAATTTATTATTTTGTAATTGAGGACCAACTCATTTGTAATTATTTGAGTTTGGTATATAAGAAGGAATTTTTTCCATGTTTTAATGTGTACTATGAAGATTGAGATGTGAATTTATGCATGAAGTGAAGAAAAGAGCTAATTCAGTGATGAAGGAAGGCTTGTGAGTACAGAGATCTGGAATTGTGATCTTGTGTAGGAGAGAGTGTGGTTTTGGCACAGTGTGAAGGAGGTAATATATTTAATATTATTCTATTGAATAATTCTAAGATCTTTTGGAAAATGGGCTCAGAGATCTTGCCTTGAAGCTGTTTGGGCAGTGGGTCCTTCTGTCTTCCATAAACTCTTAACCGAGTTAGAATCTTTTAACAAGGATTCAAAATCTCCTAACAGGGATTTATATGTACTGAATGTATTTCATAAGACTCCTAACAGGGTCCATCTTCTAACAAGGAACTTTCATATTAGTGCATCATTCCCACCAGGGTTTACTCTTTTCAAGAGGTTCCCTAGTCAACATATCTTGTGTTATTGTGCAATTGTGTATGATTATCTTTCTATGGTTGATCAGTACATTGATTACATTGTTTAAAGAAATTGAATGGATAAATTATCTGATAACTAATTCACCCCCCCCCCCCCCCACTCAGTTATCTTGGGGATCTTTACTTTCTAACAATGCCATCTGACCAACCTCAATCCATTAAACTTTCTCTCTGAGGCACTTGGCTCTGATACCAATTGTTATGAATGGTCCCAAGAGATAATTGAGTGGGGGGGGGGGGTGAATCAGTTATTTATAAGATTCAATTCTTTATCCAATTAAGTATACTTAAACATAAAGCATAAACACAATGAAAGAACACTTGGACACAACACCAATATTTTTGTTACGGGGAAACCCAAATCGGTAAAAACCCCAATGGGACTTGATACCCACTAATATTCTATACTAGTGTATAATGATCCTTGTTAGAAGATCATTTTCCCTATTAGGAGTAGCTTTACAATATATTAAGTATAGTAGACCTGGTCAAGGGTCAAAACCTATTAGGAGTCTTTTACAATTGTCCCTATTAGAGGAGAGGATGCATTGTCCGAGAGCTCACTACTCAAATGGGTGAAGGCTACAACCTTATGAATAACAGATACACACTATATCTAGATCTTGGTGAACTGCACTTTGACCTATTTTCTAGATCAATTCCAATGAATAGAACAAGTACTTTACTTGGTCACATAGACCTTCTTCTAATGTCTCAACAATTCACACACTCTTCTCTTCTTTACTTCATCAACCATGAACCACACACAAGCAATCACAAATGATTGCCTATAAATATCTTTCTTGCAAATGATATAATCAAGTCAGCCTATTAGAACCACCTTGAAATCATATTAGAGAAACCATAATAAACTCCAACAAAAATTATGTCATCTCTATTATGCACGCAACACAATCTGGGACCTCTCTAATAAAATAAATGTAGATGCATGCTACACATTGTCGGCTCTACCAAAACAACTAGAACTTTATCTGTAAGTTGAATTAACATATGCTCTCTTAACTAAACATCAATAACACTTCTCCAAGCTTAAATCAAAGGGTGCATACCCTCAAGATAGCCGCAACTCAAGAATCAATAAAATCTCTGTCAACTCTTTTGAACAAACATAGGAAACTGCTACTGGCAAATAGCGACTACATAACTTCACTTGCATTCATCAACAGACTATGTGTCCATAACTAAAACATCAATAACATGTCTTCAACAAATATCCAAGCACACAAGGCTCCATGATAACTATAGAGAAGACCATACACAAAACATTGTCTGTTACTCTGTCAAGAACATTTCTGACACTTATAGCTATATAAATGTATGTACTAATAGTTAACCTCTGCGCCCCTAATATCATGCTAATATCATGTCCATGCTGATATCATGTCCATACTACATATACAAAGAGATTACTATATAATACTTCCACGCATGCTACTTTCCATATATTGTCATTAATGACAAACATACAATTGGTACTAGCCTGCTGGCAAATCTCCAACAAATATACAATCACAAATTTACCTAAGAATTTCTTCAAAACTTCATTCATTAGCCTCATAAAGGTACTTGGTTCATTATTTAAACCAAAGGGAATAACCAACCACTCATACAAACCTTCCTTTGTCTTGAAAGAAGTCTTCCATTCATCACCTTCTCTGATTCTGATATAATGATACCCACTTTTCAAATCAATCTTTGTGAAATACTTTGGTCCAGTCAAATTGTCCATCATGTCATCCATTCTCAGTATAGGAAACCTATACTTCAATGTTATCTTATTGATTTCTTTGGAATGAGTACACATTCTCCATTCTCCATTCTTCTTTGGTGCCAATACAGTAGGTACTACATAGGGACTCAAACTTTCTCTAATCAAACCTTTCTCTAGCAACTCTTGAATCTATCGATTCAATTCCTGATTCTCGATAGGTGTTAACCGATGAGGTGCCTTATTTGGTAAACTAGCTCTGGGGATTAGATCCATACAATGATCAATGCTTCTTTTCAATGGCAAAGCATTAGGTACATTATTAGAAATGATATCACTCTACTCGGTGAGTAACTTATCAATCTCCTTAGGAACATTATCCTCTATTTTCTTACTCATCTTATTAGGAATCATAGAAAAACATACATCATTCCTCTTCAATGAGTTAACAAAATTCTTTCCTTCCATCAAAAAAACTTTCATAGATGTGAAAACATTACTAACAAGTTCTTCCATCAATGGTAACAAAATTTGTTTCTTTCCATCAGCCACAATAGTATACTTATGCAATATTCCATCATATATAGCATGTCTATCATATTGCCAAAGTCTACCCAACAAAATATGACAACAATCCATACGCATGATATCACATAACACCTTATCATTGTAATTTCCAATCTTCAAATTCACATAACATTGTTCACTTACCAGGAGTGTATGCTCATCTTTGATCCATGAAATATGATAGGGCTTTGGATGTACCAACCTTTCCAACTGTAATTTTGTGACCATCTCTTTAGATGCTACATTCTCTGAGCTACCACTGTTAATGATTACCTTCCCAAATTTTTTAGAAACTCTACATCTAGTCTTGAACAAACTTTTCCTTACCAGATCTTCCTTTTTTCTTTCATTGCACAGTGCTCTCCTTACCATCAAGTTATTTTCTTTCTTAGGTTCATTAGGTGACTCTTCTCACACCAAAGCATTACAAATGCTACCAACCTTCCAACTAGCTTGTGTACATTCAAAGGATCTATTTCCTTCCTCTCCATAGTTATAACAAGTTCCTCATAAACTTCCTTTTCTATAACCACCTTGATAGTTATTGCCTCCACCTCTAGAAATTTCACCTTTCCACTTGGTATTTCCTTTGTCAAGATTTGTCTTTTCTAGTTCATATCTACCATTTTAACCATTAGATCTACCTCTTCCTCTAGGGAATATACCACCTCAAACTCTCTGTCTTTGTTCATGTCTCTTGCTCAATTTCTCCTCAGCTTTCAAAGCAAATTGATAAGGCTCTTCAATGTTCTCCAATTTGACCATACTAATCTCCTCTTGGATGGAGACTCTTAAACCATTCAGGTATCTACTGATTCTTTCCACATCATCTTCATTGTGTCTAGATCTGATATCTAATCTATAAAATTCCTCATTATACTCTTTTACCAAGCTATATTTCTATCCCAAGCTTTGCATTCTTCGAACTAGGTTAATCTGATAATCATAGGGTAAGAACTTTCCTTTCAACTTATTGACCATTTTACTCCATACCTTGATTTTTTCTTTTGCTTTCCTTTTCTGATCCAATTGTAGATGTTCCCACCATAAGGATGCATGACTTTTCAAATTTTTGCTTTCAATCTTCACCTTCTTATCCTCAGGAATGTTTTCATATTCAAAATACTTTTCCATCTCGATGATCCAATCCAGCAATTCATCAGAATCCATCTTTCCACCATACTCAGGAGGATTGAAATGTGGTGTTGACTTCAAACTTGTCAAAGCCTTCAAGAATCTTTCTTCACCTTGATCCATAATATTAGGTTCTACATTCACCTATTCTTCTTCAATTTCATCATCACTAACATCTTCAAGATGTTTACCTCTTCTCTAGGATGTCTCTACTACTTCTAATCTAATAGAAATCTATCTTAGCATATCTTCAAATCCTAGATCTGCATCTTGGCTCCCATGAACCATCTTAACAACCCTTTGCAATTGCAGGTCAGATCACAATCTCCTACCCCACAACAATTCAACTAGGGTTTCAAGAGGAACCTGCAAACCTAGATCCGCAGAACTAGATCAAGATCTAACCTTGATTTGATACCACCTGATGCAAGGTAGGGAGCAAGAGGGGACAAAGGATGGCACACACTAATGATACAAGCTTGCACCACACATGCGAAAGCAATAAACAACCAAAGTGAGAGAGAGAATGCTAGATCCTTCATATATTATCATCAATTGGAGCCATACATGCCAAGTTGTAACACCTTCCTAGTTAGGGCCAAATATTGTAATGAATTACATAAGCCCTCAAACATACAAGGATCTGTCAGAAATCTCCAATCTAATGTCTACTATCTTCTATCCAAAAACTAACTCCCTAAACTACAACCAAACATCTACATTTATAGAAAAATTTACTGAGCTGAGTCAGCCTTCAGATCCATAATTAATAGAAGTAACGGTCAAATCTAGAACCACACACTTCCCAATGATAGATACAAACATTAATTCTGTGATCCAATATAAATGCACAAGTCGGCCACAATAGGAAATAAAACTAGAACCTTTGGTAAGCAAGATAATTGAGTAGCAAATAGACAATGCTGAACACCAGAGATATAATTGACCACCCAGGAGAGAACTGACCACACTCAGTAACCAAAGGAAATCAACCAACCACCGACCAACTTAGTCAAAGAAGAAACTGAGCAACACAGATAAAATCCAAATTCTTTATGGTGACACAGGATTGCCAAGTACCTGAGATGCTCCTACATCAATCCTCTCCCCTAACAGGGACTATTGTAAAAGAATCTTAACAATGTCTGACCCTTGACCAGGTCTACTATACTAAATATATTGTAAAGAAACTCCTAATAAGGTTAAGGCTCTTCTAACAAGGATCATAATACACTAGTGCAGAATATTAGCGAGTGTCAATTCTCATCGAGGTTTTTACCTATTTGGGTTTCTCTGTAACCAAAATATTGTGTTGTGTTCAGGTGTTCTTTCATTGTCTTTATGCTTTATGTTTAAGTATATTTAATTGGATAAAGAATTGAAACTTGTAGACAACTGATTCACCCCCCCCCCCCTCTCAGTTATCTCTTGGGACTATTCCTAATAGTTGGTATCAGAGCCAAGTGCCTTTGAGAGAAATTTTAATAGCTTGAGGCTGATCAGATGGCATACTTCAGAAAATAAAGTCCTAAGTTTGATGGAGATAATTATCTTGATTGGAAGAACAAGATGGTGACTCATTTGTAGTGCATTGCTTTTCAAGTTTTTGATGTAACTATCAAACTAGTCAAGATTCCTACTTTTGAAGATCTTGCAAAGGATGTGTTAGTGTTTGAACCTGCAGATTAGTTAATTACTCAAATAATCCCAATGGCTATAACCTAGAAAGTTATAAACTACTAAGGTATTAAGGTTAAGACCTTCTTCACTTTGAGTAATATATACTCAGGCAGGTGTACCTCTATCAATTCAATGTTCAACTGAGCTCTGAATTGAGAACTTGCTCCTTCACTGCTTTGTTACTGCCTTCAAAATTCAACTCAATAAGTTGCTAAAACTCTGAGTATAACCCAAATTATCCTGATACACAACATCATGATATGGACTATATAAACAGCAACATGAAACAATGGCTTAAGGATATTCATCCTTCTTCCTTTTAGAGTTAAACTCAGGGAAGGGTCAACCTCATTTATTGCTTCTTCAAAGCATTGAAATACATATTTATGAACTTGTCATAAAATGTCTCAAGTCTGGAAATTATGCATATAAAGTAAAATTTCAATCAATTATATCTTGGATGGTAAACCAATGTAAATGGATCTAAAACCAGTCCCTTATCCGTTGGGCATCAGAGTCGAACTCTACCTTCACATATATGTATTAAAATGAATACAATGAAACTCAAATGACATGCCTAACATATCATTGTTCCCATTCCTACACCTGTCATCAAATCCACATATAGATATTTAATTCCCAGAGACCTCCCCTAAGATTTTACTCTTTCCTTGAAAGAAACTTAAGCTCAACCCCTATATTCACCTTGTGAAAGATGTACTTAAACTATCTTACAATCTAAATACATAAAGAAACTAAAACACTCCACATGTAAAGACAATCAAATGATAGTAACAAAGCTCCAGTGTATTTGTATTAATTGATCAAATGCATTCATACAGTCTTCCTTGATTTCAAGAAAATAAGGTTCTATATTCCGGACCTCTCCTTTACAAAAACATTTTCCAACCTCTATCTTCAATAGAAACTGACTATTTATACTAATCAACCATCCTGGAATCCTTGAAAGGATGCAACAAGCTTCCGATGGCTGATAGAAATTTGCACTAGAAAATAAAAGAAAATACAAACAGAAAGATATTTAATAAAGACAGCAAGGCATATTTTTTCAATTCTAGACAACTTCCGCAGCTGGCACCTTTGTTTGTAGATATTTTTAGAGCAGTTACCAAGTTTGTTATATGAATGATGACTGCCATTACAAGCTAATTTACATCATTCTCTATTTGAACACGCTCTCCCTCAAATTCTGGATCAGGTGCCAAGTGCAATCTATTCTTCTTCCTCCTCTGTCAGCTGGATAACCGATTTTTTCTTCTTCTTTGTTATTAGCTTTTCCCAAGCTGCCACATCATCATCAGATGGCCAGTCATAACTCTGCAGCTCCTGTAATAAGTTGACTTGCTGTTCCCATGTAGAATCAGTCACATTTTTAACTTCTGCTGTAAACTTAATACAGTCACTTTCAACTTTGAATAAATTATCAATTATATTGTTAGTTCTTTCCACATCCAAAGCCTTATTATCTTTTAGGAAGGCATCTTGCTTGATTACCAACTGACCCATTGACAACTTCCAATCTTCCAGCTTGACCACATTTCCATTGTCATCATATACCGGGGGAAAATACTTGCTGTAGTCTTTATCAAACATGGCTAACCTAGCCTTTATTTGGTTTGACTTTTCTTTGAAAAACTTTGACGCAGCACTTATTAGGCCAATCCTTTCAAATATATCAGTCACTACTTTTGGGATATCAGGCATGTGTTCTTGTAAACTGTCAAGTCTATCAAACAACAAATTCATCCCAGACCAAATACTATAGAGTGGCTCCAAGGTGGCTAAATAGTCATTCACCTTTTGATTGGTCTGATGTAATAGGCTGACTGGTTTATGAACTGCATCCATCTTGTCCTTTATTTTGTCTTGCCTATACTGCACTATTTTGGCTATAGTGTCTAGGGATGCATCCAATTTCACCTTTTCCAAGTCTTCAGCAGGTCCCTCAGGTGCCTCCAAATTTATCTGAATAGGTACCTCAACTTGCAGAGGAGGAGGAGGAATTATTTTTGAGGCTTCCTCAAGTTTGACCTTTATTTCTGCCAGCTCATTTTCCAATTGTTTGATCTTCATCATTTTCAAATATCTATCCTTGGCTACCATGCTTGAACTTTCAAACAATTTGGCATATCTTTCTGACAGCTGAGCTGTCTTGGCTTCATTCAGATTAGCCCAATGAGTTACTGCCTTGGAGACTTCAAGGTCTGTTGTATTTTTTATAGTCCATATAATTTTATTCCCCTCCATCTTATCCTCTATACTCAATACAGATGGCTTTTGGGTTTTGGGGGCCATAGACCACATTGCAACAGCTTGGGACTTAGGGTCATAGCCACTTCCTCTTATCATGTCACCAATGTGAACCTCATATGATAGGCTACCCTTTGGTTGCTTTCTCAATTAATCAATGAGGAATGCAGAAGTCAGATCCCATCCTGGGGTTAACAACATTCCACTTGATTTAACCAATTCTCTGGCTTCATCCACTATTATAGGATCAAGGCTAGGATCATATGAAGCAAGAGCTCTCAAAGTTTCTTCACTTGGCTCCATACCTTCAGGCAGAGCTTTCTTTACTTCTTGCTGCTTGTTCCAAATGAGAAAACTCTTGAACTCATCAGTCTTAATGAATTAATCATCCCTCAAGAATTCCTCCTGATAGACCTCTCTGATATCCTTCTCCAACCACAAGGACTTTTCTCTGCTTTCTTGCTCAATGGCTATTTTCTTGCCTGCTCTTATTACTTTCCTCAATTGATGATGATATGGCCTATCACCTGGTACAAGAGTAGATGCTCTGTCAATTTCCCTTCTTTGTTTCTCATGCCTTGAAGGTTCACCTTCCTCAAGCCTCTGTTTCTTCAATGGTGGCTCTGACATATCCTTTATTTCTGGTTGATCTTGAGTGAGAACAACAACTGGTGGTCCCTCAACCTGTGGAGGACTATCTTCTTCTTGTGACTCATCAGTGAATTCTTCCTCATCAGAAGATGAATAATCTTTCTTTTTCTTCTTCTTTGGCTTATTCTGATCAATCAGGCTTTCCAATTGATTCACCAAAGTATCATATTTTTCAATCATCCCATCAATCTTCTTCAAATAAGGAAGATCTGGGAAAAAACCCTCAAAAGGAATCTGAGATGCTTTCAATTGGTTGGACAAATCTACTAAATCAAAGAATCTGTACCATCTCCTCTTAACCTCATCTTCATCTAAAATGTTTCTAATCACATCTTCTTCATCTAAACCCTCATGCTCCTTGATCACACCAATGTTTGGGATGTAAGTCATCCTAGCAATCTTGATGAAGCCCTCAGGATCTATGTGCCTACAAGCACAAGTAACCATTTTGAATTGTTGTAGCCATGCACTAATTTGAGGAAAAGCCCTCTTTCCTATCAGGAAGTCACCTAACCTGAACTGCCTGGGTGTGAACGTACCCTTTCTGTGAGGGGCCAGAAGCTCTCTATTTGTACACATCAATTGCCAAAAAAATTCCAAACAAGCCACTCTCGGAGGCACATACTTTGGTAATAAATGTGGGGGTTGGGGACAACCATAAACTCTGATAATTGTGGAATTATCTCCTAAGTAGAAGTCACCCCAATTATGATTTCCATCCCACTTATCCACATACTGCAGTGGTCTTAAAAGCCTAAGGACTCTAGGAGATAGCCTGGTGACATTTATGCCTAGCATCCTGATAATTGGAAAGACAATGAAATTCTGAAAAACACAAAAATCTGCTTCATTGGAGGTAGAATTCCATATTCTCACCCACAACTGCACTGGCTTATGCTGATCCTTGAAAGTGAACCTTGGTTTTAACATGTTTACATCAAAACTGTTGATGTTGAAAAATAGAATCAAATGCATTAATAAAGAATAATGCATGAACTCAATAGGACTTTTACTTTCTTTGACAGACATCAGCCCTTGATGCATCCTATCAATCACATACTGAATGTAATCATAGTTAGTGTTTACCAAGGAATTTTGAATATCTAAGATAATCATCAGCAAGTCAGCTGGTAAAAATTTTGCATTCCCATCAATTCCCAAAACTCTACATAACGCATAGCAAGTATATCTCATATAATGATGGAGGGATTTGAACTGGTATGGGGCATTCATGTTAGCAGGAAGGGGGGCTATATATTTATCCTATTTTGACATATGTTTAACCAACTGGTCTTTTACTGACCCTATATTGCTTCTGTATCTTTCCTTTTCTTTGTTCAAATCAATCTCAATTGAAAAGGAAGTGTATAGACCAAAAGCTTTCATAAAAGATCCCCTATCAAGAGTAACTAAGGGTGATTGGTCTTCTTTTCTAATTGTCCTTGAGATAGGGTCATAACTTCTGGCTAGGGAAACAATTAAATCAACATCTAGGAAAACATCAGGGACAACCATTTTTCCCAATCCTAACACCCAACCATTACAGACAGGAACATGCTTATTTTTATTGCTGTAAAAGAAGTTGAAAATAGTGTAACCTGAGAATTCCAGAGTGATTGGGTCTCTACACCGTTCCAAAAGATCTTCAAACACGTCATCAACAGCCCTCTTGTTCTGACTGGAGCCCGGCAACAGTTTTAGGAATTCATCTGAAAAATTTGGTTTATTCTTGTCCTCACCAGTTTTGGACTTGGCCTCACTACTAGAAGACACTGCACTCTTCTCAGGTTGACTCATCCTTGCTATAGAAACACCTTCAATTCTCTGTATCTCAAATGCTTTATGCTTGGAAATTCTCTAGACAAATAGAAACTCTTAACAACTGAGACTGAACAAATAAACAATGAGCTTCAACTTATTTATCGATATGAATCCAAGGTGTGCAACCACCATAATTAATGCAAATCTCCTTAATTGATCCCATATTCAATTTTATGTACCCTTAGATTTCAAATTTTGAGCTCGCCATGTCCGGATGTTGACAGATAGATTAAACTACTTGAAAATGAGGTGAAGAGGCAATGGTCATGATTCTGTACTTTAAAACTGTTTGCGTCATGCAATATTTCTTCTTGAAGCTGATTTGATGGCTTACTAGTTTCATGTCCAGATTGAAAAAGTACTTTATCTATGTGGCAACGGTTCCTTTTCTTTTCCCTTTATGACATTTTCCATCTGAGCCCATTTAGCGAACCGGCGACTATTGGCTTCTCTTAGTCACTGAATATAATACTAACCCTAGCTAGCAACCGGAGAACTGGTGACCACTGGCTTCGCTGGTTCTCTGAATCCCTGTTTAATCCTGGTTCAAATTTGGAGAACTAGCGACTACTAGCTTCGCGGGTTCTCAAAATCCCATCCTTAACCATCCATGCATTTCACGAATCAGCGAACAAAGGGCTCCCACTTAAATAGTTAACTGCAATTACCATTTGGTGAACTAGCGAACAAAGCCACCTCCCATTCTCTTAATATTATGACTGATGGTCAATTTTCTTGGAGATCTAGCGAACAAAGGGTTCGCGCATTCGCTTAAAGATATACTTAACCGCTTGATTGTCTGGAGAACTGGCGAACCCCTTTAATCTCTGATTCACTGAATCTTTCCTTAATCATCACTTTATACTAGGATTCTAGATTGACCGTTGATCTTCATCAATCGATGGCTATCGCTAGTTCTCTGAATAACAAAAACCTTAACCATTTAATTCTGAGAATCAGCGAACAAAGAGCATTCGCTAGTTCTCCAAATACTCCATATCATTGAAAATTTCATTTCGAGAATAAGCGACTGAGACCTTAAAACTTATCATCCATTGATTCGCTTATTCGCCAGATTGTTTTAACCTTTATCCTTTTATTAAGAGAACTGGCGACCACTGGCTTCACTGAATCGCTAAATTGTTTAGCATGTCACCAACTTATTCTGAGAATAAGTGAATGTGAGAAAACTTATCTCCACTGAAATCTTTTGGGCAAACCATCAGAACCGCCAAATTTAGAGGATAGCACTATAAGTATTTAGTCGCTCATTCGCCAGATCAAATATGCAGGACCCACAGATATTTTGAGATTAAAACAGGGCCGTTGATCATGAAAACAATCCATGGTATTCGCTAATTCTCTAGTTGACACAACCCTTGACCGCCAGATTCTGAGAATAAGCGAACAAAGTATTCGCTGAATTGCTAGATTGTTTCACAAGACTGCCAAAGATTGCAAGAACTGGAGATAACCCTCATTCGCTAGTTCTCGGAAAGGAAAATGAAACCACCGAAGCACTTGGAGACTTAGCGAACAAAGTAATCAAAAAGCATGGCTTTAATGCATTTGCCAATTTGCTGGATGTTTGGGACAACCACTGGAAGATCTAGAGAACTGGCGACTGATATTAATAGTGAACATGAATTTGACTCATTCCCTGAATCGCCAGATTGTTTTGAAATTTGATAAGACACTTCCCGATTCGGTGAACACTTGGGGCAAATAAGCATATGCACAAATAGAAACTTAAGTGACTTAAAGGCAACCAAGAAAAAGAAACAAGAGGACCACATGAAGTTTATAAATGAATTGGAAACATTTTGAAAGACAAGACCTAGGGTAAGGGCTTTTCTGAACATGTCAAAAACCATTTTCATGACACTTTACAAACCCTAGTCCAGGTATAACACTTGCATGGAGACTTAAACCAGAAATTGGACACAAACCTTGAAAAACTTTTAGGATACCCAACAGTGGCTCTATCTGAGGATGCTTGATTGTAAGATCATAGCAAGAAACCATGAATCTCTAGGAGACAGACCAAAAAACCTGAACCTAAAACAAGAAGCAAACACACCTATACATATAATACAAGCCTACTGTGCATGGAAAAAAAAACTTTCAATTGAAGAAAAATTTCAAAAATTATCCATGCACTGGCAATTCTTGCTCTTCACCATCCATACCTTGCAAAAAATAAGAATCTTTGCCATGACTCTGACAAACAATGAAGGGACCCATCCATAAGGACTCAAATTTTTTATGCTTCCCTTTGTCTTCATATCTAGCATTCCACTGAAGAACCAGGTCACCAGGCTGAAATTTTCTCACAGTAGCCCTTTTATCAAAAAGATATTTCATTTTTTGCTGCAGTTTTATGTTATTTTTCTGCCCTTCCCTTCTTATCTCATCCAACTCAATCAGCTGAACCATCCTATCTTGCAGTGGGTTACTGATTTCAATATCTTCCTCTTGCATAAACTTGTAGATGGGAAGGAGATTATTAATCTGCAATCTTGTCTTTGCACCATATACCATTTCAAAGGGGGACTTCCCTGTGGCTTTTTTCTCAAAAATTCTATCAGCCCATAGTGCTAACTTTAACTTCTCATGCCAACCTCTTTTATTCTTTTCCAAGGTCTTCTTCAAGATTTGCAAAATGCTCTTATTGCTAGACTCAGCTTGTCCATTGGCCTGTGGGTGATATGGGCTTGAATAAGACAAGATAACTCCCATTTCATCACAAAAATTAGTAATTTCTTGAGACCTAAAACTCATTGCATTGTCTACAACCAATTTAATTGGGACACCAAATCTTGTGATTATGTTGTTCATCAGGAAATCAATTACCACAGCACTTGTTGCTCCTCTAGTGGGAATAGCTTCTATCCACTTGGTAAAGTAATCAATAGCCACCAAAATGTGACTATGTCTTCCACTGGACTTTTCAGAGAACTCTTCAATGAAATCCATACCCCACATTGCAAAAGGGGCTTCTACAACAACTGGATTTAATAACAATGCACCTAAAAATTTTAGTTTCTTTGAGAACCTTTGATAGGGTTCATACTTTCTAACATAAGAGTGAGTGTCTTTAAACAATATAGGCCAATAATATCCTGCCCTCAAAATTTTATGAGCTATTTACCGAGCAGAATAATGCCCTCCACACATTCCAGAATGCATTTCTTTTAGCACCTTCTCTGATTGGTGTTCATCCAAACAAAAGAGTAAAATGCCATCATTGTCTTTCCAGTACAAATCACCTTGAATGAGGACATATCTTTGAGCCTGTAATCTCAAGCTTCTTCTCTGATTATCATTCAATTCAGGTGGACATTTAGCATTTTTAATAAAATAAACGACATCCTTGTACCAGGGTTGCATCTCAATACTAGTAACTGTATCAACATTAGCAGCAACATTGTTTATTTAGACAAGGTCCATGTTTTCCTCAGTCATTAACTTGGCAAGTCCCAATCCTCTTACCAATTTGGTAATATGAATCTCAAGGTCAAACTCTTGAATCCTGTTTATCCATTTACATCTCTTCCCTGTGACTTCACTCTGCATCAAGATATCCTTTACTGTAGCATGAGGTACATAAGCATTAACCTTTGCACAAACCAAATATGGTCTGAAAGCCTTGACTGCTTTCACAAATGCATAAGCTTGCTTTTCCATTATTTCATAATTTAATTCAGCAGATTGCAAAGACTTGCTGAAAAAAGCTATAGGATGTTCATATCCTTCTTGATCTTTCTGCAGAAGGACAGCTGCAATAGTATGGAAAGATGCAAAAGAAAACAGAGAAAAAGGTTTTAAATAGTTAGGTGATACCAAAATAGGAGCTTCTTGAATTGTTTGTTTAATTTTTTCAAAAGCCTACTGAGCTTCCAAGCTCCATTCAAATTTCATTCCCTTTTTAAGGAACTTTACTATTGGCTTGACCAACTCTGCAAAGTTAGCAATAAATCTTCTCACAAAATTTATCTGCACCAAAAATGATTGCACACCCTTTATATTCTTTGGTGGAGGGACCTTTTTGATGGCCTCCACTCTTTCAGGATCAATCCTGACTCCTTCTTTTGATACTATGTGTCCCAGTAGCTTTCCTTCTGTCACTACAAATTGACATTTCCTGGGATTCAAGGACACACCAAACTCTAAGGCCTTGAGAAAAATATTTTCTAAGTGAGAACAATGATCATCAGCCCTTTTGGAAAAAGCAGTGAGATCATCTTGATATACTACCATTAAGACATTGATCATTTCTTTGAAAGCAACATCCATGGCTCTCTAAAAAGTTGCCCCAGCATTTTTTAGACCAAAAGGCATGCGAACATATACATAAGTTCCCCAAGGAGTTGTAAAGGCTGTCTTGAATTGCTCTGATTCTTTGACTAGCACTTGGTTATACCCTGAGAAACCATCCATCATTGACAGGAGTTCACATCCAGTCACCCTATGCAGCATGGCCTCCATATTAGGCAATCCATAATTATCCTTGAGTGATGCCACATTTAGGTTCCTAAAATCAACACAAAGCCGGATGTCACCATTCTTCTTCCTTACTGGTACAAGGTTTGAAACCCAAGTTGAGTGCCTAATTGGTTCAATAATACCAGCATCCCTCAGTTTTGTCAACTCAACTTGCATTTTGGTGGCCAGTAAAGGATTAATGGGTCTTTGCTTTTGTCTAAAGGGTGTGGTTTCCTCCTTTAGAGGAACTTCATGCTGAAATAAATCAGCCCTATAAGCTTTGAGGTCATCATATGACCAAGCAAACACATGTTTGTACTTTTTCAAAAGTATAATCAAGTTGCCTCTGATCTCCCTATTCAGTTTCTTTCCAATGTATACCATTTGTGGGGAATTTTCTAATCCTAGGTTTATCTCCTCTAAGTCTTCCAATTTTGTATTAGACTTTTGGGACAGAAAACCATGATTTATTTTAAACATTCCCTCCAATTCTACTAGTCCTTTGGGTATATGATTAGAAGGCAATTGAACTATTTCATTTCCCATGATGCATTCTTTTCCTTCAATACATTCTTGTACCTCATTGAAATCTATTTGTTGACCCTCATATTGATCCAGGCCTTGAAGGAATCTAAGGATATCAAGATCATCCTCAAAAACTTGCCAATTGTACACATTGTCAGGAACTGCAGGCCTAGTTTTAGTTTCCAACATGGAAACACCAGAGAGGGTGATATCATTGTTTTTCAAAGCAACATTAGCAAGAAAATCTGCCATGATGTTATTTGACCTCTCTACCCAGAGAAAATTAAAAGCTTCCAAAAATTCTAATCTATCCCAGACAACATGCTTATATAACTTGATTTTCTCATCCTTGGAGGCATATTGGGATCTTACTTGGGCTATAATCAATTGGGAATCACCGTGGACTTTTAAACATTTAATACCATGCTTTATGGCTACATCTAATCCCAAGATCAGGGCCTCATATTCAGCAGTATTATTTGTACAACTGAAAGTCAACAAAAAGGAATACTTGAAAGTATTACCTGATGGGGAAATGAAAACAACACCACCTCCTGATCCTTCTTTGGAGCATCCACCATCAAAAAACATTTGCAACAAGCTATCTTGTTGCATCATCAACTCATCCACAATTGGGTCTGTGTTTTTCAACTGAGGTATCACTTCTTCAATCACAAAATTGTTTATATCAATATCTACAAAATAATTAAGGGCTTTCGGAGAAACCATTTCCACCATAACTGAGGAACGGGGCTCCCTGTACAACTTTACTTCAGTCCCATTCACTGGAATAGTGGCATAAGATAAATCTAGTTCCAACTTTCCACCCACTGTTGTAGCCCATTGTCTTGACAATAACATGCCATAGTGAGGCTCTGTATCCACAACAACTACATCCATTTTGTATGTAGCTTCTGGAAATGCAGCAATTTTTACCTCAATTCCAACCAAAGTCCCCACAACAGGCACTGCCCTATTATCCATTGCATAACACCTGCCATTAGAAGTGTCAACTTGCAATCCTAATTCTTTCATTACATGATATGGCATCACAGTTGTGGCAGCACCAGAGTCTATCATACAATTTTTTAGCAATAAATCATTCACAATTAGAGTGACATAAAATGGATTGATGGAAGAAGGTTCTTGTGTTACAATTGTCCCAACACATACATTTGAGATGGGAATAGGCTTTTTTATAGAACTCCCTTCCTCTTTTTTGGTAGGCGCAAATCTCTGCTCATTTATAAGAGCCAAGGCTGCTGTCTTGTGCTCTTCTATTTTCAACATTTCAAGCAGAGGGATGGACACTTTCATTTGAGACAACGCATGTCTCATATCAAATGCAGGGGAATCAGTAGGAGAATCAGATTGATCCTTTGTCCTACCAATTTTCTTTTTCATCTTGTCAACACTAACTTCCTCCCCTTTCTTCTTTTCACCCACAAGTTCTTGATCCTTGCCATCTATAACATTGGGTTTTGGGAAACCCTTATCTTAAGGACTACCTTTGATGAATACTGATCTAGGAATTCCCTGTTCATTATCCACCTTTCTGTTCCTCAAATTTTATGAGGATCTTGCTTGTGTTATGGCAGCCACAGTTAAGTTTTTGATTTCCTCTTCACTGGGCTTCCTCCATTGCTTCTCATCTGATCTAGATCCTACCATATGAGTTTTATAATCATTGTTATCAAATTCTTCAGGATCAGATTGAGTAAATATTTGTTGCTCATAATCAGAGAAAATCTTTCTCTTATGATCAACATCTGGGCAGCTTGCTTCATCATCTGAGGACACAAAATCCTCTATTGGATCTATAGTAAACATGTTAATGGTAGGCTTTTCAGATTCTTCATAATCTCCTGCACATAAGTTATCAGCCTCTTCTCCTAAGGCTTGGGCCACAGCACACTGGAAAGGTGAATGAGGCATATTACAAGCTACACACCAAGGAGTGTTTTCTACATTGTGTGTTGTATTTTTCTTTAAGGGATCTGGGGTATCTCTCCCTTTTTGTAATTCATTGCTGTCGAGAACAGGTCTCCCATCCTTCCAATTACTTTTGTAAGGCATGTCTCTCAAATTAGGGGCCTTGTCCTGCCTTTGATAAGGGGGTCTTGCATCTTGAAAGTTTCTACCACCTTTATCAAATCTTATTGGGAACTCCTTGTTAGCACCCGGTCCTTTATCCATCCTATCCTCCTCTTTAAAAGGCCTTGCATGTTGTGGCCTGGTCTCT
This sequence comes from Chamaecyparis obtusa, assembly GCA_027943335.1. NCBI lineage: Eukaryota > Viridiplantae > Streptophyta > Pinopsida > Cupressales > Cupressaceae > Chamaecyparis > Chamaecyparis obtusa. The sequence continues at coordinate 430,310 of BSBK01001047.1, read as the reverse complement.
TTCCACAATTTACCCTCATCCCTCTTGTACATTTGGCCAGATGCCTTTCGGTTACTCTCAATATTTATGGCCAATTTAAATGCATCCCTAAGGGTGCGGGGATTTTTATCTCTTAGGAGATAAGACATTTTACCATCCATGGAATTGAAATATGTTGTCATACAAACTGCATCATCCAACCTCAATACCTGGAACAATTTATACATAGCCTTTTGAATCGGCTATTGAACTCTGACATGCTCTCATTATAATTTTTCTTGATATTATTGAATTCATTGAGCATGTAACTAGAATTCACATGTTTAGCATACTACTCTTTAAAACTCCTAACAAATTCATCCCATGAAGCAATACTGTTCTCAGGTAACCCTCTGTACCAATCCCTAGCATCTTCAATCAATGATTGAACAAAAAGTTTCATAATGACATCTTCATGTTCAATCTCATAGTCATTAACTTTATCTATGAAAAACTTCAAATGCTCTTCACAAGTAATAACATTATTCCCAGTGAATAATGGGATCTTCTTCCTGATTTCATTGGGGATAGCATTAGGTTGGCCAGGAATACCATCAAAAAACAAAGGCCTATATCTATCCAAATGAACTGGTCATCTTTGGATAGTTGGCTGATTCAGAGGGGTAATTACAACATTTTGACAGGGTATAGTTCCCACTGTACCTCCAGCTATAAAGGGAACTTGACTAGGAAATTGTCCAGATGGATATTGTCCAGAGTGAAGGGCTTGAGTATTTGGAATTGAAATGTTAGGCTGACTGGATGAAGTTGTTCCTATGGTAATAGGGACAGAACTACTAGCAGATGTATTCATGTTAGCATGTAGAAAGGCAATCTTCCTCTTCATTTCATCTGCAGCAGCCTCTAACTCAAGTTTCTCAAGTTGCATAGCCAAATCCTCCTTTTCTTTCCTAGCTTTGTCTAAATTTGTACTCGCTTGAGTAGGCACATTAGGAATGGGCATAACCTTCTTCGGTTCATTTATAACAACACCCACCACCTTTTGTTTTCCCTTATCAGGGATTTCCTTGGGGGCAATTTTAATCTCCTTATTTTTTTTATTTCAGAGGGATTCAATTGTCTTAAAACATGGCCTGTTCCCTCAAATTCACTTTGTTGGGGCCTAGTATCCTAAGCTTGCTTTCTCAAAGCTTTCATATCACCAAACAAGTCTTTATCCAAACCTTGTACATCCTGGTTTAGATCACTAACATGGGTCTCATTTCTCTTGGTTCTCTTGAGGAGTTCTTCCCTTTCCAGAAGCAATTCACGAAGCTGTTGTTCCCTTACCTTCATTCTATTAGCAATTTCTCCTAATTGTTCACATTCCTTTTCTCTCAAGGCAATCACTTCCTCTCTTAACTTCTCAGAATCATATGAAGCTGTTTCAGCGGTAGAGGTTTCATCTGGTTGTTCAAGGGTTTCTCTAGCAGGGAAAAAACCTACTTCTGTGACTACTTCTTTCTGCATATAGACCTCTGGTGTGACCCTTTTGACATGCTTAGGATCGTCAGAAGACGAAGAAGTTTCATGAGGAAGTGGAACACGAAATCTTTCTCGAGAAGGAGCTTGGGAACTAGAATTATTTTGGCCTCTCCTAGACCATTTCTTTCTTCTTGGTGTGTGGAGTTCATCACCTATATTATCTTCTGGATGATCCTTATAGTAAGACCTACTGTTCCTTGGTCGACTCATGGTAAATGACAACAATTTTACAAAATTTTGCAACTATTAGCAACTGGTAACATAGATTTCTTTAGAGTCACCACCCACTACTCAAGCGGGAATCAAAAGTTATTTCTACTGGTCTACAAACATACAATAGACAAGATTTGCACTAACCTATTGCAGGCTATCAAAATAAGTCCCCAGTAGAGTCCCAATTTTGTTAGTGTTTGAACCTGCAGATTAGTCAATTACTCAAATAATCCCAATGGCTATAACCTAGCAAGTTACAAACTACTAAGGTATTAAGGTTAAGACCTTCTTTACTTTGAGTAATATATACTCAGGTGGGTGTACCTCTATCAATTCAATGTTCAACTGAGCTCTGAATTGAGAACTTGCTCCTTCACTGCTTTGTTACTGCCTTCAAAATTCAACTCAATAAGTTGCTAAAACTCTGAGTACAACCCAAATTATCCTGATACACAACATCATGATATGGACTATATAAACAGCAACATGAAATAATGGCTTAAGGATATTCATCCTTCTTCCTTTTAGAGTTAAACTCAGGGAAGGGTCAACCTCATTTATTGCTTCTTCAAAGCATTGAAATACATATTTATGAACTTGTCATAAAATGTCTCAAGTCTGGAAATTATGCATATAAAGTAAAATTTCAATCAATTATATCTTGGATGGTAAACCAATGTAAATGGATCTAAAACCAGTCCCTTATCCGTTGGGCATCAGAGTCGAACTCTACCTTCACATATATCTATTAAAACGAATACAATGAAACTCAAATGACATGCCTAACATATCATTGTTCCCATTCCTACACCTGTCATCAAATCCACATATAGATATTTAATTCCCAGAGACCTCCCCTAAGATTTTACTCTTTCCTTGAAAGAAACTTAAGCTCAACCCCTACATTCACCTTGTGAAAGATGTACTTAAACTATCTTACAATCTAAATACATAAAGAAACTAAAACACTCCACATGTAAAGACAATCAAATGATAGTAACAAAGCTCCAGTGTATTTATATTAATTGATCAAATGCATTCATACAGTCTTCCTTGATTTCAAGAAAATAAGGTTCTATATTCCGGACCTCTCCTTTACAAAAACATTTTCCAACCTCTATCTTCAATAGAAACTGACTATTTATACTAATCAACCATCCTGGAATCCTCGAAAGGATGCAACAAGCTTTCGATGGCTGATAGAAATTTGCACTAGAAAACAAAAGAAAATACAAACAAAAAGATATTTAATAAAGACAGCAAGGCATATTTTTTCAATTCTAGACAACTTCCGCAGCTGGCACCTTTGTTTGTAGATATTTTCAGAGCAGTTACCAAGTTTGTTATATGAATGATGACCGCCATTACAAGCTAATTTACACCATTCTCTATTTGAACATGCTCTCCCTCAAATTCTGGATCAGGTGCCAAGTGCAATCTATTCTTCTTCCTCCTCTGTCAGCTGGATAACCAATTTTTTCTTCTTCTTTGTTATTAGCTTTTCCCAAGCTGCCACATCATCATCAGATGGCCAGTCATAACTCTGTAGCTCCTGTAATAAGTTGACTTGCTGTTCCCATGTAGAATCAGTCACATTTTTAACTTCTGCTGTAAACTTAATACAGTCACTTTCAACTTTGAATAAATTATCAATTATATTGTTAGTTCTTTCCACATCCAAAGCCTTATTATCTTTTAGGAAGGCGTCTTGCTTGATTACCAACTGACCCATTGACAACTTCCAATCTTCTAGCTTGACCACATTTCCATTGTCATCATATACCGGGGGCAAATACTTGTTGTAGTCTTTATCAAACATGGCTAACCTAGCCTTTATTTGGTTTGACTTTCCTTTGAAAAACTTTGACGTAGCACTTATTAGGCCAATCCTTTCAAATATATCAGTCACTACTTTTGGGATATCAGGCCTGTGTTCTTGTAAACTATCAAGTTTATCAAACAACAAATTCCTCCCAGACCAAATACTATAGAGTGGCTCCAAGGTGGCTAAATAGTCATTCACCTTTTGATTGGTCTAATGTAATAGGCTGACTGATTTATGAACTGCATCCATCTTGTCCTTTATTTTGTCTTGCCTGTACTGCACTATTTTGGCTATAGTGTCCAGGGATGCATCCAATTTCACCTTTTCCAAGTCTTCAGCAAGTCCCTCAGGTGCCTCCAAATTTATCTGAACAGGTACCTCAACTTGCAGAGGAGGAGGAATTATTTTTGAGGCTTCCTCAAGTTTGACCTTTATTTCTGCCAGCTCATCTTCCAATTTTTTGATCTTCATCATTTTCAAATCTCTGTGCTTGGCTACCATGCTTGAACTTTCAAACAATTTGGCATATCTTTCTGACAGCTGAGCTATCTTGGCTTCATTCAGATTAGCCCAATGAGTTACTGCCTTGGAGACTTCAAGGTCTGTTGTATTTTGTACAGTCCATATAATTTTATTCCCCTCCATCTTATCCTCTATACTCAATAGAGATGGCTTTTGGGTTTTGGGGGCCATAGAACACATTGCAACAACTTGGGACTTAGGGTCATAGCCACTTCCTCTTATCATGTCACCAATGTGAACCTCATATGATAGGCTACCCTCTGGTTGCTTTCTCAATTGATCAATGAGGAATGTAGAAGTCAGATCCCATCCTAGGGTTAACAACATTCCACTTGATTTAACTAATTCTCTGGCTTCGTCCACTATTATAGGATCAAGGCTAGGATCATATGAAGCAAGAGCTCTCAAAGTTTCTTCACTTGGCTCCATACCTTCAGGCAGAGCTTTCTTTACTTCTTGCTGCTTGTTCCAAATGAGAAAACTCTTGAACTCATCAGTCTTAATGAATTGATCATCCCTCAAGAATTCCTCCTGATAGACCTCTCTGATATCCTTCTCCAACCACAAGGACTTTTCTCTGCTTTCTTGCTCAATGGCTATTTTCTTGCTTGCTCTTATTGCTTTCCTCAATTGATGATGATATGGCCTATCACTTGGTACAAGAGTAGATGCTCTGTCATTTTCCCTTCTTTGTTTCTCATGCCTTGAAGGTTCACCTTCCTCAAGCCTCTGTTTCTTCAATGGTGGCTCTAACATATCCTTTATTTCTGGTTGATCTTGAGTTAGATCAACAACTGGTGGTCCCTCAACCTGTGGAGGGATATCTTCTTCTTGTGACTCATCAGTGAATTTTTCCTCATTAGAGATGAATAATCTTTCTTTTTCTTCTTCTCTGGCTTATTCTGATCAATCAGGCTTTCCAATTGATTCACCAAAGTATCATATTTTTCAATCATCACATCAATCTTCTTCAAATAAGGAAGATCGGGGAAAAAACCCTCAAAAGGAATCTCAGATGCTTTCAATTTGTTGGACAAATCTACTAAATCAAAGAATCTGTACCATCTCCTCTTAACCTCATCTTCATCTAAAATGTTTCTAATCACATCTTCTTCATCTAAACCCTCATGCTCCTTGATCACACCAATGTTTGGGATGTAAGTCATCCTGGCAATCTTGATGAAGCCCTCAGGATCTATGTGCCTACAAGCACCAGTAACCATTTTGAATTGTTGTGGCCATGCACTAATTTGAGGAAAAGCCCTCTTTCCTATTAGGAAGTCACCTACCCTGAACTGCCTGGGTGTGAACATACCCTTTCTGTGAGGGGCCAGAAGCTCTCTATTTGTACACATCAATTGCCAAACAAATTCCAAACAAGCCACTCTCGGAGGCACATACTTTGGTAATAAATGTGGGGGTTGGGGACAACGATAAACTTTGATAATTGTGGAATTATCTCGTAAGTAGAAGTCACCCCAATTATTATTTCCATCCCACTTATCCACATACTGTAGTGGTCTTAAAAGCCTAAGGACTCTAGGAGATAGCCTGGTGACATTTATGCCTAGCATCCTGATAATTGGAAAGACAATGAAATTCTGAAAAACACAAAAATCTGCTTCATTGGAGGTAGAATTCCATATTCTCACCCACAACTACACTGGATTGTGTTGATCCTTGAAAGTGAACCTTGGTTTTAACATGTTTACATCAAAACTATTGATGTTGAAAAATAGAATCAAATGCATTAATAAAGAATAATGCATGAACTCAATAGGACTTTTACTTTCTTTGACAGACATCAGCCCTTGATGCATCCTATCAATCACATACTGAATGTAATCATAGTCAGTGTTTACCAAGGAATTTTGAATATCCAAGATAATCATCAGCAAGTCAGCTGGTAAAAATTTTGCATTCCCATCAATTCCCAAAACTCTACATAACGCATAGCAAGTATATCTCATATAATGATGGAGGGATTTGAACTGGTATGGGGCATTCATGTTAGCAGGAAGGGGGGCTATATATTTATCCTATTTTGGCATATGTTTAACCAACTGGTCTTTTACTGACCCTATATTGCTTCTGTATCTTGCCTTTTCTTTGTTCAAATCAATCTCAATTGAAAAGGACGTGTATAGACCAAAAGCTTTCATAAAAGATCCCCTATCAAGAGTAACTAAGGGTGATTGGTCTTCTTTTCTAATTGTCCTTGAGATAGGGTCATAACTTCTGGCTAGGGCAACAATTAAATCAACATCTAGGAAAACATCAGGGACAACCATTTTTCCCAATCCTAACACCCAACCATTATAGACAGGAACATGCTTATTTTTATTACTGTAAAAGAAGTTGAAAATAGTGTAACCTAAGAATTCCAGAGTGATTGGGTCTCTACACCATTCCAAAAGATCTTCAAACACGTCATCAACAGCCCTCTTGTTCTGACTGGAGCCCGGCAACAGTTTTAGGAATTCATCTGAAAAATTTGGTTTATTCTTGTCCTCACCAGTTTTGGACTTGGCCTCACTACTAGAAGACGTTTCACTCTTCTTAGGTTGACTCATCCTTGCTACAGAAACACCTTCAATTCTCTGTATCTCAAATGCTTTATGCTTGGAAATTCTCTAGACAAACAGAAACTCTTAACAACTGAGACTGAACAAATAAACAATGAGCTTCAACTTATTTATCGATATGAATCCAAGGTGTGCAACCACCATAATTAATGAAAATATCCTTAATTGATCCCATATTCAATTTTATGTACCCTCAGATTTCAAATTTTGAGCTCGCCATGTCCGGATGTTGACAGATAGATTAAACTACTTGAAAACGAGGTGAAGAGGCAATGATTATGATTCTGTCCTTTAAAACTGTTTGCGTCATGCAATCTTTCTTCTTGAAGCTGATTTGATGGCTTACTGGTTTCATGTCCAGATCGACAAAGTACTTTATCTATGTGGAAATGGTTCCTTTTCTTTTCCCTTTATGACCTTTTCCATCTGAGCCCATTTAGTGAACCGGCGACTATTGGCTTCTCTTAGTCGCTGAATATAATGCTAACCCTAGCTAGCAACTGGAGAACTAGCGACCACTGGCTTCGCTGGTTCTCTAAATCCCTATTTAATCCTGGTTCAAATTTGGAGAACTAGCGACTACTAGGTTCTCGGAATCCCATCCTTAACCATCCATGCATTTCACAAATCAGTGAACAAAGGGCTCCCACTTAAACAGTTAACTGCAATTACCATTTGGCAAACTAGCGAACAAAGCCACCTCCCATTCTCTTAATATTATGACTGACGGTCAATTTTCTTGGAGATCTAGCGAACAAAGGGTTCGCGAATTCACTTAAAGATATACTTAACCACTTGATTGTCTTGAGAACTGGCGATCCCCTTTAATATCTGATTCGCAGAATCTTTCCTTAATCATCACTTTATACTAGGATTCCAGATTGACCATTGATCTTCATCAATCGATGGCTATTGCTAGTTCTCTGAATAACAAAAACCTTAACCATTTATTTCCAAGAATCAGAGAACAAAGAGCATTCGCTAGTTCTCCAAATACTCCATATCATTGAAAATTTCATTTCGAGAATAAGCGACTGAGACCTTAAAACTTATCATCCATTGATTTGCTTATTCGCCAGATTGTTTTAACCTTTATCCTTTTATTAAGAGAACTGGCGACCACTGGCTTCACTGAATCGCTAAATTGTTTAGCATGTCACCAACTTATTCTGAGAATAAGAGAATGTGAGAAAACTTATCTCCACTGAAATCTTTTGGGCAAACCATCAGAACTACCAAATTTAGAGGATAGCACTATAAGTATTTAGTCGCTCATTCGCCAGATCAAATATGCAGGACCCACAGATATTTTCAGATTAAAATAGGGCCGTTGATCATGAAAACAATCCACGGTATTCGCTAATTCTCTAGTTGACAGGACCCTTGACCGCCAGATTCTGAGAATAAGCGAACAAAGTGTTCGCTGAATCGCTAGATTGTTTCACAAGACCGCCAAAGATTGTGAGAACTGGAGATAACCCTCATTCACTAGTTCTCGAAAAGGAAAATGAAACCACCGAAGCACTTGGAGACTTAGCGAACAAAGTAATCAAAAAGCGTAGCTTTAATGCATTCGCCAATTCACTGGATGTTTGGGATAACCGCTGGAAGATCTAGAGAACTGGCGACTGATATTAATAGTGAACATGAATTTGACTCATTCGCTGAATCGCCAGATTGTTTTGAAATTTGATAAGACACTTCCCGATTCGGCGAACACTTGGGGCAAATAAGCATATGCACAAATAGCAACTTAAGTGACTTAAAGGCAACCAAGAAAAAGAAACAAGAGGACCACATGAAGTTTAGAAATGAATTGGAAACATTTTGAAAGACAAGACCTAGGGTAAGGGCTTTTCTGAACATGTCAGAAACCATTTTCACGACACTTTACAAACCCTAGTCCAGGTATAACACTCGCATGGAGACTTAAACCAGGAATTGGACACAAACCTTGAAAAACATTTAGGATACCCAACAGGATGATGCTACTGATAAACAAAAGGAATTATTTCATCAAAATGCAATAGCCAAAGAAGCTCTTATCAGTGCCCTATCTGATAGTGAGTTTTCAGAAATAAAGAAGGTAGATACAACCCACAAAATATGGAATTACCTAGAAAACATGTTTGAAGGAGACAAACAAGAAAAGGATGCATGCAGGAAGACATGGAAGAAAAGATACAATGCATTAGAGATGCTACCTGAAGAAAACATCAGAGCTTACAATCAATGGATCAATGAAGCAGTTGCTGGAATCAAGAACAATGGTATAGAGATTTTAGAAGAAGACATCATGGAAAAATTGATGACTACTCTCACTCTTGAATATGAAAAAAAGATCAACATCCTTGATGAGACCATACAGCTTACATCAAATTTCAAGAGAGAGACCTTGATCAGAAAAATCTCAGCTTTTGAGATTTCAAGATTGAAGATAGAACCTAAAAGTGAGATAGCCTTCAAAGAAACAATTCATGGTAAGAAATCGGCAAACACTTTTGGTAATTTTGATGATGATGAAGAAAAAAGATTAGATGATTTCATTGCTATGATTTCCAAGAGAGAAAAGAAAGGAAATGGAAATTATGAAGGTCAATTGCCATTTAAATGCTTTTCATGTAATAAGATTGGTCACTATGCATCTAAATGTCTCTTAAGAGCTAGAAAGTTTAAAAATGACTACAAGCCTAAATTCTCTAAGGAATGTTATTATGCTAGAGATGGAGTTTCAGATGATGATTTAGATGAAGAAGAAATTGGATTCATTTCTATCATAGATAAAATTAAAAATAAGATAGATCATGAAGAGAAGAAAGAGAATCAAGAGCTAGTATTGATTTCACAAGCTAACATAAGGATAGACTGGATTATAGATAGTGGCTATTCACATCATATGATAGGTGATAAAGGTAGGTTTGTTCATCTACACAAATACAATGGTGGCATGGTTACATTTAGAGATAACACTCCTAAACCCATAGTTGGTAGAGGAGCCATTACCTTGGATGGAAAGAATAGTACTGATGATGTTCTCTATGTAGATGGTTTGAAACATAACCTTCTTAGTGTTGGACAGTTACTTTGAAAAGGTTATAAGTTGGAGTTCAAAAATGACAAATGAATCATTAACAACAAGGATGGTGTTATGATTGCATCAAGTTCAAAGACTAAAGGTAATGTTTTCCAACTCAATTCAGAAGCAAGTTGTTTTGTTGCTAAAGTTGGTGACAGTTGGTTGTGGCATAAAAGACTATGTCATATCAATTTTGATAACATCGTAAAGATAAGAAATGTAATGGAAGCAAGAGATCTACCTAGCATAGAAAAGCCAATTGATACTATATGCAGGGAATGTGTGATGGAAAAGCATGTGAGAAATTCATTCAAGAGAAAGCACAATTTAGCAAAGAAAAAGTTGGATCTAATTCATACAGACCTATGTGGTCCAACTCAAACAAGATCATACTATGGTGAAAGATATTTCATTTTCTTTTTTGATGATTATACTAGGATGATGTGGGTTGTGTTCTTGAAAGATAAGTCAGAAGCATTTGATAAGTTCAAAATATTCAAAGCTAAGGTTGAGAATGAATCTGGACTAAAGATAAAATGTTTGAGATTAGATAGAGGGAAATTCACCTCTGATAGATTCTATGAGTACTGCAAAGAACATGGCATAAAGAGATAGTTAAGTGCACCTAGAACCCCTTAGCAGAATGGAATTGCAGAGAGAAGGAATAGGATAATCATTGATACAGTGCACACCATCATAATTGAAGGAAAATTTGCACACACATATTGGAGAGATGCAGTCAATATAGTAGTCGACACCATCAATAGAATTCAATTAAGGCCTGGTGCTAACAAAACACCATATGAGCTATGGTTTGGTAATGTTCCCACAATAAAATACTTCATAATATTTAGAAGCAAGTGCTACATCAAGAGGGATGAAGCAATAGGCAAGTTTGATGCAAGAAGTAATGAAGGTATTTTCCTTGGTTACTCTACTAAGAGTGAAGCTTATAGATGTTTCAATTTAAGATTGAAAAATATCATTGAAAGTGATCATGTTAAGATTGATGAAAATTTTATGGTTCAAGAAAGATATCATGATTACTCACCCATGATTGAAGAAAAACCCAGACCCTCCACTAGTGAGACAGTTATTGAAGAAATTTTTGATAGTATTGATGTGTTATTCAATGACCCTGAGACAAGTGAAGAAGATACTCCTAAGGATTATGAGTCGGCATCACCTAAGGCTCCAAAGTTTACATCTAGAAACCATTCCAAGAAAGACATCATTGGAGATCAAAGTGGAAAAGTCTTAACAAGATCACAAGAAAAGAACTTAGCTAGCAGTGAAGCCATATATTTACTATCTCAGATTGAACCTTTAAGTGTTTAAGATGCATGTAATGATTTAGATTGGCATGATGCTATGAAAAAATAACTTGATCAAATTATTAAGAATGACACTTGGGAACTGGTCCCAAGACCTAGTAATAAGAATGTGATTGGAACAAAGTGGATATTCAGGAACAAGATGAATAAAGATGGTACAATAGTATGAAATAAAGAAAGGTTAGTATGTAAGGGATATGCACAAAGAGAAGGCATTGATTATTCAAACACATTTGCACCTGTGAGCATATTAGAAGATATTAAGTTGTTTCTCACTTATGCAATAGTCAAAAACTTTAAAGTTTATCAGCTGGATGTCAAGTTAGCATTCCTAAATAGAAATTTGAAAGAAGTATACACTGAGCAGCCAGAAGAATTCACCTTATCAGACAAACTTGATATGGTATGTAGATTGAATAAGGACCTCTATGGATGTAAGCAAGCCCCTAGAGCATGGTATGAGAAACTAGACAGATATCTAACAAAGATTGGATTCAAGAAAGGAGCAGGAGACTGTAATCTATTCATAAGAGACACATCTAAAGGTTTACTACTTATAGCTATATTTGTTGATGACATTATCTTTGGAGGTAATGACAAACTTAGTGTTGAATTTTCTAAGGAGATGCAAAATGAATTTGAGATGAGTATGATTGGACTTATCAAATACTTTTTGGGATTGAATGTATAGCAGATAGAGAAAGGTATTTTCATTAATCAGTCAAAGTATGTGAAAGAAATATTAAAGAAATTCAAGATCGATGATTGCAAGCTAGTAGAGACACCTATGATAACTAGATGAAACCTTACAAAAGAAGATGACTCACCAATAGTAGATATAACATTATATAAGTCTATGATTGGCAAAATTATTTATCTTACTCGGACTAGACCTGATATTTCCAATGCAGTTGGTATAGTTGGAAGATTTGCAGCAGAGCCTAAACAAAGTCACCTCATGGAAGTAAAAAGCATATTTAGATATTTAAAAGACACTATAGACTATGGTCTATGGTATCCCAATTCAAAAAATGTTAAGCTTGATTTATACACTGATGCAGATTGCGCAGGTTGTGTTGATGATAGAAAGAGTACATTAGGTGGAGCAGTGTTTCTTGGTGATAGACTTGACACTTGGAAAAGAAAGAAACAAAATTGTATTTCTCAATCAACAATAGAAGTGGAGTATGTTGTAGCAGCCTTGAACTATTTTACAATTGTTTGGATCAAACAGATGATAAAGGATTTTGGTATTCAGATTGATTATCCTATAGTTATTCACTGTGATAACACTAGAACTATCAATATGTCAAAGAACCCATGATGCATGCAAAGAAAAAGCACATTGAGATCAAGTATCACTTGCTAAGAGAGAAAGTGGTAGAGAAAGAAGTCAAGTTGGACTATGTGAGTACTAAAGATCAGTTGGTAGACATATTCACAAAGCCCTTACCAAAGGATACTATTGAGTATCTCAAGGAGAAGTTGGGAGTAATTCCCTTCCTTGATTCTTCATAGAAGGAAGGAGGAAAAGCATCAATCCTCAAGGACTAATGGATGGTTGACTACTCTACTTATGGAGTAGTACCGGTGCTTAAACTAATTGGCACCCTTTTCCATTGATGTCAAAGGGGGAGTAATATATAGTCATGAAAAATAGAAGTAAAAAGGAGGAGTAATATACTAAGGGGGAGTAGTATTCGGCTATGATAGCACTTCAGTTCAGGAAATGGAGAATGTTATAAAAGAAATGTTCACTTGGATTGGTGTAGTTTTTCATTCCATATGTTGCCATCAATGCCAAAGGGGGAGATTGTTGGAGATTTTAAAGCAAGCCAGTACTAACTATATGTGTGTCATTGATGACAACATATGGAAAGTAGCATTTTCGGAAGACGTATGTAGTAAGCTTTCAGTATATGTAGCATAGACATGATATCAACATGATATCATGGGCATAGAGGTCAACTATTAATACATACAATTATATAGCAGCTTGTGTCAGCAGTGTTCCTGATAGAGTAATAGCTAGTGTTATGTGTATGGTTGTCCGTACAATTATCATGGAGCCTTGTGTGCTTGGATATATGTTGAAGACATTTTAGTGATGTCACATTTATGGATGCAAAGTTTGATGATTAGTAGAAATGAAGTTATGCATTCACTATTCGCTAGTAATAGTTTCCTATATTTTTTCAAAAGGGTCGACAAAGATTTTATTGGTTCTATAGTTGTGCCTATCATTTGGGTATGCACCCTTGGATTTAAGCTTAGATAAGAGTTAGTGATGTTTGGTTAAGAGCACATGAGGTAATTCAGCTTGAGGAGAACATTAGAAAGTAAACTCCACTAATATAACTAAAAGGGGGGGGGGGTGAATCAGTTATCAAATAATTATAACTTTTATCATCTTCAATAGCATTAAACCATACAAGAAATATAATTACCAACCATAGAAAGATATTAATACACAATAACACAATGACACAAGATATGTTGACTAGGGAACCTCTTGATCAAAGAGTAAACCCTGGTGGGAATGATGCCTACAAAAAGATGCACTAATATGAATATTCCTTGTGAGAGGATGGAATTTGTTAGGAGTCTTATGAAATACATTCAGTACATATGAATCCCTGTTAGGAGATTTTGAATCCATGTTAAAATATTCTAACCTTGTTAAGAGTTATGGAAGATAGAAGGACCCACTACCCAAACAGCTTCAGGGTAAGATCACTGAACACGTTGTCCAAATAATCTTTGCATTAATCAATAGAATAATATGTTACCTCTTCTTTATCTATGCCAAACCATACTCACTATTACATCAGATCTCAATTTCAAATCTTTGTACTTCACATGTCTTCCTTCACAAATTCGCTTTCATACTTAGCTCTTTTCTTCACTTCATGCATACAACATCACAACTATTGCTACCATTACTCAATTTCACATCACAATATCATGCTACTACATTACAATTGCATTACAACAAGGAAATACATTCCTTCCTTTATACCACACTCAAATAATTACAAATGAGTCGGCATACAATTACAAAATAAAAGTTTCCACACTCCATAAAAATTACATAAAACTATCAGCTTCCAAATACAATAAATCTTCACTCATGTGACCTCGAAGTCTGCACTATCATCCATGTCACTATCAATTTCCACAAACCGCTACTCAGGAACACTGCCTGAACACTGCTTCCACCAAAATGATCATAACTTCCATGAATCAATGAATTACTGTCTGCATTGTTAACCATAGACATATGACATATCAAAGAGTATATCTATTGGAATTAGGAGAGATAGGTACTGAGAGGGGAGGTGTGCATCAGTGCCTTCAAAAAAATTACTTATAAAACCTTTCAGATCTATAACTGTGTACTGTGATAACCAATCAAAATAACTTGAATATAATTGTATAAATCAATCATCTAGTTAACTTTGAGAAAGTAAACAACATGAAATCAATATGACAATCACATAACACAAGTATTTTGGTAAAGCAGAAACCCTTGTAAGAAGGTAAAAACTATGGTGGGGATGACACCCACAAATTCTTCACTACTGTAGATAGAAAAGGTTTTCCTATTAAGGCTACAAGTTTTGATCACTTCTGGTGATCTTACCCTGTTAGGAGTAACATATTAGATCAGCTAGATCTACCTAGTTATAGGATTTAAACAACACTAATGAAGTGTGTACTTGGTTAAGAGATTTACATAAGACTATTAAGTCTTCTCTATTAAGAGATTTATCAAAACTCTATCACAGTTGTTAGAAAGTAATAGGCAATTATTTGCTAGTTGACAACTCAATTATATGAAACAGATCTATAAGTGCTCATCAAAATATCACCTTATCTATGATGGTTCTCTACTTTATTCTGCTTGGTAGCCTTCTTTGATTCTTCTCAAACTGATATCCTCTGTAATCTATTCTACTCAGTAAATAGATTGTCTTGAAGTTAGGCAATGTCTTCAAGTGCTCCGTGATTCATATATATTAGTTCACCAACCTCATAAAATGGTGTGAACATACAAAATATATAGTGTTCTATTTTTGCCACTTTAGCAAGAATTAGGTTACAAGAATAATCATAACCCTAAGATCTATGGTGCAAAATAACCTAGATCAACTATTACAATAAGATAAATATTACATTTAATGAGTATCTTTTACAATAAATGCTCCTTGATCTTGATAAACCATTTTACGATCTGTTATAACCATTTGCATAGAAGAATGTGCCATTTCAGATTACTATTCTATTTTCCATGATCATTGGTAAACACTATAATTTTCTTAGTGTATACTGACCATCAGTGTCAGTGTTGCTGGTGCTCAGTAAACTGTGTGATGTTCAGTATAAAGACTTTATCAACTACTCTATCTTACGTCTGGTTACCGACCAACTCAATATAAGTAACCAACCAACCTATTTAATATCCTTTGATACTAATGACAACCTTGAATGCTCAATAGAGATTAACAATATCCTCAACATCACATAGCTCCAACTACAATAACCCATGTGCACTAATCCAAACTTTGTCTGCTTCTCTGTAAGTCTGGTAAATCATTGTGTTGACATCAATGACAATCATAGTCATGAATGCAACAACAACTACTACAGAATGAATGCAAAACACTTTAGCATTCATTCCTAACAAAGAAAGATCTATTTTTTTTGGTAGAGCCAATAGTGTGTAGCGTGCGTCTACAATTATCTTATTGGATAGATCTGAGAATGTCTTGTGTGCTTAGTAGAGATAACTTATTTATTATTGGAGTTTGTTATGGTTTCTCTAATATGATTTCAAGGTGGTTCTAATAGGCTGACTTTATTATATCATTTAGAGGAAATATATTTATAGGTAGTCATTTGTGATTTCTTTAGTGTGGTTCATAGTTGATTAAGAAGAGCAGAGAAGAGTGTGTGAAGTTTTGAGCCATCAGAAGAAGGTCTATGTGACCAAGTAAAGAGTTTGTGCTATACATTGGAACTGATCTAGATAGTAGGTTTAAGTGTAGTTCACCAAGATCTAGATATAATGTATATCTATCATTCAGAAGGTTGTAGCCTTTGCCCCTTTAATTAGTGAGCTCTCAGATAGTGCATCCTCTACCCTAACAGGGACTATTAGAAAAAGACTCCTAACAGGGTCCAACTGTTAACTAGGTCTACTATACTAAATATATTGTGAAGCAACTCCTAATAGGGTTAAGGATATTCTAACAAGGATCATAATACACTAGTGCATAATATTAGTGGGTGTTAGGTCCCACCAAGGTTTTTACCTATTTGGGTTTCCCTGTAACCAAAATATTGTATTGTGTTCAAGTGTTCTTTCATTGTGTTTATGCTTTATGTTTAAGTATACTTAATTGGATAAATAATTGAAATTTGTAGATAACTAATTCACCCCCCCACCCCCCCTCCCCTCTTAGTTATCTCTTGGGACTATTCCTAACATCTACATCATCTCCAAATAGTGTTCATAGGGCCTATTTACTATGTGTAATAGATATGGAAAAAGAAAATCTATGTTCGTTTTATAGCCCAAAACTGAAGTGTGAATTATGAAAGCTAGAAAGGCACACAAGCTTGACATGTGAGAGTTTTTTTTATATCTAAAATTGAAGTGTTATCATATTTAATAGAATACCTAAGTTCATCATAATGCGCTTAGTAGATTTTACCTATTTTAGCAATTTTTGAGCATTTGTCTTCTATCTTTTGTACCCACGGGATGTACTTGCACTTGCACATGCAAATTACTATTTTGAAAAACTTACCTATTCTTGTACATGTAACCCTCTTTTATAAAATCCAAAAAAATAACACAACTTGTCAACCCCACGTGGTAGAAAATCATGTTAGTCAAAGATAATATGTTATTTGATAATCGAAAAACCTGCTGTCATAAAAATTAGATTCTAAACAGTCGGCACTAAATCAATCATAAAGTTTGAAAATCAAGATGAAATTAATTAAAACCAATGGAAAATGAAAGCTAACTTAAATACCTTTCTAGAAATATAAATTTCAGATTTGTATCATGTAATAGGTGCATGTACCAATAAAAATATCTGTCTGATTTCATAAAATTAGGTTCTGATAAGTCTTCACTAAAATGATCATAAATTTTGTAAATCAAGACAAAATTAATTCAAACTGACATAAAATGAAAGATAACTCAAATACATTTCTTGAAATATAAATTTTGGATCTGTATCATGTTATATATGCATGTACCAATAAAAACATCAGTTAGATTTCATAAAATCAGGTTCTGACTAGTCTGTACTAAAATGATCATAACTTTTGCAAATGAAGACAAAATTAATTCAAACTAACAAAAAATGAAAGCTAACTCAAATACCTTTCTAGAAATATAAATTTTGGATTTGTATCATGTCATATGTGTATGTACCAATAAAAACACCAGTTGTATTTCTAGAAAAATAGCCCAAAAATTTATCACAAAACTCATAAAAATTAACCTTGTGGTCGTGCATTCGAGAAAAATGATAGAAATTTGATAGAATAGAATGGAAAACCATTTCACGGCACTAAAAATGTGTGTGTGAAAATTGTACCTAGCTATGGACACAACACTTCAATAAAACATTAGAGGTTAGCAAAATTGAAATATGCAAGTAATTGAAACTAAGCTAACCAGGTGATTTACTGCCTTCTAGTAGGTGCAAGTATGTATTCTCATATTAGACTAAGTTCAGTGACAATGCAGCACCTAAATGAAGGATTTGAATGCAAAAGATAATGTATGTAGAATCAATGCAGATTAATCTATATTTTTGTATTTTCTATGAAATTATAATTAAAAACTATATGAATCTAATCTAGAATTGAATGAAATGATATGCAGATTATTCTAAAAATGATATGCTATGATATGAAAAACTATGAATGATCTCACAAAGTTGCATGTCGCAAAAGTTTGATTCTTCGTATGCAATTTCACCAAAGTAATTGTGCAAATTCAAGAGATTATCTTTGTGAAGAGCTAAGCCTTGTTTTTATAGAAATCTAGTGCTTGAGGATGCATTGAGAAAAGCCATAAATCACTCTAGATAAACTCAGGTTGATTTTTGAATTAACAAGAAATTAAGAATAAATAAACTCATAAAATCATGGAAAAGTAGTTTTTATCTCAAAATAGAGTTTAGTTCTCTTTTTCAACTCATCATCAGATGTTGATTTTAGAAAGTTAACAAATTAAAATTGAAAATTGATTTAAAGTTAACTGCTTTTCTGATTGTGCATGATTTAATATGAATTAATTTAATAAATAAAGTGTTTTATTTTCCACTTGACTAATTTTGAATTAAAACAATTGATTTATGGGTTATTGAATTATTAAATCAAACTTTATTCTAATTAAATAATTAAATTTGACAACTTTGATTTTAAATCAATTAAATAAATATTCAATTGATTGTTTGTAGGAATTGGTATTTATCGTCAAAATAAACACAATATTAATTAGGAATAAATAGAATTAAATCTAATTAAATAATTAAGTGGCAGAATTAAATTAATTAATTAAATATTCATCATATTCAATTAATCAACTTTAGTATAAATAATGACATTTATCGCCAAATAATATTCAATTAAAGATAATTATGATAAATTAGGAATATTCAAGGAATATTCCTCGATGCAGAATTAAGATAATCAATTAGGTTTTTGATAAACTGATGTGCAGATGTGCCTTAGGTTAGGACTTTGATGTTGATTTCGATTGAATTGTTGATGTAAGAGGTTAATGAACCTATAGCCCATTTTTGGTGTATTATAGTAGGGACTGCTTGTTCAGCCTCCAAATCTTCTTCTTAGACCTTGTGTTGGCTACAACCAGAACATAGTTTTGATTGTCATTTAGGGAAAAATTTACCCCACAGAACTCTTACTTCTGAAAGTTAACAAGTGCCACTTGAGGTGTTTGTATCTCACTTGGGGCAGTAGCTTGACCTTGCTAAATCTCTGGTTCTTGAGTCATTTCTTGTGGCATCATGACGTTATTCTACACCATGAGGGATTGGCCATAGCCATTGGGACACATCTCCTGAATATGTTGTTGATTTCATGGGAAGCTCCATTGATATTCTTGTTCTATATTGTTCTGAGCTATAGGAACCAACTCTCTAGAAGTGTTAGGGATGTTAGGATTGTAGGGCTGATTAGCATTGATTATAGTTTCTTTCTTGGCCTTATTGGCCTGATTGGTATTCAGGTCTATTTTGTTGATATTGAGCTTGATAAGGGGCTTGATAAGGCTACTAATAAGGCTAGAAATGTTGCTTTTTAAGGTTGACCAGTTCATTAGAAACATACTACAAGGTCTTCTTGATATCTTTTAGATCTTGGGACTGGTCAATAGATGGAAGGACAACCTGCTGGGGAGGATTTGGGAGAGGTGGAATAGATGCCAAAGTTGGAATTGATTCTAGGATAGGATGAAGCTCAAGAAAGATAGGCATTGGAGGCCTTGGAGCTATCTTTATGGCTTGTATTAGACTATTTTCAGCCCTTATAGAAAAATCATATGTTGCTGGTAAGTTATTCCCTCCCATAGACTGGATCATAATAGAGATATCACTATTAAGTGCCCTCAAATAGTATAAGAAATCATGTTGACTTGAGGGTCTAACTGTAGCTGGTATTCTATTCCAGGTTCTTTGAAATCTAAAATTGAAATCCATTATATACTTCTAGGGTGCCCTTTTAATGGTGGTTAGATGTTCAACTAAAGAGAGGTGGTTAGACTTATCTTCAAATTGATTGGTTAAGGCTTGACCCAAATCATCCCAGTTGGCTACGGAACTGACTTCTAAACCTCTAAACCATTACAAATCTTTGCCTTTAAGGGATGCTACTAACAGCCTCATAGCTACATTGTCTTGGTTTATATTGTGGAGGGCACAAAGGGATGCAACATCTCTTATATGATCAATAGTGGAGGTCTGATCCTCTCCTATAAAAATAGGTAGGCTCTTAAGGGCTGATATAGGTATGTCATTGTACTACTACAAGTTCAAAGGGTTTCCTTGATTGAAGGCCACAAAAGGATGATTTCTAGCCATTGGAGGATTTAGGGGAGCTTGAACTGCTGGTGCTTCTTGCATGGGTGGGGTTATGGTAGTGTTTGTAGCAATAGAAGTGGGAATGGGAGTGGGATTTGTATATTGGGATGCATTGGATTGGGCTGCCTTAGGCCTTTTCTTTGATGGTGGTAGCTTTGCATAAACAAAAGGATTCTTGTTCTACCTGGTTGGAATCCCACTCATAAGCTTAATTGTTGATCTGCATGTAACAATTTTAGAGTCGTGAGGTATGATATCAAAACATAGTCACTGCTCATATCAAACAATAACCCACATAGAAAATACTTTAAAAATATGACTCACTAAGTCTAGTCCCACCAAGCATGCCAAAAACTATTATCACTAAGGATTGCACCCAATTCACTAAGTGTTAAAACCCATCAATCTTATGAAACATGGGACTACTTTCAGGTTGTGGGCGACCTATCAAAAAGTAGACCTCTAGATTAGGAGTCAACTTCCCCTTGGATCACTTAAATAACTGACGAACTTTTTGAGGAAAGGGAGAGAGTGCATGAAACAAATAACTGGAACTGATTTAAAATGAGGTGATCCACTAAATTGATAGAAAATCCACAATTGATACAAGCTTACAAAAAAGCTGAAAAGAAACTATAACCCACAACTTGATCCTATCACTTTGAACTTCTTAGAACTAGTAAGGTACTTGGAAAACATGAAAGGGGTAGATATTTCCACAATTTTGATTCCATTTTGCACACAAACCAATACTTCAAAGCCAAAATCAATTTCTAAATACTTAATTAAATCAACATGCAGGCTAACAATAACCCTGGCATAGAAACTCAATGAGAAGCTCAAAATCAAATAAGACAAGAAGGACCCATTTCTCTATTACTAAAAAGAAGCCAAGTATAGAATTGTGTTTCTCAGAGCTACAACACCCTCTATCTATTGGAGAGAGAATGAAGAGCTAACCTCAATCACATAAGTGAGAGGTATATAAAATAAGGCAAAAAGAATCAACATTTAAGCCACCTCAACCTCCTAAAAATGGAAAATCCCTCAAAATAGGCCCATGAGGATGCCTCATAAACCTAGATGCCAGATTCTTGAGTTTATAGGGGTTGTGAAAAAAATAGACTCCTAGAATAGGTGGTCAAAATGAGACCACTCTGACCCCTCCAAGTCATGCACTAATAATATTCTGACAAATGGTTCATAAAATACCATTGTTAGAATTTACAACAAGAATATGCAATGACTTTTACATTAAAACCATGCCCCTATGACAAAATAATGTGGATTTGACAATATTTTAAAATAGTTCTCAACCCAAAATGGGGAAAACATATTTTAAAACATTTACATTTTTAACAAAATAAAAAACCCACCTATAACAAAATGCACCCAAAATAAACATGATTAATGAAACTTAACCCTAAAATGGGAGAAACGAGATTAATTAATTATTTATGTCAAAACCCCTTCAAAGATGAGGAAGCCACTGGTAACATTCACTTCTCCTTGTAGAACTTGGAAACTTTCCCTTCTCACTGGAACTTATGCATTCCATCTTTGAGTTTGGCTTTAGAAACAACCATCTGTAGCATCATGAAATTGAGGTAGGCATTTGATTTGGCATTCATTTCTACATTTTCATTTGGTTTCATGTTTGTATCATTGCTTGGCACCATGCTTTGTATGTTGGGTTTTGTTATCTTCTCATTGTAATTTGATATTGTGCCTCTGTATTTTCCCTCTCTATATTTTTTAGGGTTTTGAAATTGATGGCATATGTTCATTCCTTCTATATTTGAAGTATTTTTTGTTTAATTCAAATTATATTGATGAGAAAAGGGGCATCATGGTGCTATCCCTTAGAAATTTTGGGGGCACATGATAGTGTATCCATCATTGGCATCATGCTTTGTATTGCATTGTTTCATTACATTCATGAAATCTCCATTGTTTCTAAGTTTACTTTGAAGGCACTGTTTGTTTTCCTTTGGAACCCAAGAGCTAGGGCATGGTATTCATATGTTGTAACATGTTTTTTTGTTTCAATGGGACTGTGTTTTATTTGGTTATTTGAGTACTGGTTCCTGATGTAATGGACACTCATGAGATTTCTTACTATATTCCTTTTGCTGCTCTTCTTTATTTGATTGGCACTATGTGTGTGTGATACTATTTTCTATCTTATTGAAGCACTATCCTCCTAGTGCCATTCCTCATACTTCATAGTTTGTTAGGGTTTCATGCTTTGTTTTTTTTATCTCCTCATAATTGATGAGGGCACTATTGTATTGAATGGTTTACTATCATATTTTGGGCATGCCCTCTATAATGTTGATTCACCACATCATGGTTCAATGCCTTGTTCGTTCCATTTAAGGTCGCGGGCCTACTATTTGGCTTCGTTGTTTTATTAATCAGGCCACTACTCCTCATGTATGTTTATACTATTTCACGGGGCTAGTGAGCCATCGAGCTAGGGTACCACTGTGACTGGCTTTTTATTTCTATTGATGTACTGATTTGTGGCATAGGCCATAAGCACCATTCATTTGCCTCTTATTATTCATGGAGCTCATGCAGTTAACCTCACTGTTGTGTGACTGTTGCAAATTTTAGTTGATATTGTATGCTATTTATTGTTCAAATGCCACTAAATGTTGAAGCGTTGCATCATTTTTTTGGTTTTAATTACATCATTTCTCTAATCTCTCTGCTCATGAATGACCCGTGAGCAATCCATGATGTAGATTTGGAGCAATGTATACTTTTGTTTTTCTCTTGACTTTGATTGCTTACTCATGACACTAGTTGTTTTTGAGATTCTCACTATAAAAACTAGCCTGTGAGCCTTCTGGTTTGGTCTCCTATCCTTCTATTGATGTTTTTTTATCTTCTTTGCTCACTACATGTTGATGTCCTGTGAACAAGCTTGGAAGCTTTGTACCATCATTGTATCATGCTATATCTTATGACATGATGCCCTATTGTTTAAGGCTTGGTTTTTGAGTTCACTATCATGATTTATCAGACCATGAGCCATATGGTTGGCTTTTGCTACTTTCACTAGTATTTTGGCTCTTATTTACTATCACACTGGCTATTGTTTTAGCTTATAGTACATGACTTGGGATCCATTTGATGATGTACTATTGGTTCTCATTAAGATGCCACTGCTTTTTTACTATTCCTTATGAGGATGTGCCATCCTTAAAAGTCATGTTACTGATTTATCAACTTAATCCCCCTTGAATTTGGTTCATCATGAACATTTGGATATGCTCAAGCTATAGCATCAATGTATTGAATGCATATTTGAAGCACATTTATGTTGTAGTGCACCCTTCCTTAGTATACAGATTTGTGTACCTTTTGACCTATTGATGATGAATTCTTCTTGAATCTACTAGTGCCTTTGACCATGCTTTATTTCATTTGGATTTATAGTCCTTGAATGTCCCACTGATACTGCATCATCTAGTTGTTGCCTTAGTGATCATGGGTGTTCTTGGCCTGTGATGTAGTCACTATCAAGGAAATTTGAGGTTTTCTTGGCATGGCCTACATCACAAGTTGAGGGCATTCATCTAGATCCCAGCATCTTGCTATTGTTATTGTTCAAAAAATCGTGGAGCTTTGAGGATGGTCTCTATTAGGGATACCATCCTCTTAGCCCCTTGATTATCTGAATGAGGAAAACAATAGTGAATTAGCTTCTTCTGTATCTACACATGGAACAAACAAGTTTGTGAAAACATGGTATCTCTTTTATATATGTAGCCTCCTTAGTGCACATGCCCCTAGCACAACACTTCCTAGAGGTGTATGACTAAGTGCGTATATGCATGTTTGTAAATATTATGGTACCATACATTGTTTAGATCCATTGGATCTAAGCCCCATCTATTCCTCTCTTCTTTGTAGGTTGTGGGACTCAGGAGCACACCAAGAACACTGTGGATAAAGACTCATTACCCAGAAATGTCTAGTACCCTTGTATTTAATGATCATTTCATGTATGTCTGTACTCATTTATGCATTTTTTATCATGGCTATGCTCACAGCTTGTGTGAGCTCGGATAAATGGTCTTCTCAGTTCTTTCCTTTTGTATAGCAAATTTAAAACATTGGCATGTATACATGTAATTCTTCTATGTAGATCATTTCTTTTCCCTTTCACATATCTTACAATGAAATGAACAAAAACTTAAGAAAGATCACCTAGTAATCCAAACTAGGGTATAGTAGTCTCACTTAGTAATTACATCTCCAAAGATGAGTGAAAATAATGATAATAGGTAACTTGATCATCCTCATCTTCATCTTACTCTAAGAGGGTGTCTATCTAAGTGGGCATTGAGTCTTTATTTCTCTTGTACACATGCCCTTTTATTACCTTGGCCAACCTAGGTCCAATCACCTTTAATTTAGGTGCCTTCTTTGGTGCACTCGAAGGTTCGGGACCACTAGATGAAGGAACATTTGGAGGTGCTATTCTTCTAGTCATTCTATTTTTGGGCTTCTTTGAATGGGTGGCAAAGCCATATGTCGTAGGGCGCTCATGTCTATACACAGTTTCTGGCTTCTTTGGCACAACCTCTCTAAATTTTGGCATCAATAATTTCTCCCCTTTCTTCTTCTTTTAATTAGAAGGCTATGCTGGTTGTTGTTTCATAGGTACGAGATCCATAAGAAATGGATAGGTGATGCAAGCTTTAGTCACTTTAATGAGATCTCTTTCCTTGAAGTTGATATCATCATTTTCATCCATGTCAACCTCTGCATTTAAGATGGCGCTAGTGTATACTTTGACCAAATTATAAATAGTATCCAAGACATCCTCAGAGTCAACTCCCTTCACCTTTGGGGGTATCTTTAGTAGTAGAGTACTTTGCACCAGCTTCAAGCTCATCTGATAGTAGTCACAGATCTTGACTTCATAATCATCTAGGAAATTAATCCAATGTGAGGCTCATGTATATAATGTCTCCCCATTATGTAGCTATACGTACCAATAGGATCGAACCTAGTCCTTATGAGATTGTAGTTTTTTAGACTGAACTCATCCCATTCGAACACTAAGGACTTCCAAATATTCATGTTCTGTACATAGTGGGGTCCTATAGAAATTGGGAAATCCCAACAGTGCTTCTTCTTATGTTGGATATGTTCTTGGGTGTCTGACAATTGTCCAGAAATCTCTCAGAAGGTGATCAATCCAATTGCAAGCCATTTAATTTCCTCTACCTGGGACATCATCTTCTAAATTTCTTCTTTTTGATAGAACATCTATTGGAGGTCCTCTTTTGTACCAACTCCTCCGAAGATATCCATTTACTAATTTATGATGACATTTATGTGATGCATCGATTTCTCATCATCTTCTTCATACAAGTCTAGGTCCAACCCTTCAAAGAACTTATGCATTTCCCCCACAAAAAGTAAACTTTCATCTGTCTTTTTATTCATTCTTTTCAACACCTTTTAAAAAATGGTCAATGTGCCAGTAATATCTTGGATCCACACTTCAAAATTATCCAGTTTTGACCCCTCATACACCTTAACCAAAACTTGGAAGTGCTACTTCCTTATTACTACAAGATTCTTAAGTGCCTTTTTCCACTTCAAGGTCTTCTCCTACAAACCATCCTCCTCAATCATAATCTCGACTAAAGATGTGATTCCTTGAAGAATACTTTGGAAAGGCCTCAAAATATTCCTGAGAGCCACCTTGGAAAACTCTTCAAAATCAGCCTTCATTTCTACACATTCTGGAACAAAAGTATGTGGGACGTCTATCAGTATATTTATATCACCCATTTTCTCCAAAATAGCATGTAATGAGGCCTTAGGGTTACTAGGGTCAATAGGACCCATTGTCTTGAGGATAAAATTCTATATTGCCTCATTCTATTCCATTAATGCCTTGATCTTCTCTTTATCCTTGTCCATGAAGCCTAAGGCATGTTTTAGTCCTAGTGTAGCCAGAGTTTTACTTCCTTCTCTAGTCGGCTCTCCTAGGTCTACCTCTTCTAGCACATAATCATCAGGACTGACTTCCTCCATACTAACATTTATTGTGGGCATAGCCACCTGAGCCATCCATATACCTGATTGATCCTACATTACATATGAGAAAGTTCTTATTTGGGTACTAGATCTTGTTTGATGGAATGCTCACCCCAATGCCACCATATTGATATCATCATCGGTATACACCCTTGTTCTTGGTTGGATTTCCTTAGTGAACCAAGTGGGCTTTGAAAAGGCACTAAGGGGAAGATAGAGTTGAAGTAGTTGTCAGGTGCTCTATTTCCATCTCCTTTTGACTCTCCTCCTCTCCTTCTGTTTCTTGCTCTTCCATCACATTCAGCTCCTCTCCCACATTTGTATCTTCTTCCTCTTCAACCTGTTTCTCTAATATGTCTTGTCCTTCTGAAAAAATCTCACCAACTCCCTATGTTTCCTTCTTTGGCTCCTAAGGACCTTTTTCTAGTGTTTCAGTGTGGACCAGTGGTGGAACGGGAGTTTGGGAAGGAGGGTTCTATATGGGAGGAGTAGGAGTGGTAGGGGCAGTGGGTGAAGGCATTAGCGTGTGAGGGGGAGTCATCATGGGAACATGAATAGGAAGAGGTTGTGGTGGAAATGGAGTAGTTTGAACCAAAAGTGAAAGTGGAGTGGTAGGTGGTGTTGGATGCAGAGGTAGAGATGTAGTTTTATGCATAGGTGGAGGTGGAGGTGGAACTGAGTGTGAAACCCAAGGAATTTATGTTTCTATGTCTTCCTTAGAGGTGACACCTATAGAATAATCTCTTCCCAACTTTGTATTTTCCTTTTGAATTTTAGTCGCGACCTCCTCGATTGATTCCTAAGAATCTCATAGGGTTTTCTCTCCCACTTTACCTAGAGGGCTAGTAAACTGTGTAGGGAGGGAATCAAAAGAAAAGGACCACCCTATAATCAGAGCCTGTTTCTCACATTCTTGGAAACTAGGAAGTCCCTCAAAGTTAGAGATGTCAAATTCATCATCTCCTAGAGCATCCAAATTTACAAGTTCCCCTTGGGTTGCTCCTCCGACATCTTCTTGTGGATCATCTTCCAGTACCCACTTTCTTTTCAAGAATCCTATAAACTAGGTTCTTCTACTAAGGGGCACTTGATCCTCCTCATCTCCATCTTCCTCTAAGAGGGTTTCTATCTAAGTGAGTGTTGAATCTTTCTTTCTCTTGTACATGTGTACTTTTATTACCCCGGTCGGCCTAGGTCTAGTCACCTTGAATTTAGGTTCCTTCTTTGGTGCACTTAGACATTCAAGACCACTAGAAGAAGGAACACCTAGAGGTGCTATGCTTCCATTCATTCTAGTTTTGGGCTTCTTTGAATGGGTGGCAGAGCCATATGTTGTAGGGCACTCATGTCTATACACTATTTATGGCTTCTATGGTGCAGCCCGTTTGAATTGTGGAATTAGTACTTTCCCTCTTTCTTCTTCTTTTCCTTGGAAGGCTAAGCTAGTTGTTCTTTTATAGGTAGGAAATCCATAGGAAATGGATGGGTGGTCCATGCTTCAGTCACTTTGATGACATGTCATGCCTTGAAGTTGATATCATCATTTTCATCCCTATCGACCTTTGCATTCAAGATGGCCCTGGTGTATACTTTGTCCAAATTATAAATAGTATCTAGGACATCCTCAGAGTTATCTCCCTTCACCTTTGGGGCTATCTTTAGTAGTAGAGTAATCTGTACCAACTCCAAGCTCATCTTGTAGTAGTCACAGATCCTAACTTCATAATCATCTAGGAAATTAATCCAATGATCCTCAATGTGGGGCTCATGTATATAGTGTCTCCCCATTATGTCGCTATATGTACCAATAGGATCGACCCTAGTCCTTATGAGATTGTAGTTTTGTAGAGGGAACTCATCCCATTTGAATGCCAAGGAGTTACAAATCTTCATGTCCTATACACAATGGGGTCCTATGGAAATTGTGAAATCCCAATAGTGCTTCTTCTTATGCCAGATATGTTCATGGGCATCTAACAACTGTCGGGCCATCTCTACCAAGATTACCCTATTAGATGGATATCTTGGAAGCTTCTTAGGAGCCAGGGTGCTTCCTGCCACCTGGATGTATGTAAATTTTTTGAACTAAATATAGAATACCCCCAGGGCATTCACCTTCACAACAACTTCTATCGACATCATTTTGGCATAATTTCCTACAATAGAGCATATGATGGGAAACACAAAAGCATCATTGACAATGCAAAATTTAGGTCTATCATGTGTGTAGTACTCCTTTCAAACCAATTGCAAGTATATTGTAAATGGCCATGCATTCTGATCTTTGCCACCAAAAAGCCAAAAAGGACTTAGCCAATTTTCATGAAGAGATCCTTCTGAGACTTTTGGACTGCCAATTTTCATGAAGAGATCCTTCTAAGACTTTCGGACTGTGAAAGTCCAAAATTTTCTAGGGCCAAATGGTGAATAAATGAGGGTTTAGGGTTTTGATCTTGAAAATAGGTCTGACCACAAGACCATGGCTACGAGGTCCAAGGGGACAACCCTACAACCCCGAAGCAAGACAAGACTGACCAAAATTGACAAACCCTAGCTAAATTGCAAACCAAGGAAACAAAAAATGGAAGACAAACCAAATACCAAAAAAAAGGATAGAGAGAGAGGAGAAAGACACCAACCTCAAAGCTTCCACAAGGTGAGAAGTCAAGAAGAAAAAACAAGCAGACAAGGAGTAGAAAAATTGAGGGAACATACGCATGCTTGAAAGCTTCGAAAAGCACGATCACAAGTAGAGAAAAAGTGAGTCAAAAAATGGCTCACCACCTTATACAGGCAACCGATGGGGGTGATGTCGGCCACCTATGCCAATTGGCCTTTTTCCCTTTTGAGGGTCCCAGACCTTTGAAAGTCTGAAACATCCAAAGGCCAACTCTCTTTAGAGAATCAGACCTTTTGATGCCTAAACCTCTGAAAGTCTAAAACCCCAGGCATTGAATACGCAAAAGGTAAATCAGATTTTCAAACCTTTCGCACTTTCATGCCTCTGAAAGTGCGAAAGTGTGAAACATAAAAAGGCTTAAAAAAACACCTAAACCTAAAGACAAACAACTAAATAGACAAGCAGAGAAAAATAGAGAGCAAGCCCAAAACAGGGGGGCCTTGAAGCCAAGTGGCTCAACAAGGGACCATGGTTGTGAAACCACAACAAATAGCCCTAGCAAAAGAAAGGGAAACAACCCAAGTATCCCAAAGCCATTCCATCCTGAAACAATCCCCTCTCATGGTGAGCCAGACACAGGTTCTTTAGCTAGAGTGATTATCCTATCACCATCAATATCAAGAAAATTGTTACATCTGCATCTAGTGTGTGTTTATGTGTGTCAAATTTTCTAGGAAGCCCTCACCATAATCCTCTCCTGATTCTCAACTAATCATCATCAGATCACTACCCACCAATCCAAATTTGGCCAAGAGTCAATTTAACCTTTCTCTACTACCAGGAAGTCATTTATAGCCTCGATAGAGGTTTCTAAAATCACCCTTCCCCTTCCATTGATGAGCTTTGTTTGAAGTTTTAAACTTCTTTGGAGGGCTCTTAGACTCAACATTTGTCAGATTGAAACTGAGTTACTTGGACCATTGCATTCTAGATAACTTGTTTCTTCTTTTTTCAAATCTTCATACTTGTGGGCAAACTGAGGTAGCAATCAGGCTAACTCATTTGTGCATTTGTTTCTACTCTTATAAAAATTTATCTCTTTCTTCTTCGATTTTATTTTGAAACCGGGGTAGCGCTTAGACTATGCTACCCTAGTTTTTGAGATTTCTTCTTTTTTGACCTTGTCTATATGTGTTCCACCTTTTTTTGCTTTCTTGCTCTTTTCTTTTAGTCTGTTTTCTAGTTGGGAGAGGGTTCTAACTTTTGACCTTCTCCACAACCATGGGCATTACCTGATTCTAACCGGAATCTTATCTGAGAGGCTCCTGGTCTGGGATCCCTTTTAAATGTATGTTAGTGTTGGGGATTGTTCATTCTGATGAATCCTTTCAAGAAGCCTGACTAGTTAGAATAATATCCTAGTAACTCAAGGATTGGACATCCTTTAATAGTGATTCATTGTTGACAATCATCATGTATCTACGTAGAACATGAAACTTGAGATGATGGCTACAAAGTTTATGCTTTAGTTCTTCTCAATAGTCATCACTACTCAAGTAAAAGCTATTGCTACAGGAGGTTTATACTAGAAACTAAAACTATAGATTAACTCCCATCTTTGAAGGAAAAACTTAACAGTAAATAGATAATTCTTTAGAAGTAAACCTATACTACAGGAAATAGGCAATGGTTCTACTACCAGTGGCTGCAGAAGAAACAGTACTAAACAAATTCAAAGAAACTTAACTGAATCCTACTTAAGCATGAACAAGGAATTCACCTCCTTTGTGGGCCCCCATGAAAGTATGAATGAATGATAACTCAGAGATTGAAATGGAGAACTATCATATATTCATTCAACAAAACATAGATACAATATAGGATATCAAAGTATTTTACTCTATTGCTAGATTACAGTACGAATTCCTCAAAATGTCTAACTAGCCTAAAATCATAAGTTCTAGCTTATTTAAAAACAACTAAGAAAAATAGAACTCCTACAAACTAGGTCCTTCATTACATAGCGTAACAACTTTAGTTATAGGAATGACAACATCATTTATGCAAGAAGATAATCCATATTTAGTGCTTTGAGAATATAGGAATGCTTGCTAACTAGATTGACTTGGACTAAATCAACAACCGCAAAGTTATAGAAGGAGTGGAGCTATGATGATATCTGAAACAATTATCCACCTTAAAAGACCCACTCATCGTTGAGTCCACACTCCTTGCTAACTTGTTCTTCTCCTGCAAAACGTTAACATAAAAAAATCCACAACATGAATCCAAGGTAGAGATTATAATAAGTTTTCCTATTTTAATGTAGCCTTGTCACACAGCTGCAGGAGGTCTACCCATTAAAGCTTAGAGAAGAAAAATACCAGATTTTATCATAACATTCATTAATATATATATATATATATATATATATATATATATATATATATATATATATATATATATATATATATATATATATATATATATATATATATATATATATATATATATATATATATATATATATATATATATATATATATATATATATATATATATATATATATATATATATATATATATATATATATATATATATATATATATATATATATATATATATATATATATATTCAGTCTTGTCCTTAAGTTTCATAAGTATCAAATATACATTTAGCTAAAGCTTAGAAACATAAAAGGTTGTATAATGTTTATGAAAAACCATAAGATATTTAAGTCTGAACTTAGAAAATCATAAACAAAACATCCCATAAACTTGACTCATCATTCCCCCCAGCTTAGCTATTTGCTAGTCCTATGGAAAATAAATTCTTCAACCTAGCTGTCAATCTATAATCAGCAGTTGTTCTCTATCCAGTACCTCCCTCTACAAGACTCCAATAGAATCCCTTTGTTTCCCTGTATTTCTTCCACCTGTCCTTTTCCCTCTACATATCAAAAGTGTCTAGATTTTATGAGTTTGCAAGTAAAGGAGACATTAGTAATGGAGGTTGAAAGGTTAGTGGAATATAGAAACTTTCTCTCTCTCTTCCCAAGGAAATGTACCAAGGAGTGCGCTGGGTTTCCATAGAAAAATTGAGAGGTGAATGTGGTTCTATGTTTCTCATCTCCCTAGATAAAATGTTTCAGTGCCACTAAATGGTATTTCTAGCCTCAAGTAGTTTAGAATCTATCATCTGTTCATATGCATTAAATAATTCATTTCTCATTAGATAGATGATCTTGCTACTTGATTCAGAGGGGGTTATCCTTAACCAATTATAATAGTAAGCTCAAGGATCTTTGGCTTCAGGCCTTAGAAATAGGGGAATTTTTTACTCCAAATCTCTATACACTTTAGCTTGATTGTCCCAACTAATTTCATTATGTACCCAAGACATGAGGGCTCTGAGTTGAATATCCCCAACATAAAGCAAGGGATTCCAAACTCAGTCATTAGGGACTGCTAGGTTGTGGAGATAAAATTCACATAATAGATTTTGAATGGCTATAGGAGAGTTATGGAAGGCTTGGGAAAACTAAGTAGGCTCTTGTAATGAGGAAGACCTGTCCTGCATAATACAGGTCATTTGATAGTTTAACAGTTGTCCTTTAAGAAACAAGGCATAGACAGGTGATGGGGATCTACAACCCATCAGGTCAAGAATTAAAGATGTAATTTTCTCAAGTTTCACACTTAATTGTTCTATCTTTCCTCCTGCACAAGTGTTTCCTGATAATGATGGTCTACTACCCTATTTAGTTCTTTTCATTGCTATTTCCACTGCTCTCTTTCAGAATTTAATTGCTTAGACAATTAGGAGATAACATATAACAAAGTTGTTGGAGTAGATTGATCTGTTATTAAACTAAGGCAAGAATTGTCTGCTGCTTGAGGGACAAATGAATTACCATTGTTATCACTTGTCCTCTTCAAAGGATCTATCTAGATGATCATATCCCTCTTGGTGTTAGCTCATTGTTGAGCCACTAAAGCTAATGTATCTAACCCTTCATTCAAAATTTTCTCTACTACCTTATTGACAAGGTCTATATCAATATCTGGATTTTCTTCATAGGGATCCCTTTATGCTACAGGAGATTATGCTATAGGAGAGAATGTTGTTTCATCTACTTCCCTGATGTAACTATCAGAGTCATCACTTTCTGAATCATCTTCCTAAAGATTCCCAGAGGTTGATCCTCTGCTTTGAAACACATAAGCTTGCTCTTCCAAGATGGAGTCATCTCCAATTATAATGACTTCTGCATTTACTGGCTTATCAGGAACCTGCTTTGTTTTGACATCAGGAAATTCCTCAAATGTTCCCTGTTCCATAATCTGAGTCCATTGTTCTTCCCGTTGAGATGGTTCAGGCTATAATTCAGCCTATTGTTGAATGTTTTCATCCTCTTCTTTCCTCTGCCCAGAATCTTGTGTTACATTTGGCTCATTAACTAGAATCTCTTCAATTGTTTTTTACCTTCTCTTAGCACTTATCCTTAATGGAGTTTCCTCCTTCTTTTGTAGAGCTTTCATTTTTCTAGAAGTGCTCATGGCTATAGGAGATTCCTTAGCCTTCCAACTAGTACTAGGGTTAATTTTCTTTTTCTTATCCTTTGGGGAAACCATATCTACTATAGGAGCAACTTCAGCCTTTTCTATAGGAGTCTCTAACTCCTCTTCATGAGTTGATCTTGAAGTAGAGGAATTAGTGGAATTAGGGAAATTAGGGGTACTAACCCTAGATTTCTTTTCGGATGAAGAACATTGTCCAATTCCAATAAAAATTTTCCTAACCTCTTTAGTAGTTTTAATCCTCTGTCCCACTCTACACCCAATTGGTTTTGGGGTAGGCTCCTTAAACCCCTGTAGTAGAAATTCCTCCTAGGAAATATTTGACTGCTCCCTTAAGGCTTTTTCCACTATCAACTTGATTAAATAGTGGTGAGAGATAGAATTTCATTTACTCTCTTGAACTAGAATGGCCTGTTTTGACAAGATTCCAAACACAAAACTAGGGACATTGATAGGCTTATTATCATGTCTTAAATAGCTCAAGAATTAAAGTGAACAGCATGCAGGAATAGTGTTGCCCTTCGAAGATGAAATACCTAATGATATAAACCACACATTGTTTAAACGACTTAGGAAGAGATAGTCAAAATGTACCTTGTTTCCTATCAACTTCAAGCGGTGGGTTTGTATTAGAGTGAACTAAGCTCTAGAAATAGTTGGGTCAAGATTCTCTGCAAATTCCTCACCCTCTAGTGGTAATCCAATGACCTCTGCCAAAATTGACTGAGAAAATATTACCTTCAATCCTTTAATTGTAGCCACTCCATCTTTTAAGGAGTTCAGAAACTAAAGTGCAACCTCTCATCCCAACTAGTTAGCTTCTGGACATAATCTATCCAACCCCTTGCTTGGAAATACAACCTAAAATTCTTATCTTCTAGCAAAACATTATGCACAGTTGGATCTCTTTGAATGAGGTCTCCACCCATCATCTAATTTCTGAGATACCCAACATAGAGTTGCAGGAGATAAAAATAGACAACCAACATTTTGGACAAGAAAGCTTGAAAAGGCAGGTTGCAGGTGAGTTCAAATTTGGAAATTTCTAGCAATGCAGCTCGAGAAATGATCTTATGAGTAACATAAATGAAAATCACCATATTATCATTTCATAATTACCCATAAGTACTCCCTGCAGAACTTGTACTCAACATAACTTGCCACCTTACCTTATACGTGCAAAAAATAACATCACAGCATAATGATTTTCAAAAGTGTCTAATCATGGCAGAAAAATACAAGTACGATAGGAGAAAGGAATAAATATAAAGATTGCATAAACATAATTACAAAATAAATTCATATAACTCCCCCCTAGCTAAAATATTGCAAGTGGACCCACACTTGCGGTGATGACAAGGCATACGATGAAAATAAGAGGAAAATAAATTAAAGTTGCATACCTTGAAATGTGTGCTAACCTAAAGTGTTGTTGAGGTGGCAATTGCTATCCATGAATGAAATAAGATATGAGGTGGATGGGTGATAGATTAGAAATGAAGTGGATTTTTATTATGGAGAAGTGACTTTCGTTAAGAAAGTGTTTATTATGAAAGTGAAGAGATCTTTTTAGAGTGAGGAAGAAAAATGAGCAAAAATCTCATTACGAGTTACTAAAAGAAGTGTGTCACCAATGGTAGAAGTGAATTTTTTTAGGAACTCATCCTTACTCTAGGGTTTGTGATATAACTTCAATCTATGACCATTGACTAGCAGTTTAAAATGCACTGGATCAACTGTGGAGAGTTGAACTGCACCATTTGGAAAGATTGCAATTATCCATATGGTCCAAGCCATCTAGTTTGGAATTTCCCTTGGTTATGCTGGTACCTAGAGTCATATAGGAGTTCCCATTCTCCAAATGAAAACACTTTGTCCTTGACAAACTTGTCATGTCATTGCTTGCACTAATGTTGGATCAATTCGGTGTTATGCAGGGCAGATTTTTGCCACTCATCAAGGCCATTCAAACTCAGAATCTTGTCTTGTTGTGATGTAGTGAGATCCATCCCAAGATCAAGAGCTATCCTAAGTGTCTTATGTTTGAATTCAATAGGCATGACTGTAGAGCGGCCATAGATAAGCTCAAATGGTGTGAAACCGGTTGTAGACTTCCATGTAGTTTGGTATGCCCAAAGTTCTTCAAGAAGTAAGATAGCCCAATCTTTCTTATGGATGGTTACTTTTTTAGTGAGAATAGATTCCAACTCCCGATTGGTAACTTCCACTTCCCCATTAGCCTGGGGATGATAGGGTGAAGATTTACCATGCCTAATGTTATATTCCTCCATTAGAGCAGTAGTCAAATTGGAAGTAAACTGAGGACCTTAATCGGATTGAATCTCCCTTGGTACTCCAAATTTGGTGAAGATGAATTCATAAAGGAACTTTGCAACATTTTTATCCTGAAGGTGCTTCATAGGTTTAGCCTCAACCCATTTTGTAACATAGTCAGTGCAAACAAGGATATAGGATTTACCTTGGGAAGAGGGCTTAATAGGACCAGCAAAATCAATCCCCCATTTGTCAAAGGGTGTGACAACTACCTATGGCTGTAGGGGAATTTCATCTATCTTTGTAGGTCATCACATGCATTGGCATTTGTCACACTTTTTGGTGTACTGAGCAGCATCTTTGTGTAGACTGGGTCAATAGTAACCTGTAGTCAAAATTTCCAATGTTGTTATTTTGGAAGCAAAATTTCCACCACAAGCTTCATCATGACATGCCTTGAGGATATCAAATGTTTCATCCTCTCTAATGCATCTTCTAGTTACTTGGTCAGGACCAGTATAAAACATGAATCCAGAAATCCATGATTAATTAAAGCTCTTTTCAGTTAACAACCTTCTTTCTTTAGTAGAGAAATAAGTTGGTGTCTTACCAATTGTGAGATAATTGGCAATATTGGCATACCAAGGATTGTGTGTAGTCAGCAAGAAAATATGTTCATCAAGAAAACTATCATCAATAGCTCCAAGATCATCAAGTACATGCAACCTAAAAAGAAAATCAGCTACCACATTAGTTTTACCAGGTTTATCTATTATGGTAATGTCAAACTCCTGCATAAGCAGCAGCCAGTGATCCAATCTTCCAGAGATTGCAGGCTTGTTCATGAGAAAACTAATAGCAGAATGGTCAGTATGCACATAGATCTCATATCCAATAATGTAGTGTCAGAATTTATTCAGGGCATAAATGACTGCAAGAAGTTCTTTTTCAGTGACAGTGTAATTAAACTCAACACCCTACAAATTTTTACTAATAAATTAAATTTCATGCTCAACTAAGTCCACCTTCTGACCAAGCACAGCTCCAATAGAATAATCTGAGGCATTAGTATGGATGTGAAAAGGTAAGCCCCAATTAGGTCCTCTCAAAACCGGTGCTTTAGTGAGAACTTCTTTAAGCTGGAGGAAAGACTT
Source organism: Chamaecyparis obtusa (assembly GCA_027943335.1). NCBI lineage: Eukaryota > Viridiplantae > Streptophyta > Pinopsida > Cupressales > Cupressaceae > Chamaecyparis > Chamaecyparis obtusa. The sequence continues at coordinate 393,425 of BSBK01001047.1, read as the reverse complement.
TGTACACACAAAATTCGAAACAAATTCAGCATCCTTCTTGAGAAAGTTATATAGTGGTGCTACAAGCTGACTAAAATTCTTTATAAACCTTCTATAATATCTGACATGTCACAGAAAACTTCACAAATCTTTTTGTTTTTCTCGAGTAGGTAATGTGTTAATCACCTCAATCTTAGCAGGGTCCACTTGAATACCTTTTGAAGATATGCAATGTCCTAAGACAACCCCTTCTTCCATCATCATGAAGAACTTTTCACTATTGAGAGTGATGAAGGGTGCTCCCCTTAATACCACAAACACATAATAGAAACAGAGAAACAACAACAATATGCAAGAACATAAAATTGGCTTCTTATTATCTCCACAAATGTGGAATTACAAACTTTTAGAATTACAATATGCAAAGCCACATGGGTATTCCCTTACAATATTCTATAGGACAAAGCCTCCAATCAATACCCAGATCTACTACCCAGAATTGTCCTAGTCAACACTACAGACCTTTTTTATATAGGCATTTTTCACCACCCGAGAAGGTTCCAAAAATTTAGCCCTTAGGGCCGACCAAACTTAGAATTATTTTATTTTTTAATTTATTACATCAAAGTCAGCTCAAAATAACTTTTGAAACCTGAACAAAAATTTTGAAGGAAAATTATTTTCCACCATTTCAGGTGACCCAACTTCTAAAGACCATAAGTCATCGCCAGTTGACCCGATTGACTATTATAACCCCATTCTAGAAAGGTTGTGAAGCACTCTACAGACTTGGCTCACGCAAGTGCCTATCACCCAAATTTTTGACCTCATTTGGGGCCTCTAAAGCCTTCAAAATTGAGTTCAAAGTTTATGTACCCTACTGTCAATATTGAAAATCTTTAATATCTTCAAAACTGGACCTAATCTAGCCATGAAACTTTACTCGCAAGCTGATATGACTAAGATGAACCTCCACATGTAAAATCAGAACATTCTGAGATTGTATGACCAACTTACTAAAAATAGAAAGTTTCCATAAATAGCAGCTCTACACAAGATAACCCTTATTGAATATAAAAATATAAATATTTTTGGGTGATGCAAGATTGCTCTTACACCCTAGATGTTCCTGCATCAGACACCCGAGGTAATTTGAGAAGTGACCCCATCACATCTCAGGTGTGTAGAGGAAAACCAAGATGGTTAACCTCCTCCTTTTCAGCCATGATGAATCTTCAATAGGTCATCCTTTCCACTTGACTAGATATTCTTCATATGTCTTGTTCCTTGTGCTTTTGCCAACATGACTATCCAGTATGTCTTCAATCTCCTTGTTATTTGAACTGGTTGCTGGAATACTCCACTGTGTTGATGGAACCTCATCTTCAACACCTCCTTCATGATACTCTATCAGATCTGAAACATTAAATACTAGTGAAATATTCAGCTTAGTAGGCAAATCGACCTCATATGCATTTCCTGAATCATGCTTCTTTAGTATCCTACATGGCCCAAAATTTTTCATTTTTAGCTTGTTATATGTACCAACTAAAAATCATTCCTTCCACAAATGAACCATGACTTCATCTCCAACCTGAAACTCCTTATGCCTCCTTTTCTCATCTGCCTTAGTCTTATACCATGCATTCATATTAGTAATATGCTTCCTCACCTCCTCATGGATGTTCTTCAAATGTTCTGCCAAATCCTTAGCTTTAGCACTACTTATTTCTCATTTATCTATCTTTCTCAACTCAGATGCATTTTTGAGACTACTCCCATATACAATTTGGAATGGTGATTTACCAGTGCTCCTATTGATAGAATTATTGTATGCAAATTCTGCCTATGGTAAAATCAAATCCCATCCTGTTGGCTTATCTCCAACCAAACATCTCAGTGAATTTCCCAAACTCCTATTCACCACCTTTGTCTATCCATCAGTCTGTGGATGATGTGATGAACTGAACTTCAAATCTATTTTCAACTTCTTCCACAATGTACACCAGAAATATCCAATGAACTTAGTGTCCCTATCTGAAACTATACTCTTTGGCAAACCATGTAGTCTCACTACTTCTTTGAAAAATAATTTTGCTCCATGAATAGCATCATTAGTCTTCTTGCAAGGAATAAAATGTGCCATCTTTGAAAATCTGTCAACTACCATAAAAATTGAATCATGTCCCCATTGTGTCCTTGGTAAACCAAGAACAAAGTCCATACTGATATCTTCCCAAAGCTTCTCTGGTACAAGTAATGGCTGATACAACCCTGTATTCTACTTCACTCCTTTCACCATCTGACATACTTTGCAACTCTCTACAAACTTCTTGACATCTTGCTAGAACTGTGGCCAATAATAATTCTCACTAACCAAAGCAAGGGTTTTATCATGACCAAAAATTCTAGCCAATCCTCTGCTATGCTTCTCCTTAATGAGATTCTCCCTCATAGAGCTTATTGGAATGCCAAACTTACTCCCTCTCAATAGCATATCATCCTGAATCATGAAATCTAGCCACTTCATTCTATCTAGAGTAACATGTTCTATACAAGCTTTCAAAGCTTCACCAAAATCAGGATCCTCTGGATACAAATTCTTGAGTTCCTTGAACCCAACCACCTTAATCGGCATCTTTGTCAGCAATAGTTTCCTTCTTCTAAGCACATCTGCAACCCTATTAGACTTTCCACTTCTATGTTTCAAAATAAATGTATAACTCTGCAAAAACTCAACCCATTTCAAATGTCTTTGATTCAACTTTCCTTGACTATTGAAATATTGTAAAGCTTGATGATCAGTATACAAAACAAACTCCTTAGGAAGCAGATAGTGTCTCCACTTCTTCAATGCCTAAACTATAGCATAAAATTTCTGATCATAAATAGAATATTTTCTCTTGGCATCATTTAACTTCTCACTGAAATAAGTAATTGGTTTACCTTCTTGGCTCATAACAGCTCCTATTATAGTACCACTAGCATCACAATCTACTTGAAACACCTTATTAAAATCAGGAAGTGCTAAAATAGGTTGTTCTGTAACCTTTTGTTTCAATAGTTTAAAACTCTTATCTACTTCATTAGTCCACTTGAACTATTTTCTATCCCCTCTCATTGTTTCAGTCAAGGGTCCACAAATACTACTAAAATTTCTGATAAAATTTTTGTAAAAGCTAGCCAAACCATGAAAAGACCTTACCTCAGTAGCACTCCTTGGAGTAGGCCATTCAAGGATATCTTGTACCTTCTCTGGGTCCATTTTTAGACCTTCTGTTGAAACTAAAAATCCCAAATACAGTACCTCTTTCTTCACAAAACTACACTTCTTCAAATTAATCAACAATTTCTCACCTCTTAACTTCTGAAACACCATATGAATATGCATCATATGCTCTTCCAATGTCTTACTAAAGATCAAGATATCATTTAGGTACACAATGACAAACTTACCAAGAAATTCTTTCAGAACCTCATTTATGAGCCACATGAAAGTGCTCGATGCAATGGTTAGCCCAAAAGGCATGACTAACCACTCATACAATCTTTCCTTTGTCTTGAAGGTAGTCTTCTATCCATCTCCTTCTCTTATCTGAATCTAGTGATATCCACTCTTCAGATCTATCTTTGAGAAATACATAGTTCCACTCAAACAATCCATAATATTATCCATTCGTGGCAATGGAAACCTATACTTGATTGTGATCTTGTTTATTTCTCTAGAATCTGTACACATCCTCCATTCTCCATTCTTCTTTGGTGATAATAGTGCTGGTACAGGACATGCACTCAGGCTCTCCTGAATCAATCCCTTTTGTCATAACTCATGTACTTGTCTATTCAACTCTTCACTTTCTACTAGTGTCATTCTGTGTGCTGCCTTGTTTGGAAAACTGGCTCATAGAATCAAATCCATCTGATGACTAATCTTCCTTACTGGTGGTAATCCATCAAGTACATTATCATATACAATATCCTAAAACTCATTCAACAAATCTGCAACCTCTACAAGTACATCCTCTACTTCCTCTTTACCAGCTTTTGGAAATAAAGCAAAACACACATGATCATGCCTCATACCATCTAGAAATTTTCTTCCATCAGCAGAAGTTATTCTCACATTACCACATACCTTTTCTTTGGTCTCCTTCAATGGCTTTAGCTTATGTCGCACTTCATCCTTTGTCAAGGAATAGGTATTTGCATGACCATCATGTACAACACATGTATCAAACTACCACGGCCTACCCAACAACATGTGACATGCATCCATAGGTATGATATCACATAGTACCTCATCATGGTACCCACCAGTCTTAAACTTTACTAGGCACTATTAACTGACCATGACCTTGTGGTCATCCTACATGCAGGCAATCCGATATGGTTGTGGGTGTTTCTGTCTCTTGAGCTTCAACTTTGTCACCATCTCTTCTGACACCAAATTTTTAGTGCTTCCACTATCAATAATCACATCACAACATTTAACCTCACACTTGCATCTAGTGTGAAACAAGCTCCTCCTTTGTTCAGGTTCATTCTCACCACTTAGCAGGACTCTTCTGTTAATTAGTGTTTCTCCTCTTATAGCATCTTTAGAATTTGATGATCTTTCATCTTCATCTACATGTGGAACTCTAGCTTAGCCTTCATTCCTCCTATATGTCCTTCCTTGGCATTGAGGACATTCAAATGCCCATGACCTTCTCCATACTGGAAACATGTTCCACAGAAGCCTCCTCTTCCTGAACCTTATCCTCTTCCTCTTCCTCTCTGATCTCCATTGTTCTGATCTTGGAAATGATTGGAATTGTTTCCTCTCTAATTTTGATTGCTACTGGCCTCATCCTTCTTTTTCAGATCTTCATTTTGGCCTCCATATGACTATCCATGAGATTGTCCACTATGACCTCTTCCATTTTGTCTGCTCTCAAACTTCTTGTTCAATTTTTCCTCTAGTTTTAGGGAAAACTGGTATGCCTCTTCAATGCTGTTCATTCGAACTAGATTCTACTCTTCCTAAATGCTCGGCCTCAACCCATTAAGGTAATGAGCAACTTTCTCCTTATCTACTTCTCCATGGCCTGTTCTAATGAGGATTTGATAGAACTCCTCTGTGTACTCCTGAACAAATCTACCTACTTGCTTCAAACTTTGCATCTTCTTCAGTAGGTCAAGCTCATAATCAATAAGAATGAACTGTCACTTCAATTTATCTGTCATCCAATCCCATCTTGTGATTTTATCTTTCCCTCTTCTATTTCACTCCAATTGAATCTCTTGCCACTAGATCTTTGCATGACCCTTCAGTCTAGCCTTCATGAATTTGACCCTATCAGGATCCTCAATATCTTCATACTCAAAATATTATTCACATTCATTGATCTAGTCGATCAATTCTTCTATGTTAAGATTTCTTGAAAATGTAGGAACCTCAATCTTAGGTCTTTTTTTGATCTTGGAAATGGCCTGAAAAAGCCTTTCTTCTTCTTGATTCAAAATTTTTCCTTCTTCGGCTTCATCCTCGCTTTCATCTCTGACATTAAGATTCATTCCTCTATGAATCTCTTCTTCCAATGCTCACACTTGTCTCTGGAGTGCTCTAACCTCAGGTGTTACAACACTAGCTCTTCTACCACATTTGCTTCATGGAGGCATTTTTGTGATGCATGCTAAAACCCTTACCATGGTCCTAGTGCAAACTACCTCACAGTTGATGATCTATTTACACACTTAGGAACTCTTGCTCTGATACCACTTGATGAAGGGTGCTCCCCTTAATAACACAAACACATAATAGAAATAAAGAAACAACAACAATATGCAAGAACAAAAAATTGGCTTCTTATTATCTCCACAAATGTGGAATTACAAACTTTCAAAATTACAATATGCAAAGCCACATGGGCATTCCCTTACAATATTTTGTAGGAAAAAACCTCAAATCAATACCCAAATCTACTACCTAGAACTATCCTAGACAACACTACGGGCCTTCTTTATATAGGCATTTTCCACCACCCGAGAAGGTTCCAAAAATTTAGCCCTTAGGGCTGACCAAACTTAGAATTATTTTATTTTTAAATTTATTACATCAAAGTCAGCTCAAAATAACTTTTGAAACCCAAACAAAATTTTTTAAGGAAAATCATTTTTCACCATTTTAGGTGACCCAACATCTGAAGACCATAAGTCATCACCAATTGACCTGATTGACTATTATAACCCCATTCTAGAAAGGCCACAAAGCACTCTACAGGCTTGACTTGTGTAAGTGCCTGTCACCCAAATTTTTGACCTCATCCAAGGCCTCTAAAGCCTTCAAAATTGAATTCAAAGTTTATGTACCTTGCTGCCAATATCAAAAATCTTCAATATCTTCAAAACTAGACCTGATCTAGCCATGAAACTTTACTAGCAGGCTTGTATGACTGAGATGAACCTTCACATGTAAAATTAGAACATTCTAAGATCATATGACCAACTTACTAAAAATAGAAAGTTTCCATAAATAGAAGCTCTGCACAAGATAGCCCTTATTGAATATAAAAACAAAAATATTTTTGGGTGATGCAAGATTGCTCTTACACCCTAGATGCTCCTACATCAAAGAGAGAGGTTATAATCATAAAATCTCTGAAGAACTTTCTCCAAATTTGCCTTGGCCTCAACAAAAGTATGCCCATAGGTGGTAAATTTGTCCATGTAAATCTCCATGCAATCAACAGAGATATCTGAGAATATACTGATCACAGCTCGCTAGAAGGTAGCAGCAGCATTACACAACCCAAATGGCAGCACTAAATAGGAAAATGTGCCCCATGATCAGGTGAATGTTGTCTTCTCTTGGTCTTCAAGGGCTATTTGTATCTAACTATAACCACTGAATCCATCCAGAAAAGAGAAGTATTTCTTTCCAGCTAGGTTATCAAGGACTTGATATATGAATGGTAATGAAAAGTGATCATTCTTAGTGGCTATGTTAAGCTCTCTATAGTCAACAAAAACTCTCAACTTCCCTCCTTTTTTAGGCACTATAACAAGAGGGGAGAACCACTAACTATCAAAAATGGGATAGATGAAGCCATCATTTAGCAACTTCTGCAACTCATTCTTTACTATATCCCTTAGAGCTGGGTTAACCCTTTGCTAAGGTTGGCGAACAGGTATGAATTCAAGGCTAATATAAATTTTGTGAGTACAGAGTTTAGGTTCTAAACCTTTCATGTCAATATTAATCCCAAGAAAAGGCTGATTGATGTTCTTTTACAAGCTGCAGGACATCTATTTGTCGGGAGGGAGTCAAAGCACTATTTACATTTAACTCCCTTCCTGAGTTGACCTCTACCATAGTGACCTTTTATGCCATGTACAGCTGAGAAATTGGGGAAGACTCCATTTCATGAGGCAGTAATGTATGAAGAAATTTGGAAGTTTTTGAATACTGCAAAGCATCAATAGGTGGTAACAAAGTGTCAAGAACACAATCCTCTTGGGAACACACTTGGGATTGCACTCCATACTCATTCAGAATAATGGAGGAAATGATTTCATCTTATTCCCTAGAAGCTACAAAAGGTTCCTTGGATATCATCATTAACTGATGAATGGAATTAACCTCAAGTTCAGTATCATCCAAATCTAGCCAAATTATCTAGTCATCTTACAACAGAGGTTGAGCTGGGGAATATAGAGTCAGATTTTTAGTGTTGGCTCCATTGGATATAGTCATTTTTCCTGACCGACAAGCTATATAGGTATCTGCAGTAGCCAGCCAAGGCCTGCCTAGAATTATTGGATATCCTCCCATAATAGCCTTTGGAGAAAGGACAACAAAGTCAACTGGATATTCCCAAGAATTCAAGGTGACTATTATATCCTCTACCATCCCATCAGGTGTAATGGTGGAACTATCAGCAAGCTGAAGGATGGTTGGGGTTTCCCTAAGACCGATGATATGCAACTAAGACATTACTTCCTTGGTCATGACATTTATGGATGCACCTAAGTCAACTAGAGCATTTTGGACTTGCATTCCTTGAATAGTGACCGTAACCATAGGGCTACTAGGATTAGAATACTTGGGAACTGTCAATTTCTCCAACCCTAGATCAGATAACTAGCCTAGGACATGTATGGTTTTGGGATCCTTTTTCTTCCTCCCAGGTTGCTTGATACAAGCTTCCTTGATGTCTTTAGTATATGTAGGTACTTTTTTTACGGCATCTTATAGGGGAATCTTTACTATCATTTTCTTTAGTTGGACAAGCAAATCCAACATTACTTGATTTTCCACTGGTTTAACTTGCTCCTCCAACCGATGAGGAAATGGGGGTTCTTGTGCTGCAGGAGTAGTAGGTTGGACTGGTACCTTAGTTGGTTATACCAAGGCATCCTCAAATTCGGTAATGATAGGCTTTTATGGAGGAGGAAGAGTTGTGCCATATTTTAAATGGATATTATTCAGAGAAATTGCATAGCTCTTCTACTGCGTTGTTGGTTTAGCATTGTTGGGATTAGGAGTAGACTGAGTAGGCAATTGAGTCTATTTAGGGAAAGTAGTGTTGGCAGTAGGAGGAGGCATCAAAACTTTTTGTTTTGATTGGTTCATCCAATTGTTTGGTTGTTACCACCTCTACTAGGGTTATTGCTAGGGTTGTTGGGGTTGTGACATCCCTATTGGGATTGTTGCCATCCTAGTTGATGTTGCTGCCAACCTTGCTGAGGTTATTGCCAACCTTGCTGAGATTGTTGCCAACTTGGTTGATGTTGTTGTCAGCCTTGCTGAGGTTGTTTCCAACCTTATTGAGGTTGTTGCCAACTATTATACCCACTAAATCCACTATGCTATTGATTTTTCCATGCATTATTATTATTATTAAAATTTTGAAGAGGATATTGTGGAATACTTGGTCTCTGAGCCCATGGCCTTCGCTGGGAAACGTAGAGCACCTCTCCATTCTCATCAATGGCTTTGGACTTGGTAGGCATAGGTTGGGACTCAAAGCTTACAATAGACTTACACTGACAATTCTTTTTCTTCTCTCTACAGTGTGGACAGTACTCCACTAACATAGCATCAGCTTCATCTTTCTTTCTCCTTGCCTACATTGTGTCCAACTGAGTAGCGACATCATTAATGATGTCTTGCTTGAAATTTGACAATAGATTGGATAGTTCCATTTTGGACACCCCTGGACCATTAGACTTGTGTGGCAAGGCTCTCAAGCTTCTTCCTTTCTAGATAGTATCTCTAGAATAGTTCACACATATGCTCTTGATGTCATCCCATGTCTTCTGAGTAATGTCTCCCCCTACCATAAGGTCAAGGGCCTCTATGCTCCCATCATTCACACCTCTCAAAAAAAAATGCTTTTGAGATTCTTCATTCATCTCATGTTGTGTGTTATGCTACAGGATGAACAAAAACCTGGAAACATAGTCTTCCAAAGTTTCATCTTCCTTCTGTGACATTTTAAATATGTCATCTCCCTTTAGGTCTCCTCCTCTGCAATAATCTTTATACTTCTCAAGAAACATGGTGCACATTGAATTCCAATCTACTACAGCATCAACACCCAAACTCATAAAACATCGTAGAGTAGCCTCCTTTAAGGTGGAAGGAAATAGTTTGATCTTATGGCCATTAGTGGTGTACTCATAGCTTCTACAAAGGACATCAAATTCAAAGAGGAAAGTCTCTAGATCCTCTGTGATGAGTCCATAGAATTTAGGAAGTGCGGCTGTAGGAATGTTCTTTAGATTTTGGTTACCTTGCTGAGTAGGAATAGGAAAAGGGAATGTAGCATGAGCCATTATGTTATCTAGATATTTTGGGCAAGAAAAGAGGGCATTTAAGTGGTAAGACTCTTCAGATGATGGAGGTGAAGGAAAGTGATCATAAGCATCAGCAAACACATTCTCAAATAGTTCTTCTTCTTGTGGGTTTTTTAATTGGGGTTCCTCAAACGTTGGATTGAAAACCTCAAATCATTCTCCCTCATTAAGGTTAGGTAGGAATTTCCCAAGATGATCCCTACGTCTATGCATGCAAAATTATGCAGAATGAAAACTAACTTAATGACTTCTAGGTTGAACTAAATTGAACCCATCCCTGGCAACAATGCCAAAAATAACTGGTTAGAATAATATCCTAGTAACTCAAGGATTGGACATCCTTTAATAGTGATTCATTATTGAAAATCATCATGTATCTACTTAGAACATCATGCTAGACTTCATTAAATGTATCAATCCAGGAACATGAACTTGAGATGATGGCTGCAACGTTTATACTTTAGTTCTTCTCAATAGTCATCACTACTAAAGTAAAAGCTATTGCTATAGGAGATTTATACTAGAAACTGAAACTACAGATTAACTCTCATCTTTGAAGGAAAAAATTAACAGTAAATAGATAATGCTTCAGAAGTAAAACTATGTTGCAGGAAACAATCAATGGTTTTGCTACCAATGGCTGCAGGAGCAACAGTACTAAACAACTTCAAAGAAACTTAACTAAATCCTACTTAAGCATGAACAGGGAATTCACCTCCCGTGTGGGCCCCCACGGAAGTATGAATGAATTATAACTCAGAGATTGAAATGAAGAACTGTCATATATTCATTCAACAAAACATAGATACAATATAAGATATCAAAGTATTTTACTCTATTGCTAGATTACAGTACAAATTCCTCAAAACGTCTAACTAGCCTAGAATCATAAGTTCTAGCTTATTTAAAAACAACTAAGAAAAATAGAACTCCTACAAACTAGGTCCTTTATTACATAGCATAACACTTTCAGTTACAGGAATGACAACATCATTTATGCAAGAAGATAAGCCATATTTAGTGCTTCAAGAATATAGGAATGCTTGGTAACTAGATTGACTTGGACTGAATCAGCAACTGCAAAGTTATGGAAGGAGTGAAGCTATGAAGAACTCTGAAACAGTTATCCACCTTAAAAGACACACTCATCCTTGATTCCGCACTCCTTGCTGACTTGTTTTCCTGCAAAAGGTTAACATAACAGAATCCACAACATGAATCCAAGGTAGAGATTATAATAAGTTTTCCTATTTTAATGTAGCCTTGTCACACAGCTGCAAGAGGTCTACCCATTAAAGCTTAAAGAAGAAAAATACCATATTTTATCATAACATTCATTAATTTATATATATATTAAGTCTTGTCCTTAAGTTTCATAAGTATCAAATATACATATGGCTAAAGCTTAGAAACATAAAAGACTATATAATGTTTATGAAAAACCATAAGATATTTAAGTCTGAACTTATAAAATCATAAACAAAACATCCCATAAACTTGACTCATCAAAGCCTGAGAGGAAAACACCTCACTTCTGACCTTTGCATCTAGCTCGCTACAAGACAAAACTAAATCAAATGGTTTGACAAAGGAAGACCCTTATCTCTTGCCTAGACTACCTGATGTAGATTATTAAGCTTAAAAAATACCTACCGCTCAAAAAGACACCAACCAAAAGACCCAAAGAAAAAGACACAGAAGACAAGACTCAAACAAAAGAAAAAATAAGAGACTCTACACTAAAGAATATACAAGAAAGATCAAAGGTCCATCAAGACCCAAAGTAGTGCTTGAGAAATTGGTCATTAATGGGCAATGGGACAAATTCTCCACCGAGAGAACTAATTCTGAAAGTATTCTCTCCTAGAATTTCTACAATATAGAAAGGACCTATCCACAAACGTTGGAATTTAGTGTGGCTTCTTGGTTTTTCTTTTTCTTTATCCCACATAAAAACTAGATCAGAAATCGTAAAGGCCTTTATTGTTTCTCTTTTGTCAAACCAACGCTGGATGACAACTTGATGTTTGGCCACATGTTCCAAAGTCATGGTTATCTTTTCTTCCAGATTCAACAAGTTCATAAGGTGAATTTTTCCCTGATCCTCAGCTTCGACACATTGATCCATGAATCTCAAAATTGGTATTTTTAGGTTGATTGGAAAAATAGGTTGTAGTTCATAGACCAATTGGTAGAGGGAAGTCCCTAAGGCATTTTTTCTTCTTACGTAATCAGTCCAAAGGGTGTAATTCAACTAAGTGTGCCAATCTTGAGGTTTATCATCCTAGAGACATTTGATTATTATTTTTAAGTTCTTGTTTGTTGATTCGGCAACCCCATTCCCTTGTGGATAATAATTGGATGAGAATTTGAGGATTACTTAATGCTTGAAATCCCATTGAATGAGAGATGTAGATCAGAAATAGGGAGCATTGTCACATACCAGAAAGAAAGGCATGCCAAAATGTGTGATAATGAAATCCTCTAGGAACTTGGTTACCACCTTTTTAGTACAATTTCTTAGAACTTGTACCTCCATCCATCATGTACAGTAATTGGTTATAGTCAAGATGTATCCATGTCCTAAAAATGATGGAGGGTTAATCATTCCCAAAAAATATAGCCCCCATTGGGCAAATGGACGTACCTCATAAACTAGTTTTAGGGGCATTGCTAGATGTTTCTCATGTACAACACTGGTTTGACAAACATATCATGAATGCACGTGTTTGTGAGTGTCTTTGAACAAGGTTGGCCAATAATAGCTAGATCTCAATATTTGATGGGTTTTGGCTTTAGATGACCCATGTCAAGTGCCATACTTTTCATGAAACTCTATGAGAACCTGCTCAACTTCTGTCCAGTCTAAACAATGCAGGTAAAGGCCATCATAATTGTGCTTGTAGATATTTCCATTTTTTAGCATATAGGAGTTGCTTTTATTCTTTAGAGCTCTCCTCTGGGAACCATTCAATCCTTCCAAGCAATGGTTTTGAAGAAAATAATAGACTATATCTTGATACCAAACATCAATGATCACTCCTTCATTGGTGTACACTTGGCACACTAAACCTTGCTCTATTTCCGCCATCATCTTAGTGAGACCTTGACCTCTCACTAAATTCATTGGCTAGATCTTGATGTCAAACTCTTTTAGCATAGCCATCCACTTTCCCCTTCTCCCTACCAACTCATTTTGCATTAGTAAGGATTTGACAGCTGGATCAGGAACAACGACGATGACTTTTCTTCGGAGAATATAATGTCTAAACTTCTTGATAGATTTGACCAAGGTGAAAGATTGTTTGTCAAGATTGGGGTATTTGAGTTCAGCATTTTTCAAGGGATAGCTCATGAAATATATTGGTCTCTCATTTTCCCCTTCCTTCTTTTGGGTGAGGATGCACGTACATGAATGTTCTGACACAAAAGAGTAGATTTTGAATGGTAGAAGGTAGTCGGGGCTGACCATAACTGGAGCGGTAGCAATGGACATCTTAATATCTTCAAAGGCTTATTTACCCAGAGTTCTCCACTTGATCTTAGTGTCCTTTTTTAGCATGTCATTCAATGGATGTACTATCTTTGCAAACCCGCTGATGAATTTTCTAACAAAGTTGATCTTTCCAAAGAAAGATTTCAGCTCTTTTCGGCTATTCAAGGGGACCAATTTGAGAATAGCCTCAAATCTTTTAGGATCGATTGAAATGTGTGTTTTAGATATGATGTACCCAATGATTTTTCCTTGGATCACCCCAAAGACACACTTAGGATTTAGTGAGATTGCATAGCATCAACACCTTTTCAATACCTTGCGTAGATCTTCAATGTGGTCCATGCGGTTCCTGAAGAATACTGTGAGGTCATTCATATAAATAACAATACACTTGTTGACCAGGCCTTTAAATTCCTCATCCATAGCCTATTGGAAAGTTGATCAAACTAAATGGCATACGATGATAAGAAAATGTCCCCCACTTTGTTGTGAAAGCAGTCTCCAGACAATCTTCTTCTTTCACTATGACCTAGTTATACCCAAAGTAACCATCGAGGAAGGACATCATATGAGATTCATTTACCACTTGTAACACTTCTTCAAGGGATGGTAATGGATAGTTATCTTTTTGAGAAGATCTGTTTAGATTCCAAAAATCCACACAGAATAGCACTTCTCTACTTTTCTTTCTTATAGGGACGAGGTTTTCTACCCAAGTCGAATGTCGAATAGGAAAGATAATCTTGGCATCAAGAAAATTTTGTACTTCCTTTTGGATTACTACCTCAATCACCAGATTCACTAGCCTTTTTCTTTGGTGGAAAGGTTTATCATTTAGGTTTAATGGGATGTTGTGTACAATGATGGCAGGATCATAAGTTTTTAGGTTTTCATAGCTCCAAGCTATGACATCTTTGTACTCCATGAGTAACTCTACCATCTGCCTCTTTTCTTTGGCTATGCTAACCTTTCCAATATGAACCCCCATAGGTTCAAGTTGTGTGCCTAGATTGTAGAGCTAGTCATCATCACCTCCTACCGCTGGTGTCTTCCCTCTTTCATGAGCGTGTTCTTATCAAAAATTCATTCTAGGGCTACCAATCCTTTTCGGATGGAGTTAGTCTTCAAGTTTAAGATCCCTAGTGTTAGCACATGCAAAAAACTTTATGTCTTCATTATCTTTCCCCTGGTCTCTGTATCATTTTGCATGTCTCTGGCTAAGGCCCTAAGCAGAATATTCAAAAAACTAGCCATTACATTCGAAATACCCTTTGTAATGCCTTGGCCCTATTCTATTTTAAAGTTACTTTTTGGGTCACTTAAAATTCCTAAGGTGCACATGCTTATATTTTTGGTTGGCCCCCATTTAATTCTTCCTAAGTTTTACCCCCGACGGCCTTTAATTTTCCTAAGTCCCAGCACTAATATTTTTCCTAAGTCAGTGTTTTAATATTTCCTATGTTTTGACTTCATTCTTTCTTGGGCCCGACTCTGACACCATCTTGATCCAATGGTTGTCATGAAAGTGCAAGGGTTTTGTCAGTGGCTTGCACTTTTGTGATGATCATTGATTCATTTTCATGACATAACTTTTCAATGCAAGCGGGACCACTGCTACATAAGCACAAGTGGCAACTTCTTATTGGTCAATGTGAAGAATCAACAAGGTGGGGTTGTTGTCAGAAGGATCAGTGATGGGGAAAAAATCTATAGTTAGCGTAAGTTCTCATGGGTTGTGTTAAAGCCATCAGATCTTATGGCCACCATCCATTTTCAAAGGCTTAGGTGGGTGGGTCCTATGTCAAAGATGATTGAGCATGAGTGGTGAATGAGGTGGTGACATGTGACATAAAGTTGGCCCAAGTGGGGTCAAAGGGTCTAGCAGTCCTGATAAATGTGTTTACTGGCCAACAAATTTCCAAAGGGTTTTTCTCATTCGCAAAGAGAATTGGCGATGTTCCAAAATGATTAGTGATTTAGTGAAGGAAGGTTGTGTAGTCGCTAATATTTTTAGTGGTGACCTAAAGTGTTTCACGAACTGGCGAAAACCTTCAGTCGACACATATACTTGAAAGTGAAAAATTGGCCTCTCTAGGGTTTTTAGTAATAGTTTGACTCTGCAACTTTTATGATTCAAAGGGGTGAACTCCAATCTTAGTGCACCAGGGTTTTGACATAGTCTGAGAAATTAAACTTCAAGAGCTGCTAGGGAGATTTGACAACCCAACAATGAACCATACCCATGGAGATTTCTTCCACAAGAACATTTATATAGCGGCTGTCACTACCATGGCAAAAATGGCTATTACCACTTGAGGTTCCATCAATGTAGTTTTCCCTGTGAAGGGATTTTCCACTACGGTTAACCCTCTCTAAAGGTGACTCACAGATTTATACCACAAGAGGACTTGGCTCTAGATCCAAGGTTTTTGACACCTTTTCACTTTTAACCCAAACAAAGCAAGCAGATTAATCCGACACACTAAGATAAATTTTTGTTCCACCAAGGTCTGTGATGTCAACTCCACGTGATCTATCAACCTCTCTAGGGAGAGAATGTATCAATCAACAAGAGAAGATGCACTAACCAATTTTGATTCACCAAAGCTCATGATATCAGCCCTACGTGATCTATCAACCTCTCCGGAGAGAGAATGTGTCGATCAATAAGAGAAGACACACTAACCAAGTTGAATGTGAAATGCACTAAGTATCCTCCCTACCTACAAGGATTCTATCATCAAGAAATATTTCTCTAGGAATCCAATCTCTCAAGAATCATGAATAGTGTTCATAGGGCCTAATTACTATGTGAGCACAGATATATTCCCAAAAGCAAATCTACCAAAAGTACCCAAAAAGAAGAAAGAGGAACACTTAACACTTAAATTGAATATGAGATGAGTCCACAAGGTGGAACACTTAACATCTTACACAAGCTGAAAATGAGTCCCCAACTTAGAAAACAAGTGAGTTCCTAAAAGCACAAAAGGGTTGCCTAGTAGAACAATTAACGCTTCTGTCCTGTTGACCCCTCCCCTTTATGGTGCTGAGATTACAACCATGGGGTGGAAATGAGGGGCCGGTAGATTAGCGAGTCCAATATCCCAAGATAGTAATCAAGATCAATCACATGTATTCTAAGACTACTTAATGAATCCTTAAGGGATCACAACCTAGTATCAATTATGCAAGTGTGTAGAACAAAAGCATGAAAAGAATCACCCAAGCTAGACACACGAGAGATTTATTTTAAGGCCAAATTGAAATTTTATTAGATGAAGGAGAATACATGGGATCCTTGCAATGTGCTTAATAGATTTTACCTGATTTTTAGCAATTCTTGTTGAGTTTTTCCATGCAAGCAAGTGACAAACTCCCCAACAAGCAAACAAGATATGCAAAATATATTCAACTTATGAAAACCATAGGGTTAGCTCTAAAAATCAATTATTATCAGCAATAATAACCAGAAATTAACCCAAATGACAACTCATATCATTCATTGAACCATGTAAAAAAAATAAGTGCATACCCATCACAAAACTTTATTTTTTTTGCTGCATTTGACCTAGTCAACAAGATCTAATTTTGTTGATATGATTTTGTCCACAAAAATAGAAATTTATAATAGAGACCTCTACTAAAAAATATAGAGCTTTCCAAAAATGCAAAAATTTTAGAAAAATCTCTTCATTTGTGCCCTAGAGACCCGTTTTATCAAAACAGACCAGTTTTTGCAAATTCACTATTTGAGCTATTAAATTGCATCCAAATTTAAAACACAAAAAATAGACCCCATGTAGAATTTGAAGATCTTTCCGAAAATGTAAAAATTTCTTTAAAATATTCTGATTTACACTGAAAAATAATTTTTAATGAAAAATCAAAAAAAAATTATTAAAAATTCAAAAAATTTTAAACAATTCTAAATTTTTTAGCAAATTTTCCCTGATATGTCAGAAACCTACAAAAAAAAATTTAGACCAAAATTTGAAGCTTTTTGGGAGATAAAATTAAATCTTTGAAACTTTGGGGTTTTAGCTCCCAAAAAAAAATCAAAACCAGCATGCAAAGGTGGGTTGCCCCACGGTGGGCACCAGAAATGTGTGTGTGAATTTTGTACCTGATCTATAGACACAACACTTCAGTAAAACATTAGAGGTTAGCTATAATCAAAATCGTGCAAAATTGAAAACTATCTAACCAAGCGATTTACTGCCTTCTAATAGGTGCGAGATTGATGTTCTCAGATTGTTATCGAGATCAGTGACCTAGACGACACCTAAATGAAGGATTTTGAATGAAATTCTAGATATGAAATATGAATGCAATTAAGCTATTTTTTTGAATTTGATTTTATGATGCAATAAAGAATGAAAACTTGATATGAATCTATGCGAGATGAAATTGATATGCTATGAATGCTATTGAAAATTGATATGCCATGCTAATCTAGAAATGATATGATATGAATGCAAAAATAAGATTGATCTCACAAAGATGTTGATTCGCAAGAGCTTTGATTCTTCAATTCCAATTCTCCAATGTGATTGTGCAAAAATATGAGATGCTTGGATGTAAATTTAAGAGATCAATTATGAAGAGCTGAGCCTTGTTTTTATAGAAATCCAGGGCTTTGGAGGTGCATGGAAAAAAAAGCCATAAATCACTCAAATAACTCAGGTTGATTTTTTATTTATTTTTAAATAAAGGATAATTAACTCACAAAAACATGCAAAAGCTAAGTTTTAACTCAAAATAGAGTTTAGCTTTAATTGCTAATTGATAGTTGTCTGCTTTTATGATTGTGCATGTTTTATTTATGAATTAATTTAATAATAAAGTGATTTATTTCCAACTTAACTGCTTTTAAAAATAAAATAATTGATTTATGGGTTAATCAATTATTTAATCAAACTTTTATTAAAAACTATATTATTAAATAATGACAACTTGTTTTAATTAATTAAATAAGAATTTAATCAATTATTCATATGATATTAGATTTATTGTCAAAATTAAATAATACAATTAATAATAGATATAATTAAATTTAATTACACAATTAAGTGGCAAATATTAAATCTAATTAATTAAATATGAAAATATTCAATTAATCAAATTTTAGGATAAATGTGATTTATTGCCAAATAATTATAAAATTAAAGATAATTATGATGATTAGGAATATTGCTAGGAATATTCCCTGATGCAGAATTTAAGATAATCAATTAGATTTGATGATGTTCAGATGTGCCTTAGGTTAGGACTTTGATGTCAATTTTGTTCGATTTGTCGATGTAGGAGGTTAATGAACTTATAGCCTATTTTTGGGGTATTACACCTTGTTGTTTATCAAGATGATTTAACTACCTATTCCAAGAAGGAAGAAGACCATTGTACTCATTTAGAGAAAATATTTGTAAGGGCTTTGGAATATGGCATTTCATTAAATCCAAGGAAATGTACTTTTGGTGTCACTGAGGGAAAATTGCTTGGCCACTTAGTTGGGAAGCGAGGAGTAAGAATTGACCCTGAGAGGGTAGCATCCATTGATAAAATTTAGAGACCAAAAAATGTTAAAGGGATTCAGTCCTTCTTTGGTCAGGTCAATTTCGTAAGGAGATTTGTAACAAATTTTGCAGAGGTTACTAGACCTATTTCTAAGATGTTGAAGAATGGATCTACTATTACATGGGAGGGTGAGCCTGATGAGGCTTTCAAAAATATGAAGCAGGCTATCAAAGATGCACTAGTGCTTAAGGAAACTGATTATAATATCACAATGCATATCTTTTCCTTTGCATCTTTTCACACTATTGTTGCAATTTTGTTACAAAAGAATAAGGATGGTTTGGAGCAACCTATTGCATTTTTCAGTAAATCTTTGCAGGCTGCTAAATTGAAGTATGACATAAATGTGAAATAGGCACATGCACTTGTGAAGGTAGTCAAGGCTTTTAGATGTTATTTGATGGGGGCAGTTGTGATTGCTTTTGTGCCAAGTGCAGCTGTGAAGGATATTTTCTCATAGCAAGAGGTTTTTGGGAGAAGATGCAGATGGATCAATAGGATCCAAGAATTCAATGTTGATATCCAAATTACTAAGTTGGTTAGAGGACAAGGATTGGCAAAACTGATGGCCCAATCCAATCTTGATGCAAATGAAATTGATTATACATGTGATATGGATGATTGTATCTAGTATCAGGATATTATCTACTACTTAAGAAATATGAAATGTCTAGCAAGAATGAATGATAATCAGAAGAGGACATTGAAATTACAAGCTATCAAGTTTGTAATTGTGAAATGTAAATTGTATAGAAATAATTTAGATTGCATACTTTTGAAATGTGTGGATGAAGATCACGCTAAGAAGTTGTTAAAAGAAATGCATGAGGAAGTTTGTGGTGGGCATTATATGGGTAAAACAACTACTCATAAAATCTTGAGAGCAAGATTCTGGTGGCCTATAATCTTCAAGGATGCAGAACAGTTGGTATGGAGGTGTGATGCTTGTCAAAGTTTCTCTGGTAAGCTTAAATTTTTAGGTAATGTACCATTAAAACTAGTAGAAGTACAAGCTCCTTTCCAACAATGGGGAATTGATTTCATAGGGGAGATACCAAACAAGTCAAGTGGAGGACACTCATGGATCTTGGTTGCCACTGATTACTTTACAAAGTGGGTAGAGGCTATATCTACAAGGAATGCAACTAGCAAGGTGGTAATTGATTTTTTATTGAATAGTATTGTTTCAAGGTTTGGGTGCCCTAAAAGAATAGTAAGTGATAATACAATGTGCTTTAGTTCTGCTGAATATAAGGACTTTTGCAAAGGTTTAGGAATTCAGATTTCTAATTCCTCACCTTATCATCCACAAGGAAATGGTCAAGAAGAATCTACTAATAAGAGTTTGATTAAAATCCTAAAGAGGATTCTTGAAAATAATAAGAGGGCATGGAATTCAAAGCTACCATTAGCTGTATGGGTAGATAGGGTGACTGTGAAGAGGGCAATTGGTTGTGCACCATTTGACCTAGTATATGGAATACATGCAAGAATGCCTTGAAATAATTTATTGGAAATGTAAAAATTTGTTCAAATATATGATGATGACATAGATGATCAAATGCAGTTGATAATTGAGGACCTCATTAGGTTGGATGAGACTAGAAGAGAATCAGTTGCAAAAAGTGCCAAATTGCAGTTACAGGCTAAGAATTTGTATGACAAGAAGACTATTGAAAGAAAGTTTGAGCCTGGTGATTTGCTGTTAATTTGGAATGTCAGACTGGAGGATAAAGGAAAACATGGTAAATTTGATCACATCTAGCTAGGGCCATATCAAATTCATGAGAAATGGGGCCAAGATTCATAGATTGTGAAAGAGTTAAATGGTGATATTCAGGAATTGCCAGTTCATGGACAATTCTTGAAGAGATACTTCAATTGAAGGTATTTTATTTCCATGAATAGTAGCTAGGTTTGTATATGTTGTAAATTCTATAAATAAGTTGTTTGCCCCTGTCCTATTTTGTCCTGGTTTTGGTCCCATTGCTCTTTGTTGTCAAGTTTTTCCAGTGGGATGGTCTCCTTTAACCAATGATTCTAAGTCCTTGTCATGCCTATAGGAGGCATACATCCCTAGATAGAGCCACTTTTAGCACATGCAAAAAAAATTATGGCTTCATTATCTTTCCCTTGGTCACTGTCTCATTTTTCATGTCTCTGGCTAAAGCTCTAAGCAGAATATTCAAAAAACTAGCTGTTACATTCGAAATACCCTTTGTAATGCCTTGGCACTATTCTATTTTAAATTTACTTTTGGGTCACTTAAAATTCCTAAGGTGCATGTGCTTTATATTTTTGGTCAGCGCCTATTTAATTCTTCCTAAGTTTTACCCCCAGCGGCCTTTAATTTTCCTAAGTCCCAGTGCTAATATTTTTCCTAAGTCAGTGTTTTAATATTTCCTATGTTTTGACTTCATTCTTTCCTGGGCCCGGCTTTGACACCATCTTCATCCAACAGTTGTTGTGAAAGTGCAAGGGTTTTGTTAGAGGCTTGTGCTTTTGTGATGATCGTTGATTCATTTTCATGATGTAACTTTTCAATGCAGGCGGGACCACTGCCACATAAGCACAAGTGGGGACTTCTTATTGGTCAACACAAAGAATCAGCAAGGTGGGGTCATTGTCAAAAGGATCAGTGATAGGGACAAAATCTACAATTGGCGTAAGTTCTCATGGGTTTTGTCAGAGCCATGAGATCTTACACCTGCCATCCATTTTCAAACACTTAGGTAGGTGGGTCCTGTGTCAGAGATGATCAAGCATGAGTGGTGAATGAGGTGGTGACATGTGGCATAAAGTGGGCCCAAGTGGGGTCAAAGGGTCTTGCGATCCTGATAAATGTGTTTAGTGGCCGGAAAATTTCCAAAGGGTTTTGCTCATTCGCAAAGAGAATTGGTGGTGTTCCAAAATGATTGGCAATTCAGCGAAGGAAGGTCACGTAGTCACTAAATTTTTTAGCAGTGACATAAAGTGTCTCACAAACTAGTGGAAACCTTCAGTCGCCAGTTCACTAAACATGACTGGGGTTATATTAAAAGGTTAAGACATAAAGCCCGTGAGATAAAGGGATTTGATGGTCATGATATAAAGTTGACTTAAATTTGAATGTAGACCGCTGATTTATTGCAAGTGCCATAAAGTAGCCGTTTAATTTCAAATTCAAATTTTTAAGGGTTTCCTGTGACCAAAAGGACTAAAATTCAATGCAGAAGTGACTGGTGCTGGTATGAGATGATTTTTTTTCTGTTGCAGTGTGGTCCAGGGTGTGATGATCGATTGCAGAGATCTGTACCATGCAAGGAATGAGAAGAATGGCTCAAGGCAAGTTTTAGATGGGTGAGTAGACTGGTGAACATGGTAGATTTTTGATCTTCAATACAATTAGAGGAAAGCTATCATAACTAAAGATAAATTTTGGATCTGTTTGCTCAAGGCTGCCTGGTTTTCCTTCCCTACATTGAATTCTTGACTATTTTCAGTGGATTGGGTGGTTGAAACCCTAACCCTAATCACCTGAAGCTTGATGCATCCTCTTTGAGGATTCCAAGGTGACTGGGGGTATAAGTTGTAGCTTTTTTGACTTAGTGAGGGTTCCAAAACTTTTCTTTTGGTCCCTGGTTTTTGATGGTATTATACTAAGCAAGGAGAGCCTAGATTTTGGGTCTGCTTCTTTGGCATATTGTTGTTTGATAATGTATTGATTCTGCAAGTCTTAATGAGAATATAGTTGAATTTCAATCTCATAGTGGTGTATGTCTTTTTGTTTTGTTCTTGAGCTCATATATGTTGACTTCACAAAGTGGGTTAGCATATGGTAAACAAAGAGTATTTTGATATTATCTTTGAGTTCCTAACAAAGTTAGGATTAAAGCCTTTCAGGTAGTCTCAGTGAGTTAATGGCTTGATAAGAATTTGATGTCCTAGTATGTGAGTGAGAGGGATAATAGGCAAAGCACTTATCTTGAATTCAAGTGTGTTTGAGTTTGGGCCTTCACTTGATGTATGCTATTAGGTGACTCTATGCCCTGGTTAAGGCACTAATCCCTTCTCTAGATGCACTCCATCATCATCAATCACACACACATTCAAATGATAAAATCTTTAATCAATTAGTAAGGAGTATATTTGTATATTATTTCGAGACTCTTTTGGAGAAGTGAGTCAAGGGTACACCCACTTGAGCATTAGGGCTCAAAGTGTAGGAGGATCTCATTGTTGATCCTTGTTAATTGGCCCTCTTCCTTGTAGACTTTAGAGTGGTGATAGATTCAAAGCATTATTAAAGTTATCCATCAAAGTATAAATCTACAAGTTGAAGATTAAAGGGAACTCCCAACACCTAGATCATCTAATTCTTCCATCTCATCTTCTTCATTAATGATTTGTCTTTCAAAGACTCTAGCACTCATGATGAACTCTAGTATCTATTGGTCATTCTAAAATACCTAGAAGTTTGTGATATTATTTAGAATGGCTGGCACAACCACTAGCTCAAGGGATAATTTCTTTAGTTTAGATTTTTCCAATGGCTGTAGGGAACTTTTTGACACTTCCAAAGCATCAGCAATAGTATTCCTTCTCCTTGGGACACTAGGGATATTAAACTCTTCAAAATCTTTGATCAAATCCCATATGCGGTTATGGTAAGAGGCCAACTACTTATCAGTGCATGAATAATGGCTCTAGATCTATCAGACTATTAACTGTGAGTCTCCCTCTACAGCCAAGGCCTTTAACTTCTTTTCATGGGCCATGAGGAGACCTCACACCAGTGCCTCCTATTCAAAAATGTTATTGGTGTAATAGAATTGTAACCTATAATAATTTTAGTATGACCCTCAATAGGGATTGACCAACTCTATCCTAGCCCTTGCTCCTTGTTTACATTTGGAGCCATCGAACTAGAATTTCCACATAGGGTGCTTTTTGTGGGAAGATAATTTAGCTTGGGGTTCTGATGCAACCTTGGGCCAATGTGTGTTAACTTGGAGTTCAATGGGAGTTTCGGGTGGCAATAGGCTCTCTATGCTTGTGTTCTCCATGTTCTCTTCATCCGAGTGTTCCCTTGTAGAGAGGGGGACCCATTTCATCTTTTTTTTTGCTTTTGCATCAGGCCAGACCTCATGACATGTGGCACTCAGTTGTGAGGACCTGAAGTTGTTCAAAAAGGGGAGGTTTGTCATCACCTAAATGTGTTTTTTTCCTATTTGTAAGCTTAGCTGTGTAAGACATTTGGGTCATGACTTGAACCATCGCACCCTGGCAATCTTGGCATTCAAACTTTGAGTGATTTATCTAGTGTAGGTGAAAATATCCTAGCTTAGCATTAATATGTTTGGATCAACATCTTGCCCTAGATGTTTCATGTTTTTCATCATATTTCATACAAAATCTATGAGGATCTCCTCGAGAATTTGAGTATGTACCAACCCTTTTATAGGGCTATCATTTAAGTTTTCCTCTTGTTTGAGGTGAAATGTCAAAACCTTATCGAGTCGATACACCCCTAGATCAGCTTGTGAGAATAGGACTTCATTTGGGGAATTGTATTTTGTTATCATCTTCTTAAGTTTGGGTTTAGTATCAATCTTGATTTGGTTATTGAGTCCTTTCCAAGGTAGCCAGAGTTGAGTAAAATATGTGGAGAACCATCCTTTCAAGGACCGTGTCCACTCCCTGTTGAGTAACATGTCATATGTTTCTGGGATGTCCATCATATGTATGTCAATTAAATCTTGGATTCTAGGGTTAGTGGTTAACTATATGCGTGTATCCTTCAGGACCCCAATGACTTTGACCTCTGTCTTGTAAAGTTGGATCACAACCCTGTTGTTGGTTAAGGGTTCATCCCTACCTGATGGCATATGGATAATGGCATGACATTACAGGAAGCCCCTAAGTCAATCAAATAGTTATTTAGGTTCTTTCCAAATATCTTAAGGTAGAGAAAGAATGGGGGCACTTCTACCCTATCCTTGAACATGGTTGGCATTTCCTCAGCTGCATTTATGTTGGATGAATTTCTAGCATTACTACTAGACGGGACTGATTTAGAGTGATCCAGTGATTTTTGGAGGGCTTCTCTCTGCGAGGGACAACTTTGCAACATGTTGTACATTGCCATATTGGCTTTAACTCTTTTTAGTTCTTCTAGTGTGCTATACTTTTCGATGTCCCAAAATGGATTCTTCAACATGGTGGGCTGGTGTTGCATTGTCAGGGTAGCAGTGGCACTGGGACCTCTAGGAGGTGTTATTGTTAGTCCATGGGTTAGGTGGAGTGGTCTATATTCCCAAAGGAATACCACTAGTTAGAGGCTCCCTTCTACTTCTCAGATTATAATTTCTTCTATTGTTATTCCAAAAAGCATGGATCTTAGAATACTTAGGTTGACTTTCCTAATTAAAAGGGAAGAAAAATTCTTCTTCACTTGTGTTATTGGTAGGAATTCCCCCTATACCTGGGTCATAAGAATCAAAGACCTTGGCACTAAAATGAGTCTGGGAGTTATCAAGATCCTGGATCTGTTGATTAGTGAATTCTCCCTTGTACTCATTATCTGATTGGTGTGTGTTAGGAGCTTGAGTGAAATTGACCTCAGATGAGTTAAAGGCATTGGCATTGTCGGAGGGTATGCTACCATTATTGGGGTGTGTGTTCCATGTCCTATTAGTTTTTTGTTGACCAAACTATTTATCTCGAAAATAATTCCCATAACCTCCACCGTTATTGTTATTGTTGTTGTTGTAACTACCATAATTATGATTTTGACTTTGGGAGTAGGTGTTTGGGATAGCAAGTGGTCATTAGTAGTTCCCCTAGTTCTGAGGTGGATTAAGCTTCATCCTGGTGATCTCACCTATTAATTGGGACAATGTCTTTTTCATGACATCCAACTCATTCACTAAAGCATGGTCCAGCTAGTTTGGGATAGTAGTCTTTCTCTCTCATAGGGCTGCCTTGTGTGCATCATATCCTAGGTATGTGATGGTGAGTGGTAGGGTAGAAGTGTATGGGGGTCAACACTGGATTGAGTCTTGGGGTGTACTGCACTAGGAGTTGATTGTTTGCTACAAATGGACCAGTCGTGGCACTATTCCCTAATGCGAGTGAAACACCATAGTTCTTACCTACTTGTGGATCCATTTGTTGGGTAAATGTGATAGCTTCATCACATACTTTCTCTAGAGTGTCTATGTCACCTGATGGTAGCCTCTTCAAGAATATGGATATTAAAGGATCCAAGGAATGTAGGTACACTTGTATAGAAGCCCTAACTAGTATAGTATAAGGAGCCTCTTTCTTTTTGTACATCTCATGAAAATAGTGATTGAACATGGCAATTGGTTTTTTGTGGTCTTTTCTCACCGAGATGAACTGGTGGTGAAGATCAGTTGGATCCACATATAACTTGAATTGATTTAGGAACTTTATTTCAAATTCCCCCAATGTGGAGATGGATCCCCATGGTAAGTTTAAATACCAATTGTATGCAAATTCCACCAATGTGTAAGGGAAAAGGTGGCATATGACGTCCTAATGAGAAATCTCTTTGTGATTTCATAATTCTTTGAATGCATGAACCTGTTCTTCCATTGTCTTGGATTCTCCATAGATGAAACATGGACAAAATTTCTTAGGATTCTTGGGTAGCTCATGGATTTGTCCTTGTAGATCCAATGGAGAGCTTTGAGCATTTGCAAAAAACTCCATTGGAACTAATGGTAGAGTAGCAACAGGTGGAGCAATGATGTGCAGAAATGTAGAAAGATTAGGCTGATATGAAACATCCTCTCTAAGTCTTGATTTGTTGCTACAAGGTCTGAAAACTTCTCTGAGTTCAAGGAATTCCCCTTTGTTGGTGAGGATTTGAGGACTCGTTCAAACCTTTCAGAAGAGAATGATCCAATAATCTGGGGTCTTCCTTTCAAGAGCCCTCCTTCTAGCGCCACTTATGTTGAGTGTCATTTTTACCTGAGACAGTGGCTAGGAATATACACAAGAAAATTCCCCTCTTGGAAGAATGATATTGGTCAATCTCAAGGTTTCTTCTGGGTTGGGTCTCAACTGCTTGGATAACTCAACTGAAGATAAATGTGAATCTATTCACGAGGAGGCCTTTTTTGATTTGTATCTTGAAAAGGGCTGCAAAACAAATGTTAAAAACAATAATACTTTCTTTTTGGGGATTTTCAAATCTTTTAAATGCAAACAATATTAATCTAATTAATCTACCGTAACTGATTTGCAAAAGAAGTAAGAAGTAGGCTAATGAGGATTTGAAAGAAATTTTCTAAAAGAAACTAATGGACATTAACCAATATCACACTGCTTTGAGAATTAAAATACCAAGATGAGAAAACCCACAAAATAGAGATCTAATGAAATCACAATCTCAGTTAGGCAGATGCAATCATCAATGGAAATAAACGTAGATGTATGATAAGTCAAAACTCATTGAATCACAAAGCCAGCATGGATGTGTGCACATGTGAGACAAGTTTATCTTCAAAGCACCAAAAAAGAAGAGAGATCTTCTCAATAATTTTTCACAATGAAGCAATGCAGCAGAGGTAAACACCGAACTAAAATAATTGCAAATAAAGATCACCTCACAATCAACTGGTTCTTTGAAATAAACAAATGAGCAATTAACACATTCATAAATTTCCCAAAGGTAGTAGAATAATCACATCATGATTGAAGCACCAATTGTTTGTATTGTATTAACCATAAAATCTGACCCTAATTACATTGAGTTCATACAATTTGTAGATTTGTGCTCTCAATTTTGCAGCTAGGGTTTTGGCTCCATGAAACTCAAAAATAAATCTAAACTAGATACATGAAAGAAACTAAGCCTAGAACAAGTTTAAGCTACCCTAGCATGGAATTAAACCTCGTGCATTACAAATCTGGAGCAGATCATGCATAAAATAACTCAAAAACAAAACTAGAACTCATGCATGTTCCTCATGAAACTTTATGATCCTACCCTTTATTCTCTGTTATGGCTCTCCCACATGGATTCAACTGGAAGAGGCCCTAAAATCATGTAGAAACAACCCTCTAGATGTGATCTCTCTGACTGAAAAATCAAGTTTTAGATGAGTGAAGTTAAACGGCGGGCATGACCAGAAATTTCAGATCCCAATTATTGCCTTGAAAAAATGAAGCTCCAAAATTGACTAAGTGTGGAGGTGACCTTTTCCTGATCTTTGAACTTTCAAAGGCTGAAAATCCTTAGGGCCAAAATGCAGAAAATCCAAGGCTTAAAAAATGGCTAAGTGTTAAAAATGCTTTTTCTCTATACAAAATTTGACAAAGTCAAAACTGGGTGTCTAATGACTTGGGATGACTTATGGGTGAACTTTGTGGAACCTATCCACAATCTCTTGCACCTTCTCAAAGTCAACCATCTTGAATCCTTCAAGAAATTATTGTTGTTTCTCTCAAAAGGTGATCAATTTAGTTGCAAGCCCTTTTATTTCCTCTTCCCGGGACATCATCGTTTGAATTTCTTCTTTTTGATAGAACATCTGTTGGAGGTCCTCTTTCGTACCAACTCCTTTGAAGATATCCATATAATTATTTATGATGAAATTTATGGGATGCATTGTTTTCTTGTCATCTTATTCATACAAGTCTAGGTCCAACCCTTCAAAGAACTTATGCATTTCCCCCACAAAAAGTAAACTTTCATCTCTCTTTTTATTCATTCTTTTCAACACCTTTTAAAAAATGGTCAATGTGATAGTAATATCTTGGATCCACACTTCAAAATTATCTAGTTCTGACCCCTCATACACCTTAACCAAAACTTGGAAGTGCTACTTCCTTATTACTACAAGATCCTCTAGTGCATTTTTCCACTTCAAGGTCTTCTCCTCCAAACCATCCTCCTCACTCAGAATCTCGACTAAAGATGTGATTCCTTGAAGAATACTTTGAAAAGGCCTTAAAACCTTCCTGAGAGCTACCTTGGACAAAATAATGTGGGACATCTTTTGGTATATTTACATCACCAATTTTCTCCAAAATAGCCTATAATGAGGCCTTAGGGTTACTATGGTCAATAGGACCCATTGTCTTAAGGATAAACTTCTTCATTCATGAACCCTAAGGCATGTTTTAGTCCTAGTGTAGCCAAAGTTTTACTTCCTTCTATAGTCAGCTCTCCTAGGTCTACCTCTTCCAACACATAATCATCAGGAGTGACTTCCGCAATACTAAAATTTATTGTGGGGACAGCCACCTGAGCCATCCAAATGCCTGATTGATCCTACGTTACATATGAGAAAGTTCTTATTTGGGTACTGGATCTTGTTTAATGGAATGCTTGCCCCAATGCCGCCATATCAGTATCATCGTTAGTATACACCCTTGTTCTTGGTTGGATTTCCTTAGTGAACCAAGTGGTCTTTGAAAAGGCACTAAGGGGAAGATAGAGTTAAATTAGTTATGGGGTGCTCTATTTGCATCTCCTTTTGAATCTCCTCCTCTCCTTTTGTTTCTTTCTCTTCTATCACATTCATCTCCTCTCCCACATTTCTATCTTCTTCCTCTTCAACCTTTTTCTCTAATCTATCTTGTCCTTCTAACAAAATCTCACCAACTACCTTTGTTTCTTTCTCTGGCTCTTAAGGACCTTGTGCCAATGTTTCAATGTGGACCAGTGGTGGAACGGGATCTTGGGAAGGAGGCTTCTATACAAGAGGATTAGGAGTGGTAGGGGGAGTGGGTGAAGGCATTAGCGGAGGAGGCAAAGTCAGCATAGGAACATGAACAGGTAGATGTTGTGGTGGCAATGGAGTAGTTTGAACCAGAGGCGGAAGCAAAGTGGTAGGTGGTGTTGGATGCAGAGATAGAGGTGTATTTTTATGCATAGGTGGAGGTGGAGGTGGAACTGAGTGTGAAACCAGAGGAAGTTGTGATGCTATGTCTTCCTTAGAGGTGACACCTATAGAAGAATCTCTTCCCAACTCTGTAGTTTCCTTAAGAATTTTAGTCGTGACTTCCTTGACTGATTCCTGAGAATCTCCCAAGACTTCCTCTTGTTATAAATAGGGAATGTGGTGAGCTGGGGGTGAATCAGTATTCTACAAACTTTTACTTTTTCCCAATTAAGGATATAACATATTATCTTAATGCATGCATAACATAGAAAGCTAAACAACATACATAGCAATAAAATAAAATAACTCATAACACATTATTTATTCTCGAGGAAACCCTAGCCAAGGGAAAATTTTGGTGGGGATGGTACCCACAAAGATCCACTAATCAAAAGTATCCTATTGAGGATGTTGACCCTTTTAGGTTTCTATTACATGCATATAGTGTCTCACTCCTGATTAAGGGACTATAGGCCTTGTTAGAAGCTCAACCCTGTTAAGAGTTGGTAGTACAAAATGTGATTACCAGATGAGCCCACTACCCAAAAAAGTAATATAAAATATTCACTGATTACAAAAATAGGTCAAGGTACATAACCTTATACTACTTGCATCAATATCTCTTCATTTCTCTTTCACTTTCTCTATTACGTTCGCATATTCATTACTGCTCTTTACAATTACATCTTTACATATCTTTATACAAGTTATTAAGATTAATAACTTTCCAATCGGCTATCATATTAAAAAATATCTTTATCCAAGGGTTAAAATATAGGATTTCATCCCTTTGTATTGTTAATTCATTATTTTGATAAACAAAATAATCCCTTAACTCTTTATCAATTATGTCTTCATATTCTGTCTTGTCGGCTTAACACTATCTTTAGTAAAACTATCATAACTTCTTCCATACATGCCATACTAACTTGTGCTCTAAGGTGAGTCTTCAATAGTCACCATAGTGTCTATGTTCAAGTGTGCAAGCATTGAAATTACTCCAATCAGCATCGCCAATCAAAACTATCTTCGGGTTCACTAGCAAAAAACACACTGTCTCATACTTAAACAATTTTGCATTGCACTCTGACATACTAGCTATCCTACCTGTGTGATCTTCATGTAGATCATATGTTTCCATAATGACAACATCTATGTAACCAACTCAGCCAAATTTCCAACAATCTCCCTCTTTGTCATTGGTGGCAACATATGAGAAAATTGGCTAAGTCTTAGACTCCAAAAATTTCAAAATTGTGGCCATAATACAAAATATGTATATACTATCCTTATGACTTCATGAATCCTCTATATATACTGTACTCCCCCTAAGAGTATGTATCCTTATCAATTTTTTGATATCTCTTCCCCTTTGACAAAAATGACAAAAACGGTAAGGAGGGTTACAAAACTGTGTTCATAAAAAAATGTTATATCTGGATTCAATATTGTAAAGCCAGTAGGCTTGTAACACAATTTGTAAAGTTAATCTTCATGGCCTCTAACTCTTTCTCCCATGATTTCTTAATTGAATCTACCACACTGAGTAGTGTGTACAATCCATAAGATGTAATCTCACATGTTTGGAGATTCTCATAACTAAACTTCTAAAAAGATGTCTTGGCTAAAAGACATTCTTCCAGTTGCCCTTCAATAGTGCTCAAGTTTATAGAAATGTGCTCTCTTAAAAGAGTGAATCTCTTCAGCTTCCTATCCTTGTCATCTTGAAAAACTCTTATTTCATCATAAATCTTGTGAATTTTCTTCTCAATATCAAATATCTTCACATTGGGGCTTGAAATAAGGTTTGTCTCATTCTGAATTTCTACTTCCTTCATCTTCATCTTCTGAACTTCCTCTGCTACCAAGTTCTCTAATTTTGTACACTGAATGTATAAATATTTTCCTCTTTCTAAATTCTTTCTCAAGTCCTTTATACAAATATCAAGGTTATTGATATCATTCTTGATATTCTAACTAATGTCCAAAAGTGTTTTGGCCTCATAAGATGCTTGAGCTTTCATCTTTGCTATATCAGATAAATTTGTAAACTCATCATCAAAAGTATTTATCACTTTCTTGGCTCTTTCCAGACGGTCATCTTCTACAATTTGTGTAGTTATAATGCCTTGTAACTACTCAGTAAGCTCCTTTAGGCATCCTTCAAGAATCTTTACTTTCTTTTTCTTTCCAATGATCTTGTTCAAAGATGTGATCAATTCCATCTAATCATCATCATCTACTTCCTTTCCCAAATTCTCAATCATAGAACTAATCTGATTTTTCTTGCCAGTCTCGGGTGTAAGACTGATTTCTTCTTGAGTGGGAATAGGTATTTGTTTCTCTGTCACTTTAGGTTCTACAATTTTGGTTTTTGTCTTCTCTTCTCCTTTGGTACTAGCCTGCTCTTCAAAATCCAATTTGTCAACAATGTTTTCAAGATTCTTGAATAAGTTATCATCACTATCCAAGGTGATCTTTGTTCCTTCAACATTCATGGCTTCGTCCTAAATATTTATGGCTAGTGGAGAGGGAATGTCCTCTTGTTCTACTTCTTCTACTTGATCTTTAGATTCTGCTGCAACTGATGGTTCTCCAACATTCTCTATCATAACCTTAGTGATTTCTTGCTTTGTTTCTATGTTAATTTCTTCATATCTACCTCCCATAATCTAAATAGTTCTCTTCTTGGTTCTGAGATGGGTTTTTAGATCCTTCATGATCTGTTTGAAGTAATCTTCATCTTTCACAACACAAAGTTTTCTTACAAGATTTTCTCTAATAGTTATGTCTTCCTCTGATGCTCTCTTCTTTCTATTTACAAGTTTCTTGTATAAGTCATCAGGTATCTTACCCTAAATTGTGTCAAATTTCTTATTAGATAAAATCATATACTTCACCACTGCATTTTCTAGATTTAGTCTTTCTACATAATCATAGAGATCATAATATTTTTTCATCTTTGTAAAGTCCCCATCTTGAATAATCTACTCATTAACCTTTTCAATTCTAGGTTTCCAAGCTTTCTTCTTAAGAGGAGTGTCTTCATCATCTTTGATTTCTACAATTTCCCTTTGAACTGGTGGCACCAATGTCTTTTGCCTCTTACCCGGTCCAATAGCAATATCTTTTATTCTTTTGCTAGAAGTGGAGGAGGTTGATCTAGTAGATTTTCTTATTTCTTGATCCTTCTCTATTTCTTCCACTTTCACCTTAACTTGTGTTTCCCCTTGCTGTACTACAATTGATGATAGAGGTGGCACAAAAAAAACTTCTTTTAGTCCAATTTCTCTAACTGCTACTGCTATTTTCTTGGCTACCAAGAACTCATGTTCAGTCAACCCTATATCTTTTATAATTTTCTTGATTGTACTGTCAACTCTTTTCTTTGATTGTTTCTCTTCAAGGATGGTCTTTGCAGAGTTGAAGTTCTCCTCAAAGGTTCTAAACTTGTTATTGTGAATATCCATCTTGCACTTAATTAGTATACTCACATATTCTTCTATCTCAATCTCAGATATTTCATATCGAAGAGGGTCTATGAACTCTATTCTAGGTTCTACTACTTCAATGTAAGTAAAGTCAGTATCAACCATGAAACATATCTCATTTTTATACTTCTCCACAAGAGACTGTGGGATCCTTGATCTACTTGACATCAAATTCTGAAATGTTTTAATTACCAACACTACACTTTCATTTACTTTATCAATAACATGCCTCATATACACTTGGTTAATCCTTTCCATTGTAGTTTGGCCATCATTCCAGTCATTTCCAATGGTGTACAGAAATCTTCTCAATAAATGAAAAAACATATAAGTGATTAAAGATGAGAATCTAAACTATGAATACTTAGTCTTCTTTATCTTTTCCAAATTCTCAAACAATTGAATTCTCAAAATCTCACACATGTCAACTTTAACTATATCAATACACATCAAATAAGTTGCATGTATCATTCTAGCTACCATGTCATCCTCTCTCGAGTTAGCACAAAACTTAGTTGTTAGGATCTTACACAACTATCTGACATCATCTTGTTGTATCTTGCTAATCACTATTCATCTGCCATTGTAGGATGAATTTGTGTTGTCTATGACTATTTTCCTCATGTTTTTCTCATTCAAAGGAATGGCTCCAATTTTATATAGTCTAGTTACCTCATGAATTAAGTCAGCTATGATATCTATCACTCTGTCATCTAACCAAAACTTTCCATTGTGAATTCTGCTTAGGATTATCTTGGTACATTCTTCATTGTCAAATTCGTATTGTAAAGCATATTTAATGATCTCATTATCTTTCAAATGCTCAAACCCTACTTTCAATGACATGTCCTGATTATAAATATTTTGATATTCCTTAGTGAAATCACTATCACTGATAGTCTCTAGTTTACATCGCAGATAACTTCTAACATTCTCTAGATGTAAAACTCCATCTGGTACGGATGATAAAGCTAACCAAGGATCATCTTCCAAGGGTTCTACTGGTTCCTTTTTCATCTTAGGTCTATTCTTATCTTTGACATTGTGAATCAAAGAAATATCCATGATTTCCTCTAATTCCTTAACTGATCTAAAGATCTACCAAGTAAAATACCTCGATTCCACAATTTAGGGCTTGCGTAGATTTGACACAAAAATTATTCACCAAATCCTTGCAAAACACTTCCAATCACTTCTCTTTGATCTCCTTAACACTTGTATTTCCTTTGATGATCAAATAATATGTTTCATGACCTTTTATCATTTCAATCTCACTTAGATCTAACATCGCATTCAATTCTTTTGTTGCTTCTTTCCAAAAAGTTGATTATGTTAACCTGCAAAACTTAAAACTTCTTGTGATCTCGCAAAACATAATATTTTTCTTTGCGCTCTTAACCATAGCATTAGAACATCATATAATACCTTGCATTAACTGCGCAAGACTCAATTCATCATATATCAATTTCTACACTAATCTAAGTTCCTATTTTACTGTAATTTTCATGAATTAAGTACTTTGAGATGGGTCAGGTAAAGATCCATTCTTACTATTTAATACTTCACCTTTCTGACTACCTTCAGTGCTTAATATGTCTCCTTGATTTTTGCTTTTAACAAACTTCACTTCATCTGAATTACTATAGCATCCTTTCTAATTGTTGCTTGCATCTTCATTTCTTCTTGCATGACTTATAGGGTTAGGATTGGTATGAAAAAATCTATTGTTCATTCTGAAAAACCTTGTTGTATGTCCAATCTTGTTACATATTTGACAAACTATTCTATTGTTTCCATATCTTGGTCCAAGCTGATTGATCTGTGATCTGCAATTTCTAGCAATGTGTCCAACCTTGTTGCATCTATAACATACTACTCCATTTCTTTTGTTTATATCTTCAGTAGGTTTCTTATATGCATGGTTAGTATTTCTAAACATTCTACTACTATTGTTATTCTCAAAAAATTTAGGTTTTTTGTATTCAATAGCTCTATGTCCAAAACCATGACAATTATAACAATAACCATTAAGAGGTTTAAATTGCTTACCTATGCAATCTCTCTTCATATGACCAACAATATTATAAGAAAAACATCTACCTTTGAATTCTCTTTGCATACCTTTAGGTGATTTCTCCTGCTTAGGTGGTTCTTCTTCCTTGGGTGTATCTTCAAATTTGTTAATCTCATCATACTTCTTCTCATCTATGCTTTCAAACATTTTTAGATCTAGTTCTTTACTTTCTTCATTTTCTTTAAAATTGTTGAATCCAAGACCAATTTTATCATAGAATGGTTTTTGATAAGATATTTGTTCATCAAGCTTATCATTAGTTGAATATAGTCTTTCAAGTTGCTGCTTAGATTGAGTCAATTCTCCTTTCACAATTGTATTGTATTTCTCAAGTTTAGCATACTACAAGTTGACTTTCTCAAGTTCAGATGTTACTTTACCAAGTTTAGATTTTAGCCCTTCATATTCAAGCTTAAGATTTTCATTCTCAGATTTCAGATTTTCTTCATTCTTGCCATTTCCATCTTTCATACTTAGCTTCAGATTTTCTATCTTCAGTTCATGTTTAAGGATCTCATTTTCTTTTTCTAATTTGTCATCACAATCTTCAATCTAAATTTTGGATTCCTTTTCAAATTAAAGATCTTCCAACTTTTTTTTTAGTTTCTCAATGAGGTTCTTTGAAACATCATATTTTCCTTTCAGAGTATCTCTTTCTTTAGTAATCATATCAATCTATTCAAGAACTTCTTCAAGATTCTTCTATAGCTGATCCATATCCATAGAGATCTTACTCAAGCTGCTAGGCTTTCCTTGAATGATTCTTTTCTGAGTAACTAAGCTCTGATACCAATTGTTAAAAATAGGGAATACTGAGAGGGAGGGGTGAATCAGTATTCTACAAACTTTTACTTTTGCCTAAGTATGGATATAACAAATTATCTTAATGCATGCATAACATAGAAAGCTAAACAACATGCATAGAAATAAAACAAAAGAAATCATAACACATTATTTGTTCTTGAGGAAACCCTGGCCAAGGGAAAATCCCAATGGGGATGGTACCCACAAAGATCCACTAATCAAATGTATCTTGTTAAGGATGTTGACCCTGTTAGGAGAGTATTACATGCATATAGTGTCTTAGTCCTAATTTTTTAGGAATGAATGCAAAGTATTTTTGATGCAGGAGCATCCCAGGGTAGTTGGCTATCCTACATGTTTGGGAGATTTGATGGAGTTGTGTGGACTTATTTTCATATGTGAGGGGTTTGGTAGAGTTGGATAAACCTACTTGGGTCTTGGGTAATTGGTTTTAATGTATTTAATGGAACTTGGCATGGTCTTGGTTTCTCAGCATGGCCTAGGGAGCTCGGCCTTGCTTAGGAATTTTGTGCCTATTTTAGGTCTTATAAGTAATTTTCTACAAAGATTTAGAGGCTGAAAATTTCAGGGATTGAAGAGGGCCTATATTTCTACCTGTGGTTCAAAGCACGAGTTCTAATTCATCTGGAGCTAGGAGATATCATGATTTTACTAAGACATCTATTTTGGGAATTTAATTGTTGTTGTTGGCCGACTTGTGGCATTTAATTTCGATATTTGTATTTAATTTATATTCAGGGCTGACCTGTGGCTTAGATTGGTATAAGTAGAGGTTGTGGGGGAAGTCTTTAGGGATTCATTCATCCATCTTGGAGAAGAGGAGGTGGCTGTGGAGCGAGTTTTGAGGAGAGCTAGTAGCTGCGGCTTGGGAAACAAGGAGATTGCTTGGTGGGCTTGCGAGCACAAGTTTAGATCTTCCTTGGGAGTTCCTACCAGTGTGTGGATCTAGGCTAGCTAGGGTTTTGTTTTGGATCTTGTGAGATCTTGTGGAGTTTCTATTGTAATTGCATTGTATTTGGCCGTAACCCGGAAGGCCTTACAGCCGGGCATGTTGGATGAAAATATAATGATTCTATTATGAGTATTGGCATTGTGTGGATCTATATCTCTGTATTGTTATTATATTCTATTGTGTGGTTATTTTCTGGGGGCTAAGACATCTCCATTGGGGATTCTCCTGCCTTGCACTGCATCAATTTTGGCAGTCATTCTATAGCAGTTGTTGTTGCATTCATGACTTGGATTGTCATTGATGTCAACACAGTGATATTCTGGATATCAGCAGGAAAGTAGGTACAATTTTGTTTTGCGCACATGTTGTATTGCAAATTGGCTTTTTCATAGTTGATGGTACATTCTTTTGTGTTTTATTAACTTATGGTTAATAGCACAAAAAGAAATTCATTCATTTATGAGAGTTATGAGCATTTTGGTGAAAGCAGTTTTTAGACAGTGTTTCTGTGAAGCGATTTTCAGAAATCAAAGGATATCTCTTAGTTGGGATGGAATCTGATTTTATGTAGTTAAAGGGATGTTGGAGACTCATTAATGATGATGTGGTTCACAATGAAAACTTTGAAGATATGTTTGGAGAAAGTTACAGTATCTGGAAGCCGACAGTTTTATGTGAAATTTAGTGTGTAGCGTGTAGAATTTACTATTTTGTAATTGAGGACCAAATCATTTGTAATTATTTGAGTTTGGTATATAAGAAGGAATATTTTCCTTGTTGCAATATGTACTATGAAGGTTGAGATGTGAATATATGCATGAAGTGAAGAAAAGAGCTAATTCAATGATGAAGGAAGACTTGTGAGTACAGAGATCTAGAATTGTGATCTTGTATAGCAGAGAGTGCGGTTTTGGCATAGTGTGAAGGAGGTAATATATTTCATATTATTCTATTGAATAATTCTAAGATCTTTTGGACAGTGGGTTCAGAGATCTTGCCTTGAAGCTGTTTGGGCAGTGGGTCCTTCTGTCTTCCATAAACTCTTAACCGGGTTAGAATCTTTTAACTGGGATTCAAAATCTCCTAATACGAATTTATATGTACTGAATGTATTTCATAAGACTCCTAATAGGGTCCATCCTCTAACAAGAAACTTTCATATTAGTGCATCATTTTGTGGGCATCATTCCCACTGGGGTTTACTCTTTTCAAGAGGTTCCCTAGTCAACATATCTTGTGTTATTATGCAATTGTGTATGGTTATCTTTCTATGGTTGATTAGTACATTGATTATATTGTTTAAATCAGTTGAATGGTTAAATTATCTGATAACTGATTCACCCCCCCCACCTCTTAGTTATCTTGGGGATCTTTAATTTCTAACAATTGGTATCAGAGCAGCAGGTCCTTGAAAGAAAAGTTTAACAACTTAAGGAGATCCATGGCA
Organism: Chamaecyparis obtusa; assembly: GCA_027943335.1. Classification (NCBI taxonomy): domain Eukaryota; kingdom Viridiplantae; phylum Streptophyta; class Pinopsida; order Cupressales; family Cupressaceae; genus Chamaecyparis; species Chamaecyparis obtusa. The sequence continues at coordinate 354,846 of BSBK01001047.1, read as the reverse complement.
AATTTCAGAAAAGAAAGCCCTAAGTTTGATGGAGTAAATTTTGACAGCTGGAAAGAAAAGATGAAGACTCATCTATTGTGTTTAGGACCAAGTTATTGGTTGATTACAAAGAATGAGAAGACTATCATTGAGGAAGACAATCTAGAGGTAGGAACTAAAGATGAACTAGATCTATTCATGTGTAACATACTTACAAGAGAAGCACTTTTGTCAGCACTACCAGAGAATGAATATAGTCAGGTAAGATGTTTGAAAACATCTCATGCAATTTGGAAAGCTTAACATTCTATTTTTGAAGGTGATGAACATTCAAAGAAGGCTAGATTACATAATTAGATTTGTGCATTTGAAGATATTAGAATGATGGAAAATGAATCTATTAGAAGCTATATTGGTAGGATGTCTGAGATTGTAATAGGAATAAAGTCTTGTGGAGGTGATAAGACAGAGAATGAAGTGATATGGAAAATTCTGAGAACTTTGACACCAGTATTCCAGCAGACAACACAGATCATTGAACAAGTGATACCTTGTACATCAAAATTTTCAAGAGAGACTCTTCTTGGAGGATTAGAAATAGTAGAGATAAACTTGAGATTATCAGGAGAGCTACCTAGAATGGAAATAGCATTGAGTGCTCTTAACATTAGACCTACAAGAAGTACTAGTGTGAATGGAGATTATGATAGCAGTAGCAGATCTGAATCTAAGGAAGATAAGAAGATTGAAGAAGGTATTGCATTACTTGTAAAAAGAGAACCAGATGGTAAGAAAATCTTTAAATGTTGGACTTGTCAAGAATTTTGCATCTAAATGTCCTAAAAGAGTTAAGAAGTATAGAAGCAACTTTAAACCTAGGAGATCTAAAGAATGTTATTATGCAAATGATGAAGATCTTGAAGCAAGAATTGAAAGACATTTAAGTGATAGTGATAATGATAACTTTGAGGAAATAGGATTTGTAGCAATTAAAGAAGAAAGTTCTAAATCTAATAAAATGAAAGAAAAAGCATTAGTTTCTCAAGTTGAAAAGAAATCTAATAGGATTATAGACAGTGGTTGTTCACATCATATGACTAGAGATAAAAGAAAGTTTGTTAAGTTAGATAATTATGATGGAGGAATTGTTAGGGTTGGTAATAATGCACCTTGTTTGATTAAGGGTATAGGATCTATTACTCTTGATGGAAAGACTAACACTGATGATGTTTACTTTGCTGATGGATTGAGACATAATCTACTAAGCGTTGGACAATTGGTTGATAAGGGTTATCAAGTTTGGTTTGCTGAGAAAAATTGTGTGATAAAAGATAAAGATGGAAATGTGATTGGAAAAGGATCCAGAACCAAAGGTAATGTATTTCAGTTGAATCCTACCGAGATGACATGTTTGATAACTAGGATTGATGACAGTTGGTTATGGCATAAAAAGTTTTGTCATATAAACTTTGATAATATTGTCAAGGTGAGCACTACACTTGCGGTAAGAGATTTACCTAGAATTATGAAACCTACTAACATGATTTGCAAAGAATGTATGATGGCAAAGCAGAAAAGGAGTTCATTTCCCAACAAGAAGTTCACATCGACAGAGAAGCTAGAGATTGTTCATATAGACTTGAGTGGTCCTACTAGGACTAGAGGATTCTATACACACAGAGAAGCTAGAGATTGTTCATACAGAATTGAGTGGTCAACAACTGAAGCAGCAAGAGCTATGTTGTTTGAAAATGATTTGGCTAACACTTTTTGGAGAGAAGCAGTGAACACAACAGTATACACTATGAACAGAGTACAAATCAGAGCAGATACAAACAAGACACCTTATGAATTATGGTTTGGAAATGCACCCTCAGTTAAGTATTTTAGAATTTTTGGAAGTGAATGTTAGAGATGATAATATAGGAAAATTTGATCCTAGAAGTGATGAAGGAATATTTCTTGGATATTCTTTAAAAAGAAAAGCATATAGATGTTATAACAAAAGAACTAAGACTATTGTTGAAAGTGCAAATGTACAAGTTGATGAGAATTTTATAATTCAGGAAAGAATGCTTGATTATGAATCTGATGGAGAAGCACAACCTCAGCCTAACATTGAAAATGTAGAATTATTTTATGAAACTAACAGTGATTTGCTAAATGAAAGTCATACTGAAGAAAATAGAGAAGAAAATAGAGAAGAAAACAAATAAGAAAATAGAGAAGAAAGTAGAGAAGAATCTACAGTTGGAACAAGATCAGTAACTATGACACCTAACAGGTATACTTCAAGACATCACCCTGTTGAGCAAGTTATTGGAAGTTTAGATAGAGGAGTTTTGACTTGAAATAAGGTACATTTAAGTTTGATTTCTCAAATTGAACCTAAGACTACTAATGAAGCTTGTGAAGATGAACATTGGAATAATGCTATGAAAGAAGAACTGGAGCAGATTGAAAAAAATAAGACATGGGAATTTGTCCCTAGACCTAAAGACAAGAATGTGATTGGAACAAAATGGGTATTCAGAAACAAGATGAATGAACAAGGAGAAGTGATAAGAAACAAAGCAAGATTGGTATGTAAAGGATATTCACAACAAGAAGGAATTGACTATGAAGAAAATTTTGCACCTGTGGCCAGACTTGAAGCAGTGAGAATGTTTCTAGCATATGCAAATTACAAGAAATTCAAAGTGTATCAGATGGATGTGAAATCAGCATTTTTGAATGGTGAATTGGAAGAAGAAGTCTACATTGAGCAGCCTAAAGGTTTTCCTTTGACACAAGAAGGAGATATGGTATGTAAGTTAAAGAAAGCTTTATATGGATTAAAACAAGCATCTAGAACCTGGTATGCAAGATTGGATAAGTATTTATTGAAATTGGGATTTATAAAAGGAACAGCAAATAGTAACTTATACACAAAAGAAATTGAGAATGGTTTGTTGGTTATAGTTATATTTGTTGATGATATTATCTTTGGAGGAGAAGATGAAGCTAGTGACAAATTTGCAGATGAAATGAAGACTGAATTTGAGATGAGCATGATTGGAGAAATGAAATATTTTTTGGGATTACAGATAACACAAAGAAAGGAAGGTATATTTGTAAGTTAGACTAAGTATTTGAATGACTTATTGAAAAGATTTGGAATGGAAGATTCTAAACCTGTTGGAACACCTATGGTAACTGGACATAAGTTCTCTAGCAAAGATGAGACACCAATAGTTGAGCAAAAAAAGTACAGATCTATGATTGGAGGATTGTAGTACTTGACACATACAAGACCTAATATAGCACATTCAGTTGGGATTGCAGCAAGATTTCAAGTAGAACCTAGAGAATCACATTATAAAACAGTAAAGAGGATACTAAGATATCTGAAAGGAACAATGGATTATGGATTATGGTATGAGAATTCTAATGATTTTACTTTATGTGCCTATACTGATGCAGATTGGGGAGGTAGCATTGATGACAAGAAAAGCTCCAGTGGTGGAGCCTTTTTTATTGGAATAAAATTGGTCTCTTGGTTAAGTAAGAAGAAGAATTGTACTTCACAAAGTACAGTAGAAGCAGAATATGTTGTAGGAGCAAATAATTGTAATCAGATTATTTGGATGAAGCAGATGTTGAAGGATATTGGAATAAAGTTTGATGAGCCTATTGTTATACATTGTGATAACACCAGTATAGTGAGTATGTCAAAAAATGATGTTTTACATTCTAAGACTAAACATATTGAGATCAAGTATCATGTTGTAAGAGAGAAAGTTGCAGAAAAAGAAGATTGGAGCACATAAGCACAAAGGAACAGATAGCAGATATATTTACAAAACGTTTACCTAAGGATACATTTGTGTATCTGAGAGGTATGCTTGGGGTTATGCCCCAACCTATTTTTGAGAATTGATGCAGATGATTGCATCTGTCCAGTGGTATATGAGCCCTATCTTTCTTCTGGATTGGATGTTGGAACTTCCTCTATGGGGGAGTTTATGAGCTGAGTCATGAGGACTCTTGTTATTGTATTTTTGTGAAAACTATCTTTTGACATTAAGTTGTTGTTGACTTAGTGATGAAATTTCTATCATTGATGTCAATGGGGGAGAGATATACATGAAAAACATTGTGGATTGTATGAGAGAGCTGAATAGGAAAACGAAGCAAGATTTAATTTGATATTTTGTAGTGATGTTGCAGTATTGGATTTTTGGAACATTGGATGTTTTTCATCTATGTTTCCATTAATTCCAATGGGGGAGATTGTTAGAAATGAATGCAAAGTATTTTGGTAGTCATTCTATATCAGTTGTTATTGCATTCATGACTTGGATTGTCATTGATGTCAACACAGTGACATTCTGGATATCAGCAGGAAAGGAGGTACAATTTTGTTTTGTGCACATGTTGTATTATAGATTGGATTTTTCATAGTTTATGGTATGTTCTTTGGTGTGTTATTAACCTATGGTTAACAATGCAAAAATAAATTCATTCATTTATGAGAGTTATGAGCATTTTGGTGAAAGCAGTGTTTAGACAGTGTTTCTATGAAGCGATTTTTGGAAATCAGAGGATATCTCTTAGCTGGGATGGAATCTGATTTTGTGCAGTTAAAGGGATGTTGGAGACTCATTAATGATGACATGGTTCATAGCACAAACTTTGAAGATATGTTTGGAGAAAGTTATAGTATCTGGAAACTGACAGTTTTATGTGAAATTTTGTGTGTAGCATGTAGAATTTACTATTTTGTAATTAAGGAACAACTCATTTGTAATTATTTGAGTTTGGTATATAAGAAGGAATGTTTTCCTTGTTTCAATATCTACTATGAAGGTTGAGATGTGAATATATGCATGAAGTGAAGAAAAGAGCTAATTCAATAATGAAGGAAGACTTATGAGTACAGAGATCTGGAATTGTGATCTTGTGTAGCAGAGAGTGTGGTTTTGGCACAATGTGAAGGAGGTAATATATTTCATATTATTCTATTGAATAATTCTAAGATCTTTTGGAGAGTGGGTTCAAAGATCTTGCCTTGAAGCTGTTTGGGCAGTAGGTCCTTCTACCTTCCATAAACTCTTAACCAGGTTGTTAGTGCTCAAATCTGTAGATTATCAAATACTCCTATAATCTCAATGGACATAATCTAGCAAGATGCAAACACTAATGTAATAAGGTTATAAAACCTTCTTCACTTCGAGTATGGATACTTAGGCGGGTGTACCTATTCCAATTCACGATTTTGACTGAGCTCTGAATTGTGAACTAGCTCCTTCACTGTTCTATCCTCATTTCCAAACTCAACTCAATAAGATGAGAGAACTCTAAGTATGGCCCATATTATCCTGATACACAATATTATGATGGAAATCATGAAAGCAACAACATGAAACAATGGCTTAAGGATATTCATCCTTGTTCTTTTTAGAGTTTAACTCAAGGAAGGTTAACCTCATTTAGTGCTTCTGAAAAGCATTACAAAGCATATCTATGAACTTGTCACAGAATTATTCAGGTTTGTGATTATACAAATAAAGTAAAATGAAATAGTTATTTAGATTTAGGGTGGCAAATTAGTGTAAATAGATTTGAAACCAGTGCTTTATCCACTTGGGCGATAGAGTGAAACCAGTGCTTTATCCTACTACTATCATAAAATTCATACATGGATTAGTCATTCCCAAAGATCTCCCTTAAGATTTTACTCTTTCCTTGAAAGAAACTTAAGCTTAACCCCTATATTCACCTTGTGAATAATGCATTTAAGAAATCCTTGCAATTTAAATACATAAGAAAACTAACACATTCCATACACAAAGATAGCAAAATAGTAGTAACAGAGCTTCAATGTTTTGTATTAATGGTCAAAATGCATAGATACAGTATCCTCTCACTTTTGGAAAATAAGGTTTTGTATTCAGACTCTTTCTTACTGAGTATTTTCAACCACCTCTTGAAATGAACAAAAGACTTGCTACTTATACCAATCAGCCATCTTGGAATCCTCGAAAGGATGCAACAAGCTTCAGATGGTTGTTAAAAGATCTTGCACTAAAAATAAGATTACAAACTCACAAAGTTGTTTGTAACAACAAATTACAAATATCTATTTCCAAGAATTTTGCAGGTGGCACCTTTGTCTAAGGATATTTCAGAACAATTGCTAAATTTGTTGCATGAATGATGACCACCATCCAACTAACTTACATCATCCTTTGTTTGAAACCATTCTTCCTCCAATTCTATATCAGGTTCCATGTGTACTCTACTCTTCTTCCTCTTCTTGTTACAAATCTTCAAAATGGATTGTTAGGAAGAGCATCAAAATCTTGTAATAGCTCCCAAGGGTAATTCAACTTTGGCCAGGTGTCACATTCATGCCTATGATAACTTGCTTGACATCTTTGTCCTTTTTTACTTTGATCTTCAAGGGTTTGGAGTACTAACACCTGCCCCTTCTTCACCTAATGCCTTTTCTTCTGAATATTCTGACAGATATGTCAATTCCCAAGTCATGTAGGTTTCTTCACTTGGCCAATGAAAGGCAAGGACCTCATCTTTCTTTGGGGACAACTTTTCCCACTCAGCAACCAACTGGTGAACCTCTATTCTTACATTTGCAAAGTATATCCTAGCATCCTGAAGGAGTTCAATAAAGTGTATGAATGGGGTATTATCATCTATACATAAAATGGAATCTACTTTAGACAGTACTTGTCTATCTATTTGCTCCATCCATTGATCTTTATCTTTGATTACCCCATCTGCCTTAATAAGACAAGGGAAAATTTGGAAATCATCCTAGAAATATCTTGCCCTTGGGATTTATGATCTTCTTCTTATACTCCCCCAATTTACCTCAAAGTCAAAAAGATCCTTGACAAACCTGTAAGTATTTTCTAGCTCAATATTTACAACACATTTATCCTTATTTTGATCAAACCATGACCTCACACTACCTTTTCTTGCAGACCACCTTTCCAAAATTTTGTCCACAGTAGCCACCTCTTTCTGAAAAATTGCTAAGACATCTGCCAATTGTTTTGCAGATTTGTAAATTTCTTTAGGCCTCACCTTTGCAATAAAATGTGACACAACATCTTTTATCTTCTCACCTAACCTATCCTTTACTTTTTGATCAATATCCTCCTCATCTATGGAAGGAGGAAAAGGGGAAGGGGGAAGTTCAATAATAGGGCTTGATGAGGAAGGCCCAGTAGGGGAGGAAGCTATCTGAATTTGCTTTGATAATTGTATTGTGCCATGTTCTCCCAATTTCTTCTTTAAATCTGCAATCAGAATATCTCTCTCAAGAATCCCCTGTTTCATCTCACCATAAACCTTCAAAACTGTTTCCAGTTTTGCAGTGAGCTCTTCCTTCTCTTTAGCTTCCTTTTCTGCCACTTTAGTTGTTAATTGTGTCATGGTCATTACCATACCTGATGCTTCCACCAAAGAAGTATCAGTAACTCTTCTTACAATTAGACTCCCTGAGAGGTCATCTTTGACAATTTTTTTTCCTTTGTCACTTTCATTCTTTCTTAAAGACCACATTACCAATGCTTGATGATTATCACTGAAAGTGACTCCTTTAATAGCCTATTCTACTTCCTCTAGAGTTCTATGGAGAGGAGTGGTCTATTTTCTAACTGCATCAAACACTACTACATCAGCTATATCCCATTCTGGGAGGATTAGTACTCCTGACACCTTTACCATATCTCTTCCCTGTTCTGGAGTGATTTGTTTAAATTTTGTAGTCATCTTTTTTTTCACTTCTTCCTCTATGACTTGTAAATCCTTCTCCAGATTCTCTTCATATCTCTTCTCATAGATTTCTTGAAATTGTTTGATGTTTAATTTCCAGAGAAATTGTATAAAGGCCCTAGTTTTAACAAAAGTATCATCAACCAAAAACTCTTCACAAGCTTGCTTGATTATAGGGTCCAATTCTATACCTACCAATTCCCCTGTTGTTAAATCCAACTTGGGTTCTTCTGGTAGCTCTGGCACTCCCTCATTTACTTCATAAGTCATAAAGATTTGACCTAGAGCATCTACTTGCTGTGCTTGTTCTGAAATCTCTTCCTCATCAAAAATTCTTAGAGGAGACTGTGATGGGGAGTACTCCTTTTCCACATGAGCCAGTATTTCTTCCAATCTTTACCTTTTTGATGGGGGTGGAGAATCAATTATATGCTCAGAAGTTTGAGGAAGAGGAGAATCAAGGATCTCCACAATCTCCTTTTGTTTTCCAACCTGTTGTGAGGTTGATGGGATATCCCTTTTATCTATTTTCTTTTTCTAGCTCTGTTCTAGTATCACCACATTGTAACCAGTCTTCTTTTGCACCATTTACCTCCTCGGGGGTAACCCTTTTGCAAACATAGGCTTGGTCAACAATTGTCTAGCCTTTTCTGGATCATCCTTCATAACCTTTTCCTTCTTCTCATTTAGGGTCTGAAAAATATCCTGAAAACAATTCATAAGAATATCTATTTTCTTCCCCATTGGAGTTATGCTTTTCAGGGGATCCCATCCCGAATCAAATTGCTGGATAAAATCTAGTGTCTTCCTATATACCAGCCATTTTTCTTTCATAACCTCTTGTTCCTGTATCTTTGCTACATTCCTAACAATATCTTCAGGGAAATTAAAAATATGGTTAATCATGGCACACTTGGCTCTCTTTTTAAACATTTCATTATAGAAACCTTTTGGATCTATTGTTCTGGCAATTGCAGTAGCCATATGGTATGGAGCTAGAATTTTATCCATGTAAACCCATCCACCCTTGGTAATTATGAATTGATGGGCAATGGTAACATTTGGAAATAAAGTTCCCTTGCCTTTTCTAGTGAGGGCACACTCTTCAATATCTCCTAATGGCCTCAAGAACTCTTCAATTCCAATCCTAAGGGGTACTTGATAGGGAAATACAAAAGGGGTCCCCCTAAAACCATACAACCTGATGACAATTGATACATTGTAGAAAATAACATCTCCCCAATTGTGTACGATGTTCAGATTCTTAGCAAACTAGTTTGGCCTAACATGTTGTGCCAATACTGTTCGGATTCTTGGGTTGTCTAAGACAAACAACTTCCTGAGTCTAGCTACAAAACGTTTATCAAAATTGATGAAACTATGATCCTTCTTATCCCAGGTCATTGTGAGGCTCCATAGTTGGACTGGCATATCTTCACCATCCTTCTTTCTCACTAATGCCATTTCTTGTTCAAAATAGCTTGCTCCTTTGAATAGAAACATGTACATTATGAAAGAGTACCAGCAAAAGGGCCTATCACCTTCATTCTTTTGAATCTTCACTAATCCATTATGGGTTAATTCAGTAATAAAAGGAGCAAAATCAAAAGTAATAGACACGTGTGCATGTAAAATTTGGATCATCATGCACATCAAGTGTATTGGCATTATTTCACTAACATCTTCTCCAAAAATCTGACATAATGACCAATATGCACCCTTAGCTCTGAGATCAAAATATTCTATTTTAAAAGGCTCTTGAGTGTTCTACCCCACAATAACAATTTTTCCAATTTTGGTGTAGAAATCCTTCAACAACTTGCCTCTAAAATAGTTCCTTTGTGCATTATACACTTGCCTTAGTTCTTCAAAATCAATGCTCTCCAAATTGTCTGAGGGTTGAAATAACCTGAACACCTTCCTGATTTCTTCAGCAAAAACTTTAATCAATAATACTCCCTTTGCATCCCTAACTTCTTTGGTGATTGGATCATAACTCTTTGCAACCTGGGTCATCAAATCTACATCTAAAAAGACACCAGGCATGACAAGTTTTCCTAGGTCAGACTGCCATATATTGCTTGCAGGGTGAGGGGCATTTCTCCTACTAAACCCTACTTTGAATAATTCCAATCCTGTGATATCAGAGTCACCTCTTGCATTGATTGTACCAATTTTGGCCTCTCTAATAAAACTAGTTGTGTCATATAAACCCTCTGCTATTTTTACCCTAGGATCTTTGGGAATCAAAATCTTGGTTTTCACCAGGGTAGTGGAAGAGTCAGGAAGTAATTGCAATAAATCTTCATGCAAACCTCTTTCACTATACTCTATTTTACCTGACAATTCTTTCCTTGGTGCCATTTTAAGGTTTATCTTTAAAAGAAATCTTTGCAAGATAGACAGAATACAAAACTATGATTCTTTTAGTAAGGGAGCAATTCGCACATGTATTTCACCAACCTTTTTTCTCAGAAACCACCGGGGAATAGCAGCCAATCCACGTAATTCTTCACGCCCGAGTCTCTACAAATTTTTTATCTCTTTGTGCTTCTGAGAGTGCACGAAATTCTAATATATGAGCCACTAAAGAAATTGTGTCAACAATTAATTTAGCACAATTGAAACAATTACTCCTCCGAAAGAGCGAACTATCACTTCTCAATGGGAAACTTCAACTTTGCACCACTTTATCTCCAGTTTGAAATAGAACCATTGATCCTCATTAGTAGATGATCTAATGGCCTATCGCATGATCACATAGCATGAAAAACACTCACATGAACATGTGACTAACCATCACATTACCTTTTTATTTTTGGCAGTCTCTTGTAACTTCCACCGTTAATACAAAATGTTATTCACATGATCGCATAGCTTAAAAGAAGCTTATGTGAACATGTGAAAACCCTTTAGCATTCACCATCATTGACTTCCTTCAAATCATCGGTCCCACCTTGCCTTTGTCAACAAAGAAAATCCACACTTGCAACACCTGGCAAAATGGTAGGTACTTTCTTTCTTTCCGAGCACTGGTGTCTGCTGATACTAGCCAATGAGAAAACATTATTCATGCACATATATCAAAGGTTCCACCAGAGAATCACGCTTGGTTCAATACAAGATCAACGTCCTATTGCATGATTGCATAGGCTTCTCAGATCCCATGCGATTATATGATAGCCGTCCGATCTTCCCCTTATTGCTTTTCAAACTTTGGAGGTTCCTTCGTCACCGGCCCCACTGTCCTTTACAAATAAAAGGCCGCCACTTGTGAAATATTTTTCAATGGTCCCACCTTGTTTTTGCATCAAGCTTCATTATAAAATCAATGGTTATTTCACATGCTCACATGGCTTGGAAATATTCCATGTGAATATGTGACCGTCGTTAGATCTTCTTTGAAGATTCACAGTTGAATGAAACTCAAAACATTAGAATACAAGGTAATTAGGACATAGGATATGTTATTTATATCACCAGGGTTCTAGACTTAGGAAAAGATATAACGCCCGCGTGAAAAATAAATGCATGTTCTCTTTAATGAACTTAAGTGACTTAAAAAGTAACATTCAAAAAGAAATGAGGAGATTGACTTAGGGTTTATTTTGCAAATGGAAAACATTTTAGGGTTTTTGACATGAATTTGAAATTCTTCAAGGACAGGACCTAGGGTAAGGATTTTTGAAATGGGCTATGACAATTTTTGAAGAAATTCTGACACCTATACCTAGGAAAACTTCATAGACTAGAGGACTAAACCAATGTTTGGACAAAAACCTTAGAAAATTAAGAATACTCCCAACAGTGGCTCTATCTGAGGATGCTTGATTGCAAAATCACAGCAAGAACTTATGAATCTCTGGGAGGCAGACCACAAAACCTTAACCTAAAATAGGAAACAAACACACAATAGAAACAAACACACCTATACATATATAGAAGCCTACTGTGCATGGAAAAAGAATTAACTGAAGAAAATTTTTAGGCACTGTCCATGCACTGGCAATTCCTTCTCTTCACCACCCAAATTTTTCAAAAAGTATGAATCCTTACCATGGGTTTGATGAACAATATAAAGTCCCATCCATAAAGACTCAAATTTTTTGTGTTTCCCTTTATCTTCAGCCTTGGCATTCCATTGGAGAACCATATCACCAGGCTGGAATTTTCTCACAGTTGCTCTCTTATCAAAAAGATATTTCATCTTCTGCTGCAACTTCATATTTTCCTTTTGTTCTTCCCTCCTAATCTCATCTAATTCAATCAGCTGAACCATTCTGTCCTACAGTGGATCACTAATTTCCATGTCCTCTTCTTTCATAAACTTATAGATTGGAAGGAAGTTATTTATTGGAAATCTTGATTTAGCACCATATACCATTTCAAAAGGGGACTTACCAGTAGCCCTCTTCTCAAAAATTCTATCAGCCCATAGTGCTAACTTTAATTTTACATGCTAGCTTCTCTTATTCTTTTCCAGGGTTTTCTTCAGAATCTACAAAATACTCTTGTTGTTGGATTCAGCCTGTCCATTGGCTTGTGGATGATAAGGGGATGAGTAAGACAATACTATTCCCATTTCTGAGCAAAAACTAGTGATCTCTTGTGACCTGAATCTCATAGCATTGTCAACAACCAATTTAATAGGGACACCAAATCTAGTGATTATATTGTTCATCAAAAATTCAATTACAACAGCACTGGTTGCCCTTTTGGTTGGAATGGCTTCAATCCATTTGGTAAAAAAATTAGTAGCCACCAAAATGTGACTATGTCCCCCACTAGACTTCTCAGAGAACTCTCCAATAAAATCCATACCCCACATTGCAAAAGGAGCTTCTGCAACAACAGGGTTCAATAATAATGCACTTGAGAACTTCATTTTTTTAGAGAACCTTTGACAAGGTTCACATTTCCTCACATAAGAATGAATGTCTTTGAACAACACAGGCCAATATTATCCTACTCTTAAGATTTTATGAGTTGTTGATTGAGCAGAATGATGTCCTCCACACATTCTAGAGTGCATTTCCTTCAACATTTTCTCTAATTGGTGCTTATCCAGACAAAAGAGTAAAATACCATCATTATCCTTCCTGTACAAATCACCCTGGATCAACACATTTCTCTGAGCTTGCAATCTCAGACTCCTTCTTTGATTATCATTCAATTCAGGTGGACATTTAGCATTTCTAATAAAATAAATAACATCCTTGTACCAGGGTTGCATTTCAATACTAGTAATCACATCAATGTTAGCAGCAACATTATTTACCTGAACAAGGTCCATATTTTCCTCAGTCATTAACTTAGAAAGTCCCAATCCTCTCACCAATTTGGTAATATGAATTTCCAGGTCAAACTCTTGAATCCTATTTATCCGTTTGCACCTCTTTCCTATGACTTCACTCTATGTTAAGATATCCTTTACTGCAGCATGAGGCACATAAGCACTAACCTTTGCGCAGACCAGATATGGTCTGAAAGCTTTGACTACCTTCACAAGTGCATAGGCTTTCTTTTCCATTAGTTCATAATTTAATTTAGCAAATTGTAATGACATGCTGAAAAAGGCTATAGGATGCTCATACCCTTCTTGATCCTTTTGCAAAAGGATAGCTGCAATAGTATGAAAAGATGCAAAAGAAAATAGAGAAAATGGTTTCAAGTAATCAGGTGATACCAAAACCGGGGCCTCTTGAATTGCTTGTTTTATTTTTACAAAAGCTTGCTGAGCTTCAAGGTTCCATTCAAACTTCACTTCCTTCTTTAGGAACTTCACTATGGGCTTGACCAATTCTGCAAAGTTAGCAATAAATCTTCTTACAAAATTAATCTGTCCCAAGAATGAATGCACACCTTTTATGTTCTTTGGTGGAGGGACCTTTTTAATTGCTTCCACTCTTTCAGGATCAATCCTAACTCCTTCTTTTAACACTATGTGTCCAAGTAACTTCCCCTCTATCACAGCAAATTGACACTTTTTGGGATTCAAGGACACACCAAATTCTAAGGCCTTAAGAATGACCTTCTCCAAATGGGAACAATGATCATCAGCTTTCTTGGAATAAGCCGTGAGATCATCCTAATAAACAATCATTAAAACATTTATCAACTCCTCAAATGCAACATCCATGGCTCTCTAAAATGTTGCCCCAGCATTTTTCAGACCAAAAGGCATGCAAACATATACATATGTTCCCCATGGGGTTGTAAAGGCTATCTTAAATTGTTCTGATTCTTTGACCAGCACTTGATTATACCCAGAGAAACCATCCATCATTGACAAGAGTTCACATCCAATCACCCTATGCAGCATAGCCTCCATATTGGGCAATCCATAGTTATCCTTAAGTGAAGCCACATTCAAGTTCCTGAAATCAACACAAAGCCTAATATCACCATTCTTTTTCCTTACCGGCACAAGATTCAAAACCCAAGTTGAGTGCCTAATTGGTTTAATAATACCAGCATCCCTCAGTTTTGTCAACTCAACTTGCATCTTGGTAGCCAATAAAGGGTTAATGGGTCTCTACTTCTATCTAAAAGGCTTGGTTTCCTCTTTTAGAGGAATTTTATGCTGAAACAGGTCAGCCCTATAAGCTTTGAGGTCATCATAAGACCAAGAAAACACATGTTTATATTTTTTCAAAAGTCTAATTAGGTTTCCTTTGATCTCTTTGCTCAGTTTCTTGCCAATGTATACCATTTGTGGGGAGTTTTCTAAACCCAAGTTTATTTCCTCTAAGTCCTCCATTTTAGTGTTAGACTTCTGAGACAAAAAACCATCATTTATTTTGAACATTCCTTCCAATTCTACTAGCCCTTTAGGTATGTGGTTGGATGGCAATTGCACTATCTCATTTCCCATGATGCATTCTTTTCCTTCAACATTTTGTTGTATCTCACTAAAATCTATTTCCTGACCATCATATTGATCAAGGCTTTGAAGGAACCTAAGGATATCAAGGTCATCTTTAAAAACTTGCCAGTTGTATACATTATCAGGAACAGCAGGCCTAGTTTTGACCTCTAACATGGACACACCAGTGAGGGTTATGTCTTTACTTTTAAGGGCAACATTTTCAAGAAAATCTGCCATGATATTATTGGATCATTCTACCCAAAGTAGATTGAAAGCATCAAAAAACTCTAGTCTATCCCAAATAGCATGTTTATACAGTTTCAACTTTTCATCTTTAGAAGCATACTGAGATCTCACTTGGGCTATAATCAATTGGGAATCACCATGAACTTTTAAAGATTTAATACCATGTTTTATGGCCACATCTAATCCTAGTATCAGAGCCTCATACTCAGTAGTGTTATTTGTACACTCAAAAGTTAACAAGAAAGAGTATTTAAATGTAATACCTGATGGGGAAATGAATACAACACCAGCTCCTAATCCTTTCTTGGAGCATCCACCATCAAAGAACATTTGCAAAAGCCCATCTTGCTACAAAATCATCTCATCCACAATTGGATCTATGTTTTTTAACTGAGGTACTATTTCTTCAATCACAAAATTGCTCATCTCAATATCTACAAAATAATTTAGATCCTCCGGAGCAACCACTTCAATCATGACTGAAGAATGGGGCTCCCTATACAACTTTACTTTAGTTCCATTTATTGGGATGGTAGCATATGATAAATCTAGTTGCAACTTTCCACCCACTACTGTAGCCCATTGTCTTGATAATAACAAGCCATAGTGAGGTTTTGTATCAACAACAACTACATCCATTTTATATGTGGCTTCTGGGAATGCAGCAATTTTCACTTCAATTCCAATCAGGCTTCCTAAAATAGGTACTACCCTATTGTCCATAGCATAACACCTTCCACTAGATGTATCAACTTGCAACCCTAACTCCTTCATCACTTGATAAGGCATTACAGTTGTAGCAGCACCAAAGTCAATCATACAATTTTTCAGCAAAAAATTATTTACAAGCAAAGTAACGTAGAAAGGATTGATAGAAGAGGGTTCTTGTGTCACAATAGTCCCAACACATACATCAGAGATGTCATTAATTGCAATTGGCTTGTCCAAGGATTTCCCTTCCTCTTGTAAAATAGGGGTAGTTCTCTGCTCACTTATGAGAGCCAAGGTTGTTGCTTTGTGCTTTTCTATTTTCAACATTTCAAGCAAAGGGATGGAAACCTTCATTTGGGACAAGGCATGTCTCATATTAAAAGTAGGGGAGTCAGTACAAAAATCAGGGTGATCCTTTGACCTACCAAATTTATTTTTCACCTTATCAGCAATAGCTTCTTGTTTCCCTTTCTTTTCAGCTTCAAACCCTTCATCTTTACTATTTACAATATTGGGCTTTGGGGAGTCCTTATCCTAAGGATTACTTTTGACAAACACTGATCTAGGGACTCCCTGATCATTACCTACCTTTTTGTTCCTCAAATTGTATGAGGATTTTGCTTGTGTAATAGTAGCCACAGTTAAACTCTTGATTTCTTCTTCACTGGGCTTTCTCCATTGTCTTTCATCTGACCTGGATTCTACCATGTGAGTCTTATAGTCATCATTATCAAACTCTTCCTGATCAGACTGAGTAAATATTTGTTGTTCATAGTTAGATAAAATCTTTCTCTTATGATCAACATCAGGGCAAATAAATTCATCATCTAAGGACACAAGGTCCCCCATTAGTTCAGTAGTAAACATGTTAATAGCAGGCTTTTCAGATCCTTCATAATCTCCTACATATGAATCACTAGCCTCTTCTCCCAAGGCTTGGGCAATAGCACACTGGAATGGTGAGTGGGGCATATTATAGGCCCCACACCAAGGGGTATTCTCCACATTATGTGCTATATTCTTTTTCAAAGGATCTGGTGTATCCCTTCCCTTTTGGGGTTCATTATTATCAAGAACATGCCTCCCATCTTTCCAGTTTGTTTTGTAAGGCATATCTCTCAGATTAGGGGCTTTGTCCTGCCTTTGATAAGGTGGCCTTGTATCTTGAAAATTTCTACCACCTTTATCAAACCTTCCTAGGAAGTCTTTGTTATTACTAGGTCCTTTGTCCATTATATCCTCCTCTTTGGATAGCCTTGCAGGTTGTGGCCTGGTTTCTTTCCAGAGTCTACCTTCATCCCTTTTGTACATTTGGTCAGATGCCTTTCAGTTGCTCTCAATGTTTATGGCCAACTTAAAAGCATCTCTAAGGGTACGGGGATTCTTGTCTCTCAAAAGGTAAGACATCTTACCATCCATAGAATTGAAATAAGTTGTCATGCAGACTGCATCATCTAGCCTCAATACTTGGAACAGTTTATACATAGCCTTTTGGAATCAGCTATTAAACTCTAAAATGCTCTCATTGTAATGTTTCTTGATATTATTGAACTCATTGAGCATGTAGCTAGAGTTCATGTATTCTGCATATTGCTCTTTAAAACATCTGACAAATTCTTCCCAAGAGGCAATACTATTCTCAGGTAGCCCCCTATACCAATCCCTGGCATCCTCAATCAATGATTGAACAAAAAGCTTCATTATGACATCTTCATGTTCAATCTCATAATCATTTACCTTATCTGTAAAAAAATTCAGATGCTCTTCATAGGTAATAACATTATTCCCAGTAAATAATGGGATCTTCTTTCTGATTTCATTGGGGACAACATTAGGTTGGCCAGGAATACCATAAAAAAACAAAGGCCTATATCTATCCAAATGAACTGGTCTTCTTTGGATATTTGGTTGATTCAAAGGAGTAGTTGCAACATTTTGACAAGGTATAGTTCCCACTGTACCACTAGCTATAATGGGAACTTGATTAGGAACTGGTCCAAGTAAAGTTTGTCCAGGGTGAAAGGCTTGAGCATTTGGAAGTGAAGTATTGGGCTGACTGAATGGAGTTTTTCCTATGGTGATAGGGATAGAGGTACTAGCGGATGTGTTCATGTTAGCATGTAGGAAGGCAATCTTCCTCTTCATTTCATCATCAGCAGCGTCCAACTCAAGTTTCTCTAGTTGAATAGCCAATTCTTCCTTTTCTTTTCTAGCCTTCTCCAAGTCTATACTTGTTTGAGAAGGTACATTAGGAGGAACCATAATTTTCTTGGGCTCATTAATATATATACCCACCAATTTTTGTTTTCCCTTATCAGGGATTTCTTTGGGAGCAGTTATAATCTCCTTGTTTCTCTAGATTTCAGAGGGATTCAATTGCCTTAAGACATGGCCTGTTCCCTCAAATTCACCTTGTTTAGGTTTAGTATCCTGAGCCTGCTTTCTCAAATCTTCCATATCACCAAATAAGTCCTTATTTAAACCTTGAACATCTTGGTTTAAATCACTAACTTAGGTCTCATTTTTCTTGGTTCTTTTGAGAAGTTCCTGCCTCTCTATGAGCAAATCATAGATTTGTTGTTCCCTTGCTTTCAACCTATTGGCAATCTCAGCCAGTTGTTCACTCTCCTTTTTTCTTAAAGCAATCACCTCTTCTCTCAACTTCTTAGAATCATAGGAGGTGGTCTCAGTAGAAAAGGTTTCTTCTAGTTGTTCTAGAGTTTCTCTTGTAGGGAAATAACCTACTTCTGTGACCTCTGTGATTACTTCTTTCTACATGTGCACACTTGGTGTAACCCTCTTGACATGTTCGGGATCATCAGAAGAGGATGAAGATTCATGAGGAAGTGGGACACGAGATCTTTCTTGAGAAGGGCCTTGGGAACTAGTAGTATTATGACCTCTTCTAGACCATTGTTTCCTACTTGGTGTATGGAGCTCATCATCCATATTATCTTCGGGGTGATCCTTATAATAAGACCTAGTGTATCTTGGTCAACTCATGGTATGGCCGTACAATTTTAGCAAAATTTACAACAATTAGCAACTGGTAGCACAGAGTTTAGAGTCACCACCGGCTTTTATGCGAGAATGAAATTATTCTATACTAGTCTACAAATGCACAATAGACAGGATTTGCACTAACCTATTGCATGCTATTCAGAAGATCCCCAGCAGAGTCACCAATTTTGTTAGTGCTCAAATCTATAGATTATCAAATACTCCTATAATCCCAATGGACATAATCTAGCAAGATGCAAACACTAAGGTAATAAGGTTAGAAAACCTTCTTCACTTTGAGTATGGATACTCAAGTGGGTGTACCTATTCCAATTCATAGTTTGACTAAGCTCTAAATTATGAACTAGCTCCTTCACTATTCTGTCCTCGCTTCCAAACTCAACTCAATAAGATGAGAGAACTCTTAGTATGGCCCATATTATCCTGATACACAATATTATGATGGAAATCATGAAAGCAACAATACGAAACAATGGCTTAAGGATATTCATCCTTCTTTTTAGAGTTGAACTCAAGCAAGGTTAACCTCATTCAGTGCTTCTACAAAGCATTACAAAGCATATCTATGAACTTGTCATAGAATGATTCAGGTTTGTGATTGTACAAATAAAGTAAAATGAAATATTTATTTAGATTTAGGGTGGCAAATTAGTGTAAATAGATTTGAAACCAGTGCCTTATCCACTTGGGCGATAGAGTCAAACCCTACCTCTCCATATAACTATCAAAACTAATTTCTTGAAACTCAAATGACATGACTAACATAACATCCTTTTAATTCCTACTACTATCATCAAATTCATTCATGGATTAGTCATTCCCAAAGATCTCCCCTAAGATTTTACTCTTTCCTTGAAAGAAACTTAACCTTAACCCCTATATTCACCTTGTGAATAATGCATTTAAGAAAGCCTTGCAATTTAAATACATAAGAAAACTAACACATTCCATACACAAAGACAGCAAAATAGTAGTAACAGAGCTTCAATGTTTTGTATTAACAGTCAAAATGCATAGATACAATATCCTCTCACTTTTGGAAAATAAGGTTTTGTATTCAGACTCTTTCTTATGGAGTATTTTCAACCACCTCTTGAAATGAAGAAAAGACTTGCCACTTATACCAATCAGTCATCTTGGAATCCTTGAAAGGATGCAACAAGCTTCAGATGGCTATTAAAAGATCTTGCACTAAAAACAAGATTACAAACTAACAAAGTTGTTTGTAACAACAGATTACAAATATCTATTTCCAACAATTTTGCAGGTGGAACCTTTGTCTAAGGATATTTTAGAGCAATTGCTAAATTTTTTGCATGAATCATGACCACCATCTGGCTAACTTACATCATCCTTTGTTTGAAACTGTTCTTCCTCCAATTTTGTATCAGGTTCCATGTGTACTCTACTCTTCTTCCTCCTTTTCTTGTTACAAATCTTCAAAATGGATTGTTAGGAAGAGCATCAAAATCTTGTAACAGCTCCCAAGGGTAATTCAACTTTGGCCAGGTGTCACATTCATGCCTATGATAACTTGCTTGACATCTTTGTCCTTTTTTACTTTGATCTTCAAGGGTTTGGAGTACTAACACCTGCCGCTTCTTCACCTAATGCCTTTTCTTCTAAATCTTCTGATAGATATGTCAATTCCCAAGTCATGTAGGTTTCTTCACTTGGCCAATGAAAGGCAAGGACCTCATCTTTCTTTAGGGACAACTTTTCCCACTCAGCAACCAACTGGTGAACCTCTATTCTTACATTTGCAAAGTATATCCTAGCATCCTGAAGGAGTTCAATAAAGTGTATGAATGGGGTATTATCATCTATACATAAAATGGAATCTACTTTAGACAGTACTTGTCTATCTATTTGCTCCATCCATTGATCTTTATCTTTGATTACCCCATCTGCTTTAATAAGACAAGGGAAAATTTGGAAATCATCCTGGAAATATCTTGCCCTTAGGATTTTTGATCTTCTTCTTATACTCCCCCTATTTACCTCAAAGTCAAAAAGATCCTTGACAAACCTGTAAGTATTTTCTAGCTCAATATTTACAACACATTTATCCTTATTTTAATCAAACCATGACCACAGACTACATTTTCTTGCAGGCCACCTTTCCAAAATTTTGTCCACAGTAGCCACCTCTTTCTGAAAAATTGCTAAGACATCTGCCAATTGTTTTGCAGATTTGTATATTTCTTTAGGCCTCACCTTTGCAACAAAATGTGACACAACATCTTTTATCTTCTCACCTAACCTATCCTTTACTTTTTGATCAATATCCTCCTCATCTATGGAAGGAGGAAAATGGGAAGGGGGAAGTTCAATAATAGGGCTTGATGAGGAAGGCCCAACAAGGGAGGAAGCTATCTAAATTTGCTCTGATAATTGTATTGGGCCATGTTCTCCCAATTTCTTCTTTAAATCTGCAATCAGAATATCTCTCTCAAGAATCCCTTGTTTCATCTCACCATAAACCTTCAAAACTGTTTCCAGTTTTGCAGTGAGCTCTTCCTTCTCTTTAGCTTCCTTTTCTACCACTTTTGTTGTTAATTGTGTTGTGGCTATTACCATACCTGATGCTTCCACCAAAGAAGTATCAATAACTCTTCTTACAATTAGACTCCCTGAGAGGTCATCTTTGACAATTTGTTTTCCTCTGTCACTTTCATTCTTTCTTAAAGACCACATTACCAATGCTTGATGATTATCACTGAAAGTGACTCCTTTAATAGCCTGTTCTGCTTCCTCTAGAGTTCTATGGACAGGAGTGGTCTATTTTCTGACTGCATCAAATACTACTACATCAGCTATATCCCATACTGGGAGGATTAGTACTCCTGACACCTTTACCATATCTCTTCCCTGTTCTGGAGTGATTTGTTTAAATTTTGCAGTCATCTCTATTTTCACTTCTTCCTCTATGACTTGTAAATCCTTCTCCAGATTCTCTACATGTCTCTTCTCATAGATTTCTTGAAATTGTTTGATGTTTAATTTCTAGAGAAATTGCATAAATGCCCTAGTTTTAACAAAAGCATCATCAACCAAAAACTCTTCACAAGCTTGCTTGATTACAGGGTCCAATTCTATACCTGCCAATTCCCCTACTATTAAATCCAACTTGGGTTCTTCTGGTAGCTCTAGCACTCCCTCATTTACTTCTTCATAAGTCATAAAGATTTGACCTGGAGCATCTACTTGCTGTGCTTGTTCTGAAATCTCTTGGTCATCAAAAATTCTTAGAGGAGACTGTGATGGGGAGTACTCCTTTTCCACATGAGCCAGTCTTTCTTCCAATCTTTACCTTTTTGATGGGGGTGGAGAATCAATTATATCCTCAGAAGTTTGAGGATGAGAAGAATCAGGGATCTCCATAATCTCCTTTTGTTTTCCAACCTATTTTGAGGTTGATGGGATATCCCTTTTATCTATTTGCTTTTGTTGGCTCTGTACTGGTATGACCACATTGTAACCAATCTTCTTTTGCACCATGTACCTCCTCAGGGGTAACCCTTTTGCAAACACAGGCTTGCTCAACAATTGTCTAGCCTTTTTTGGATCATCCTTCATAACCTTTCCCTTCTTCTCATTTAGGGTTTGAAAAATATCCTGAAAACAATTCATAAGAGTATCATTTTCTTCCTCATTGGAGTTATGCTTTTCAGGGGATCCCATCCTGAATCAAATTGCCGGATAAAATCTAGTGTCTTCCTGTATACCAACCATTTTTCTTTCATAACCTCTTGTTCCTATATCTTTGCTACATTCCTGACAATATCTTCAGGGAAATTAAAAATATGGTTAATCATGGCACACTTGGCTCTCTTTTTAAACATTTCATTATAGAAACCTTCTAAATCTACTATTCTGGCAATTGCAGTAGCCATATGGTATGGAGCTAGAATTTTATCCATGTAAACCCATCTGCCCTTGGTAATTATGAATTGATGGGCAATGGTAACATTTGGGAATAAAGTTCCCTTGCCTTTCCCAGTGAGGGAACACTCTTCAATATCTCCTAATTGCCTCAAGAAATCTGCAATTCCAATCCTAAGGGGTACTTGATAGGGCAATACAAAAGGGGTCCCCCTGAAACCATACAACCTAATGACAATTGATACATTATAGAAAATAACATCTCCCCAATTATGTACGATGTTCAGATTCTTAGCAAATTGGTTTGGCCTAACAAGTTGTGCCAATACTATTGGGATTCTTGGGTTGTCTAAGACAAACAACTTCATGAGTCTAGCTGAAAAACATTTATCAAAATTGATGAAACTATGATCCTTCTTATCCCAGGTCATTGTGAGGCTCCATAGTTGGACTAGCATATCTTCACCATGCTTCTTTCTCACTAATTCCATTTCTTGTTCAAAATAGCTTGCTCCTTTGAATAGAAACATGTACATTATGAAAGAGTACCAGCAATTCACAGAAGTATTTCACCAACTTTTTTTCTCAGAAACCACCGGGGAATAGCAACTAGTCCTCATAATTCTTTACCCCCGAGTCTCTGCAAATTTTTTATCTCTTTCTACTTTTGAGAGTGCATGAAATTCTAATATATGAGCCATTAAAGCAATCATGTCAACAATTAATTTAGCACGATTGAAACAATTACTCCTTCGGAAGAGCATACTATCACTTCTCAACGGGAAACTTCAACTTTGCACCACTTTATCTCCAGTTTGAAATAGAATCGAGGATCCTCATTAGCAGATGATCTAACGGCCTATAGTATGATTGAATATCTTGAAAAAAACTCACATGAACATGTGACTAACTGTCATGTTGCCTTTCTATTTTTGGCGGTCTCCTGTAACTTCCACCGTTAATACAAAATGTTATTCGCATGATCGCATAGCTTAAAAGAAGCTTATGTGAACATGCGAAAACCCGTTAGCATTCACCATCATTTTCTTCCTTCAAATTTTCAGTCCCACCTCACCTTTGTCAACAAAGAAAATCCACACTTGCAACACCTAGCAAAATGTCAGGTACTTTCTTTCTTTCCGAGCACTGGTGTCTACAGATACTAGCCAATGAGAAAATATTATTCATGCACATTTGTCAAAGGTTCCACCAGAGAATCATGCTTGGTTCAATGCAAGATCAATGGCCTATCACATGATCGCATAGGCTTTGCAAATCCCATGGGATTATACGATAGTCATCTGATCTTCCCCTTATTGCTTTTCAAACTTTGGAGATTCCTCCATCACCGGCCCCACTATCCTTTACAAATAAAAGGCCGCCACTTGTGAAATATTTGTCAGTGGTCCCACCTTGTTTCCGTATCAAGCTTCATTATAAAATCAATGGTTAGTTCGCATGTTTTCATGGCTTGGAAATATTCCAGGTGAACACGCGACCGCCGTTAGATCTTCTTTGAAGATTCATAGTTGAATGAAACTCGAAACATTAGAATACAAGGTAATTAGGACATAGGATATGTTATTTGTAAACCTGGGTTCTAGACTTAGGAAAAGATATAACCCCCACGTGAAAAATAAATGCATGTGCTCTTTAATGAACTTAAGTGACTTAAAAAGTAGCGTTCGAAAAGAAATGAGGAGATTGACTTAGGGTTTATTTTGAAAATGGCAAACATTTTAGGGTTTTTGACATGAATTCAAAATTCTTCAAGGACAAGACCTAGGGTAAGGATTTTTGAAATGGGCTATGACAATTTTTGAAGAAATTCGGACACCTGTACCTAGGAAAACTTCATAGACCAGAGGACTAAACCAACGTTTGGACAAAAACCTTAGAAAATTAAGTATACTCCCAACACGGGTTAGAATCTTTTAACAGGGATTCAAAATCTCCTAACAAGGATTTATATGTACTGAATGTATTTCATAAGACTCCTAAGAGGGTCCATCCTCTAACAAGGAACTTTCATATTAGTGCATCATTTTGTGGGCATCATTCCCACCGGGGTTTACTCTTTTCAAGAGGTTCCCTAGTCAACATATCTTGTGTTATTGTGCAATTGTGTATGGTTATCTTTCTATGGTTGATTAGTACATTGATTATATTGTTTAAAGTAGTTGAATGGTTAAATTATCTGATAACTGATTCACCCCCCCCCCTCTCAGTTATCTTGCGGATCTTTACTTTCTAACATGATTAAGGGACTATAGGCCTTGTTAGAAGCCTCAACCCTGTTAGGAGTTGGTAGTTCAAAATGTGATTACTAGTTGAGCCCACTGCCCAAAAAAGTAATATACAATATTCACTAATTACAAAAATAGGTCAAGATACATAACCTTATACTGCTTGCATCAATATCTCTTCACTGCTCTTTCACTTTTGCTATTACATTCACATATTCATTACTGCTCTTTACAATTACATCTTTACATATCTTTATACAAGTTATTAAGATTAATAACTTTCTAGTCAGCTATCATATTAAAAAATATCTTTATCCAAGGGTTAACATCTAGGATGTCATCCCTTTATATTGTTAAGTCATTATTTTGATAAACAAAATAATCGCTTAACTCTTTATTAATTTTGTCTTCATATTTTGTCCTGTTAGCTTAACATTGTCTTTAGTAAAACTATTGTAACTTCTTCCGTACATGCCGTACTAACTTGTGCTCTAAGGTGAGTCTTCAATAGTCACCATAGTGTCTATGTTCAAGTGCAAAAGCACTGAACTTACTCCAATCAACATCACTAATCAAAACTATGTTCGGGTTCACTGGCAAAAACACATTGTCTCATACTTAGACAATTTTGCATTGCGCTCTGACATACTAGATCTCTGACCTGTCATGCCCCGCAAGGGAACCAGGGAAGAGAACAAAGATTCTCTTAACAAAAGAAAACCTAAGTAAAAAAAATTTATGAAAAATTTTGAACTTTGAAAAGAGTTATGTAATCAAAACTTAAACTTAGATTCCTCCCAAGGTTCGCTTTTCATTTAAATGCATGATTCATTCAAATCCATTAGGTAAACTAACAACAAGATTTATTTCTCAAAGCAAACTGCATCATATCTTTAAGAAATACAAAATATTTTCATTTCAACTTTCCATTTAAAAAAAATCATTTATATTCCTAAGTATCCTTTATGAACAATATAACTTATAAAATTTATCCAACTCATTTGATACATTAAAAATATACTACATTTGGTTTTTCAATAGCTTCACTTAAACAACAATAATGAAATCATGTTACATAATTTGGAATGTTACAAAAATCCTTTTCTTTTCCAACATACATCTTAAACATAGAGTTCACATTTCCCTTTTCCCTTCTTCCTAAGTCTACCCATTCCAATTACATCATTTTGAAATACATTATGGATTACATTGCATTCAACTCCTCATAAGAGGTAACAAAATTTTGCATCATGAAATATAATCACAAGGCCTTCATTCTTCATAACTGGTACATAAGCATGCATGAATCTTCAAGCACTGTATCTGCAAAAGATACCTCGATAAAAATGTTTACCACCCAACCACATGGATACCTATAAGGCCCACTCCCCCGTGCTAGGAGATAAACACCAAGGTCCACAAAGAAGGAATAGCTAGGCCAAACCTAGGGTTGGGTAATCTTTCCCAAAATAGCAAATGAAAAGAGAGTCAAAGTATAGATCTTTCCCAAAAGGTTCTAAGGCTTGGGTAGAAACTCTAAGAAACAACCTAAGTGAGTGTCATCGCATAGCCCTCACCCCTTGGGTTGTCCTGGTACTAGCCACTCTAGGCCCCGGCCCCCAAGTAGGCACATGCAGGATCAAATGCCTTTCATACTGACAAGCGTCATTCGATCGTACCTACGCATAGGTACCTTCTCCCACTCCCATCCATAGCCTTTACTAGTGCTAATGGCATGGGCGAGGCATATTTAATATTTTTAATATTTTAACCCATTCCCATAAGTTTAATTAGGTTTTCACTTGTTAAATAACTCTTCAGTCGGTTATCCTGGTTCTAGCCACTTAGGGCCCCGGCCCCACACTAAGAGCCACTCACTAGGTGTCGTTAGGTTTTCTACCCTCAAACCACATATCGCAATCACATCATACACATAGTAAAAGCATATTATAAACACATTTGAGAACTACTACAAAGAATTGAAAATAATAGGATAGTTATGTATGTTTAGAGAAATTAGGTACGTTAAGAATGTTTAGAATGTCTTGATCCTCTTAGAAGACTCTAAACCATAAATTGCTCCTTACAAACATTCTATCTCAATAAAGGCATCTAAATGAACTGAAAATAATCTCCACTAAACAAGGAATGAACAATCTTCAGGTTTATACAAAATTTCTTTCTAAACCTAACACTTGGCTAATCCTGAAAATTGACTAAGTCTGATTTAATTAAAAATCTAAAATTTAAAAGTTACAACTTAACTCCTAGGAACCTGAAACCTATTCCAATGGATTCAAAGGGTACCTAATCCCTCTATACAAGTATAACTTAAAGTATAAGAAATTAAAGTACTAGCTCTATCGGTTTATACTGGACTGGTCGGTTGACACAGTATTGCTCGGTTGACACACTACCGACCTGGCCCGGTTAACACTAAACTGACCTGACTCAGTTAGCACACTACCGACCTAGCTCGGTTAACACACTACCAACCTAGCTCGGTTGACACATTACCGACCTAACTCGGTTGACACATTACCGACCTAACTCAGTTGACACATTACCGACCTAACTCAGTTGACACATTACCGACCTAACTCAGTTAACACATTACCGAGCTAACTCGGTTAACACATTACCGACCTAACTCGGTTGACACATTACCAACCTAACTCGTTTAACACATTACCGACCTAACTCGGTTGACACATTACTGACCTAACTCGGTTAACACACTGAGCCGACTGGAACTGCAAAGAACGACTGTCAACTTTGTCTTGCAGGTAAAACTAGGCGTTATGGGGACTAAGGTTACCTAATATGAGCACGACCCATTTGAGATCTCCCAGTTTCCTTTCAGAAACGGCCCATCAATCCTCCCTATCTATCTAACAAATATATTCTAGATCTGGGAAAAGAAAGGTGGCACACAAATAGACATGAAACAGTAAGGTTGCAACAAAAGTTCTAAAATCTGGAAGCATTCATAATACATCCAATGACAGTAAAATACACTATCCTACAAGATCAAAACCACTTCTACCCTCCCAGGGAGGTTTCACCACAGTGAACATACAATCATTCGTAAAATAACTTTCCACAAACACATTTCAAATACATAGAAAATAAAACATATATATATAGTTTTCGATTCTAAACAAAAAGGTAAACAACCATAATCTCATCGAGTAATAGATCATTCATATACACAAGATAATAATACTACAATAATGCATATATATATTTTGCAACCATAGTACAATATACAGAAACTTTTCAAGAAATCTAGATTTTACATTCATGCTACAAAATAAATCTACTTCTCAGGATGGATTCCAACCTGGAGTCCTGCGAAGACCAGTTGGAGAAGAAGGAAGATCAAACCCTCTCCAATGTTTCCAACACTCCTTTGAATCCCTTTTCTTGCAATCTTCCAGCCTCTACCCGTAACAATCCAAATGCCAAACTCACAAGATAAATTTTCTACAATAATAATAATAATCCTCTTCCCCCAATCAACTCTTCTCCCAACTCCTTTTACACAGGAAATCTTTCCTGTAAATAGGATGGAGGAGGAGGTTGCACAGGTAATCCAACCAGTGCAACCATCTCAACTATCCATCCGTTAATGAGATGGTTTTGAAAACTCATTCCCGTAAAGGAATAAATAAACTATAATCTAAGTCCCTGAATTTAAGGATATTGAAATAAATATTATAATCTTAAAACAATTTATTAAATTATTTAACTATGGTAATAGGATAATCCTATTTACCATACTGCTAATTGATCTAATTATTTATTAATATAATAAATAATTACATGGTAATAATTATATATAAATATATGTATGCATATGCATATGTGTGCACCCATATGCCTATGTGTACATATATTATTATTATTATAAATATTATTACAAGCATAATATTATTATTATAAAACATATTATTATTTTTATTGCTATAGACTCTTTGTCATTATTTAGTATTATAAAATAATACCATAAATAAGGTACATTATTATTAATGTTAAACATTAGAATAACATTATTATAAACTATATTGTTTATTCATACCTTAATCCTCATTCTAAAATATATATGTATATATTAAGTAGCCACTAACATAGGTTAGAATTTTACCACTATTATTTAAAACCTTTTTTTTTTAATTAATATTTCCTTAGACATTAAAATACCATAAAATTAATCCTTATCATGGGTATTAAAACCACATGATTTAATTGCACTCAAAATCGCTCCTAATGAGATACGCTACTAAATCATACCCTCAAATGAACAATAATCTACATCCATGATCTACTAACAGAATTGAACATATCACGAAGGCAAGAACTAGCTTCAAGATCCACAATTCCATCAACTACAAAACCACATAAGACATTCACACAAGGGACTGACTCGACACTTCCCACCTAAGGATAAAAGGATCAAAGGTGAAGTTTCTTCCTATGGACCTGGTGATACCTCCGTAACAACAACAACGATTGAGGATTTTGAGGGATCGCTCAGACCTGTGAAGCCAGGTGGAGATGACACCCGGTACCTGCAATCCTACATCACCAAGAAGAGATACATATATATACATATGGAGATACAAAGCAGATATATGCAAGCAGATGACCAGGATCGATACATCGTGTGGACCTCAACTAAGTGAGTAACTACGACTTCATCCTGGAGTCATGAAAAACACATCAGACACATCCATGAAACATAAAACATCATGATAGTGCTTAGATTCAAATAATTGGGTTAGATCCATATAAAAATAGATAATTTTCTAATCTCATAAACATGTAATTACTAACCATAAATGAGCATATTCATCATGTCATCATCCACAAAACATAAATGTAAATGTATAGTCTTGACCATAATAATAATAAAATGTCCAAATCAGAAAAGTCTAAGTATCACCATAGGAGAGGTATTACATGACCTATGTGATCTTCATGTAGATCATATGTTTCCATAATGACAACATCTATGTAACCAACTCAGCCAAATTGCGAAAACCTCTCCCACTTTACCTAGAGGGATTGTAAACTGTGTAGGGAAGGAATCAAAAGAAAAGGACTGCACTACAGTCAGAGTGTTTTTATCACATTCTTGGAAACTAGGATGTCCCTCAAAGTCAGAGTTGTCAAATTCATCATCTCCTAGAACATCCAAATTTATAGGTTCCCCTTGGGTTTCTCCTTTGGCGTCTTCTTGTGGATCATCTTCTAGTACCCACCTTCTTTTCAAGAATCTTGTAGACCAGCTTATTCTGCTGAGGGGCACTTGATCCTCCTCATCTTCATCTCCCTCTAAGAGGGTGTCTATCTAAGTGGGCATTGAGTGTTTCTTTCTCTTATACATGTGCCCTTTTATTACCCCAACCAGCCTAGGTCCAGTCACCTTGAATTTAGGTGCCTTCTTTGGTGCACTCAGAGGTTTAGGACTGCTAGAAGAAGGAACACCTAGAGGGGCTATGCTTTGAGTCATTCTAGTTTTGGGCTTATTTGAATGGGTGGCAGAGCCATATGTTGTAGGGCACTCATGTCTATACACTATTTTTGGCTTCTACGATGCAGCTTGTTTGAATTGTGGAATCAGTACTTTCCCCCTTTCTTCTTCTTTTTCATGGAAGGCTGAGCTAGTTGTTGTTTCATAGGTACGACATCCATAGGAAATGGACAAGAGATCCATGGTTTAGTCACTTTGATGACATGTCTTGCCTTGAAGTTGATATCATCATTTTCATCCTTGTCAACCTCTACATTCAAGATGTCCCTATTGTATACTTTGTCCAAATTATAAATAGGATCCAAGACATCCTCAGAGTTAGCTCCCTTCACCTTTGGGGGTATCTTTAGTAGTAGAGTAGTCTACACCAGCTCTAAGCTCATCTAACATTATTCATGGATCCTGACTTCATAATCATCTAGGCAATTAATCCAATGATCCTCAATGTGAGGTTCATGTATACAGTGTTTCCCCATTATGTGGCTATACGTACCAATAGGATCAAACCTAGTCCTTATGAGATTGTAGTTTTGTATAGGGAACTCATCCCATTTGAATGTGAAGGACTTACAAATCTTCATGTCCTGTACATAGTGGGGTTCTATGGAAATTGGGAAATCCCAATAGTGCTTCTTGTTATGCTAGATATGTTCGTGGCAATCTAACAATTGTCGGGCCATCTCTAACAAGATTACCCTATCAGATGGATATCTTGGCAACTTCTTAGGAGCCAGGGTGCTTCCTGCCACCTGGATGTATGTAAAGGTCTTGAACTAAATATAGAATACTCCTAGGGCCTTCACCTTCATAGCAACTTCTGTCAACATCCTTTCGGCATAATCTCCTTCAATAGAGTGTATGATGGAAAACACAAAAGTATCATTGACAATGCAGAATTTGGGGCTATCATGTGTGTAACAGTCCTTTTGAACTAGTTGTAGGTATATTGTGGATGGCCATGCATTCTAATCACCCATAGCACCAACTTTCACCAATCTTGGGTACACCGCTCTTGCAGCTAATAGGTACACAACATAGGATGTCATGTAGAAGTGTGGGTCATTCTTTACTATGATCAACTACTAATCCAAGTTACCACTGAGGATGGTGGCCCAATCAAATCTTTTTGCATCTCCTTTATCTTTTCAATAAGCAAGATCATCTAGGGTTCCAATTGCACTAACTTTGGAAGTCCATACACCTGACTGATCATGGTGATGGCTTCCTGGATGTCTTCTTTCATGTATCCTCTTTGCATGTCTATATTTTCCAACTTATTTTTGGGAAGAGGTTGTATGAGGTGCTCCTTGTTCATAGTCTCATGGGATAATGAGACATCTTTGTTGTAAAAATCCATCCCCTTGCCAATGGAGAAACTATAGAACTTGTCTACCCCATTGGGTAGGTGGAAGACATCTTTAATGTTGTCAGGCCTGAGATCCAGAACTACTTTGCCGGTGCTATTTTTTACCTTTCTTTCATCTGGTATATAGTGACTTGCCATAGTGTTGATCAAATCTGATGACATCATGGAGACGACATGTGCTACTGCATTTACCAGAGAATAGTACACTAATGAAGTGTTGTCCTCAGACCTCCCTTCTGATTGTGCACATTTCACCAGGTAGTCATTCCAACTAACGTTCCTGATGTTAGTATCCATGATCTTGCAATGCAAGTTCTCCGCTTTGGAGGATGTGTGATATCCTTTGAATTGGTACCTCATGGACGGTGAGTTGACCTTCTCTGCCATTTCTACAAAGAGCAAAGGGACACAAATCAAAGATTTATCAAATTACAGAAATATGCAAGAAATTTTCATGAAAAAAGAGATAGAAGCAACCAAACAACCCAAGTTAAAAGTGCCTAGAAACCAATTTCAACCTTTCAGACCTTCGGGAGTACATGACCTTTGAAAGGCCAAAAAGGTTGAAACGTCAAAAAAAGGGGACCCTGTTAGAGTTTCGGGCTTGGCATGTCGGGGGTCCAAAAGACTAGATTTTGATGATTCAGGTGTGTCATATCTTTAGTGTGTGGAACCACTAAAAAGCCAAAAAGGACAATCAATTTTCATGAAGAGATCCTTCTAATACTTTCAAACTATGAAAGTCTAAAAGTTTCTAGGGCCGAACAATGAATAAACGGGGGTTTTTTTAGCACCTATAATAATTTTCATGGCTATGGAATTTTTCTCTGGCCTCTATAGTGTTTTCTAGGTCTCTTCCCTTAAACCCTAGTTCATAAATTCAAAATTTCTAGTCGTTGGTGAAAAGAAGCCCTAATTTTCCTAGACCGGGTTCTATTTAAGCGTTACTTTTTCCACTTACTAAATTCCTAAAATACCCATGTACTAAAATTATGATGACCACTTCGCATGTTATATCATTAGGTTTTATTGTCGAGACCCCTTTTAATTTTCCTGTCAAAGCCTAAGTCTCCCAAGATTAATTTTCCTAAGTGTCGGCCTTTAAATTTGTGTGGCTATCGTTATTCCACAAGGTTTCCTATTGTCAAATTTTCTGACATGTGGTATAGTGATGAGCAGACATCTATCCTGGCGGGCCCAGTATCTCAGCCTCTTTTAATCTTACGGTAGGTGTATGATCTCATGGAATATTCTTCCCCCATGAGATCATGCACCAACCGTCGGATCTTCTAGCGATGTGATGTTTCTCAGTGGGTCCAGTGCCAGGTCATGCCACCATGTTCGTTTCGTATTGGTCGAGCTTAAGTATGAGGTGGAGGCTATCAAAATGACCTATGTGTGATAAAAATTTGTATGTCCACTTGCCGGATATTGTGACATAGCCTTCTCTGATCAGCCAAAGGTATTGATGATGAGGATGTGTCAGTGGGGCTAGTGTTAGAGGAATCTGCAGGGTTGCCAGCAGCGCAGGTAGATCTATGGCTAGTGCATGATCTCATGGAATATTTTGAGCCTATCAGATCATGCACCCACCTTCTGATTTAAAGAGCTTTTAGGAGGTGGGTCCTTTGTTGCTGATTCATGGTGATGTGGTTGTTCATGATTTGCCAAAGAGGTTAAAGATGTGACCAAGTGGTTATGGGTGAATGGTTTGGTGCCACATGTCCAAGTGGGCCTAGGTCTTCTTGACTGCAATTGCTAAATCGCTAAGGTAACCAGGGTTAATAAAGATGACTACGTGATCTCGCAACTAAGGAAAATGTAAACTAGGATTCCATTTGAGTTAACTTGAGAAACTCAGGAAAGTGAGAGGATCTAATGGTCAGGATATAAAGTGAGCCCAAATTTAAATGTTAACCATCAATATACTATCTAGTGCCATAATATAGTCATTTCTCCCAAATTCAAATTTTTAAAGGGTTTCCCAACGATTGAAGGATTGATTTTTAATGCTTGGGCGGTTGGATCTAGCTGATTTGATTTTTTCGACTGATGCAGTGTGATCCAGGGGTTTGATAATTGATTGTAGAGTGTTTGTACCATGAAATAATGAACAAAGAGTTGCTCGAGGCATGTTGTAGGTGGACAATCAGATTGATAGTTTGGTAAATTCATGATCTTCAGTATACAAGTCAAAAGTTATCATAAATGAAGATCATTTTAGAATCTATTTTCTCTAGGTTGCTTGGTTTTCCCTCCAATGAATAAATTCTGATTGAATATGGTTGGTTTGGTGGGTGAAAACACTAGCCCTTGCTTCATTCATTTGTAGCTTGTTTCATCCTGAACTTTTTGGGGATTCCAAGATGACTGCTGGTATATATTGTAGTATTTTTTATTTTTGAAGAGTTCCAGTTCTTGTTTGGTTCCAGCTTGGTTCCAATTTCCCTGGTTCCATGAATGTTTTGCCTTGTAGATATTTTCCTTCTTCTCTACATATAGGGTGATCCCTCTTTCCTTTCTAGCTAAGAGAATATGATATAAGTTGTAACAGATGTCTTATGTGTAAGATTTGAATACATTTGTTCTGTTATCAGATTGTCTCCATTTGAATCCTGAACTTGTTGATTATAGCATCAGGGATGTTTAATCTTTCTATTTGCATTTCCTATGTGTCTACAATAGAGTTGTCTTCATAGAGATAACTGAATTCAAGATTGGTCTTCAGATGTGTATGAGTTGGGGTATCAAGGGTATCTCATGTTTGTCTTCCAGTGGATGCTAGTTAATGTATTGCTTGTTCCTAGGTCTTCCTTTGAATAAGTGATAGCATATCTGGGTACACGGGTGGTTTGGTAATGTATGATCTAATTTGGGGTAGTTGTATTATCTTCTTGTTTCATAGCTCTATTGCAATGAGGTATTTGACTCTGCTGCCCATTGAATAAGGCACTGGTCTATGAGAGACTTAGGGTATTTCAGGGGTCCATTCAACCCGAAACTCAAAATCATTCAAGTAAAGAACCACCTTTCCCTTTCATGTTGTTAGGATAGGCTTCTAGTTTTTAGATTCATTCTATGCAAGTAGGCTATTGCATAAGATTTGGTGAGTATTGAGGTACAGGATACCTATAGGAGTCTGAAAGCTATTCCATAGTCAGTTACCTCCAGGCCTGAAGTTTGACACAAGATATATGTGTGTGCAGATGAAGTACACCCACCTGAGTGATGTGGAGCTCAAAGTGTAGAAAGCCCTTGTGCTTTGTTCATTGGCCCTTTTTCTTGTCAAATTTGGAGTATTTAGTGAAGGTGACACTAGCCCTGTCAATCCTAGTGTAAATCTGACAATGTGGGAAAAAGGAACACCAACAGGTTTAGGGTTTTGAGCTTAAAAATGAGCTTAAAAATGGGTCCGACAACAAGCCCGTGGCTAAGGGGTCTAGGGGGACAACCCTACGACCCTAAAGCAAGACAAGACTAACCAAAACTAACAAACCCTAGCTAAAACACAAAGCAAGAAAATGAAAAAATAGAAGACAAACCAAAAACCAAAAGAAAGGACAAGGGGAGACGCGAAAGACACCAACCTCAAATCCACCACAAGGTGAGAAGCCAAGAAGCAAACATAAGCAGCTGAGGAGCAGAAAAACCAAGGGAAAAGACACGCACCTGAAATCTCCAAAAAACATGATCCCAAGTAGAGAACAAGTGAGTCAAAAAATGGTGCCTCACCACCTTATATAGGCAACCGATGGGGGTGATGTCAGCCACCTCCCCCGATTGACCTTTCAGTCTTTAGGGGGTCCCGAACCTCCAAAAGTCTAAAATGTCAAAAGATCGACTCTCTTCGGAGAATCAAACCTTTCGATGCTTGGACCTCCAAAAGTCCTAAACCCCAGGCACTGAATATGCTAAAGGTAAATCACACTACTACATTTGGGGCCAAATTTTGATAGAAGTTTTCGACAGGTAACTTTTTATTACGAATTTGGTGTTTTTTTTTTGTAATAGGCCCCGATGATGTCGGTATTCTGATGGGTGTTTAATTGACCATCAAAATTTTGATAGATTTGGGCTATAGATTAAAAAAAAAAAAGTGAAATGGCCTCATCATTTTTATTTTGATTGGATAGAGGGAGCGGGAGAAAAGGAGCGAAAGTTGAGTGTGGGAGAAGGTATGTGATTTCTTCATCTTTCAAACCTATGGCATCATATTCGAATGCATTTAATTTTATTTGATCATGAATGCTCTCTAAAATAAATGCATTCTACTGGTGTCATGCCATAGCCAGTGCTTTATCTCTATTATTTGATGTTATTGGTGCTTGTGGTCAACGATATCAATTCACTGTATTCAAATGTTTGGATTCACATTTGTTGATATTACTCGCATATATGTTTAATGATTCCATTGTAAATTTCTATCACTAAAATGACCGCATTCTACTGGTGTCATGCCCTAGCCCATGTTTTAACTCCATTATTTGATGTTATTAATGCTTGTGCTCAAGGATATCCATTTTTTTGAAATGTTGACTGTCGTTATCAAATGGACAGCTCGTGAGCTTCTAGCTAGGTGTCATTTGTATTGATAGCTAAGGGAATCAAATGTATTATATCATTGATAGTTTATACTTTGTTAAAAGGAAATAGGACAAAGAATAATTTTTATTTAGTTTCTCTATTTTGATCCCTAAGTGGCTTACAACCCTAGAGAAGTATATGCAGATTTATGGATGCAGTTGCAAGATACATAGTAGCCAAAAATTCACAATAAATCCATGCATCCAATTTGAATATAAATTAATACAAAGAACTAGGGTCCTCTAATGGCCCAATCATCTAGACCTTGACTATCCCCTCAACTAGTGACCCTTCAAAACTAGGTTATCATGCAATCAGTGAGTGATCCTTCATTCTCCTGGTGAGCTTCTAGGTAGGGACCATTTGTATATTTGATAGCTTAGGGCATCAAATGTATATTGTATCATTGATAGTTGAGACTTTGTTAAAAGGAAATAGGATAAAGAATGATTTTGATTTAGTCTCTTTATTTTGATCCCTAAGTGGCTTACAACCCTAGAGAAGTATATGGAGATTTACAAATGAAGTTGTAGGATACATAAAAATTGATAATTTATAAGAAATCCATGCATCCAATTTGAATATTAATTACTACAAAGAAATAGGGTCCTCCAATGGCTAATCATCCGGACCTTGACTGTCCCCTCAACTAGTGACCCTTCAAAATTGGGTTATCACGCAATCAGTGAGTGATCCTTCATTCTCCTGGTCTGCCCTAAATCCAAACATATTGAAAATACACAATACAATGATAACAAGTCTTTCACAATCCCCCTTCCCTCAAGGAACAATATCAACCATCCCTTCCACATAGCATTTCACTATTTTATGAGTGGATTGTGTAGGAATAGTTAACATTAAACAAGGAGAAAACTCCTCAACACATCTTGGAAACCATTGAATTCAATAATAAATGAAACCTAACACCAACACTATTCCTTCCATAGTTGCAGGATACATAGCAGTCGATAATTCACAAGAAATCCATGCATTAGATTTTTATAAGGATATCCTACTAATCAATAGGAATTTTCTTGAGATGACCAATGATTATGCATTTTGATGGTAGTGTGCTAGTTCAAAAGGATAATATAAATTTGAAATAATTTTTTCTGATTTTCTCAAACTATAAATGTGGTTAAAGGGAAAATATTATGTGGAAAACCCACAAACCAAGCTAGCAAATGATTGTACATCAAATTATTCATATATTCATTCAAGTATTGCTATGCTTCAGCTACCTGACCTTTGAGCTTCATCTAGAGGAATGTGTAGCTTTAAGATAGAGTTACTTCTTGGACCTTGCAATAGGGTGGAATACGATCAAGATTTGTTTAGGCTATATCTTTGTTAGTCCCATTGTTAGGTTCTTATAGTTCATGGTTAGAATCTATTATGGTTTTGTAAGGGATTTTTAGATGCTTTTTCTAACATAATTATTGGATACCATGATTGGAACAACTAGTTGTTGGCTACTGTACACATGAATCATATCTGTCAATGGTTCTTTGTGTTCAATAATTTGTTGATCAATCTTTGAGATTTATTGTCCCAGTTTTAAAAGAGTGATAAAAGATATAGTGAGTGCTATCTTTTCCAAGTGTTTTTTGGGTGCCATTATCTTCTAGGAGTAATTGCTAGAACCAAATTATGTTCTTTGCCTCTAGTAAATATTCTAGACACAACCATCTTCTTGGTGAAGGGTTTCTTCCATCCCCATGAGGCACTATTGCATGGTTTCCATTCCCTTGTAGTTTACTGAACCTAATTTAATACAAGTGTGCACTATTTTGGGTTCCATAATTTATGGCCCCTACACTGTGGTTGTTAGCCTAATTAAGACAGGCCTACCTTTGCATATAATAAGAGGCCAACATGAAACAAACATCCAAAGGTTAGGGGGTTGTTCCCTATCCATAATTTATTATTTAAGTGCTAAGTGATGATGGGTATATTGTGTAATTAATACCTAGTGTGTCTCTTTCTTTCTCTCCACATTTCACATTAGGAGTATATGTTATAAAATACTAATGAAATCAACTATAGGTCAAATCTAATCAAAATTGCAATATAAAGATTAAAATAGATCTTGAAGAAATATGGGAACTATTTTTTACAAATAAACTATGAAATTTGATGAAGTCTTGACCCTTACCCAACCCCACTCTTCCTTCCAATCAAGCATTTAGGATAGGGGACAAGGAAAAGCCAAAGGACTTGAGAGTTAATTCTGAAATTAATGCTAGTAGGTGGGTAGAAGTTGAAGGTCTTTTTAGAGGCCCTTGGTATAGTTAGTGGGTGTTCACCCATTCTCTATCTTTAGAGACATTAGGGTTTTGGAGACAGAAGGAATAGGAATTGGGCTCTTCTCAAAAATCTATTTTCCATAACACATTGTGAAGGTTGGTCTCCATTGCCATAAAGACCTGTATTTTTTTTGTTGCAAGTAGACTTGTATGTTCATCATTCTCTTGCATATGTTCATGTTTTTGTTTAGCTACTTTGTATGGGAATGGGATTTTGGGTTTGAATCCTTGTTTATGGTTTTTATCTTTCTTTTGAATATGGGAGTTTTTGTGAAGGGTGTAATGGCATTACTCACCCTTGGATAAGGAAATTTAAAACTATGATGCAAGGCTATCTTGTCTCCCTTTCCCTACATAGATTTCCAGCCATGTAATGCTTGCCTTGTTTGGCAAGTCAAACTCCCCTTTGCCCGCGTGAGAGTCTCCTTTCCTTGGGATGAGGTAAAGTGTTTAGGGACCCCACATACCTTCTCCTCCTTATGTAATGTTGTTATGATAATTAGATCTTTCCTATCTTATTCCCTATGTGGGTTGCTAGGGAATGGCAATAAATATTTTCTTCCCTCCTTGCATGAGTGCTTGGGTTTATTGTTTAGGACCTGACACATAATCCAAGTCCTTATTAACTTGTCTCCTTCCTTTCCCCTATGCAAACTCATGGGCTGACTTGGCATTAAAATTTATTTCAAAACAAACAAGTTATCTTTTCCCCCTTTTGTACTTGGTCTGACATGAGGATCTTGGCATATTCCCTTTTGGCAAGAAATTCTTCCCTCTTCCTATGCATGGTTCTATGCATTGGGATGGCTTTCCTTGCTGGTGGGACCCAAAACTTGTCTAATCTTTCCTTAGTATTTCGCACCCTAGAAGCCTTGCCTTTTTCTTATCATCCAATGGGCACATGGGCCCATGTGGAAATGTGTGATGTGTTGGAAGTTTGTGAAGTGATAGGTTATAGGTTAGGATTAGGTTAGTAGTAACTAAGGATC
The DNA here is from genome assembly GCA_027943335.1 of Chamaecyparis obtusa. Lineage (NCBI taxonomy): Eukaryota > Viridiplantae > Streptophyta > Pinopsida > Cupressales > Cupressaceae > Chamaecyparis > Chamaecyparis obtusa. The sequence goes on along the minus strand of BSBK01001047.1, from coordinate 315,327 downwards.
TTTTGATAATCAATCAATTAGTTTTAAGTAAAAGGGTTTATTGTTAGTATGTCAGATTCTTTAATCAATCAATTAGTTAATTCCATAGTTCATCTTTTAGATATTAATCTTAGTAGTTATTATTTCCTTTTGGTGATTAACCTTTTAGTCAATCAATGTAATCACCAATTAATAGTTTTTGAGTAATAGGACTTAGCCTTTATCTATTAATAAAGTCTTAATAATAGTTAGTAGGATGTTCTTTTGATTAGATCATCTGCTTTATTTCTATTTGTTAATACACCTTTTATGCAATTAAATAATAGAAAAAGGTTAAAGTGTTCACACTTATTCATTAATAATATGATATGTTACCTTGATAGTCTAGGTTATTCAGTTGCTAATTGGATAAAATAAGAACATCGATAGTAGAATGATTGACCTAAGTTAAATTCAATAATAAATGAATTCAATAATAAATGAAACCTAACACCAACACTATTCCTTCCATTCACTTCTACCAAGAATAAAGCATTTAATCCATTCAACATTACATATAATCATTAGACAGTTACATTTCCTGACTGTGTAGAGGAACAGTCACGACCAAAATGATCAAAACTACTTTCACCCTTGCACAAGCTATTCCAAACTTCAAGTAAAATGAGAAATATGCTATATCAAATCATTCATATTCATAGTAACCATTTGAAGGATCATTTTGTCAATGAACCCTCTAACTGTACCCCTGCGGCAGAGAAAGGAAACTTAGTAAAACTAGTCTATGCCAATGTTTGTGAGGGAAACTTAGTCATGACATCAAGTATCATCTCATCATGGTCTATTCACAATGTTTCAACACCCCATTCACTCTGATCTATTCAACTTACACCATTCTTCTTCTCCAAGACTCAAAGGCTTGAAATAGTATATGTGGTAAAAATTCATGAAATACTAAAGAAGACCTATTATTTGTTAGACATTTATTAATTGTCCCCCACAAAAAACTAAGTAATAACTACTCTACCCTTAATTTGTTTAACAATGCACCATATTAGATAAAGTAGGTTCTATCACACATGGCACAAACTCTCTTCAAACTCACAATATGTATCATGAGTTTTTTAGCTAACATTAGATAATTGAATTACATATGTAGGTACCCGGACTCCTTTCACAAGCATCCCACACAGTCTCATGCATCGATGGGTATAAGTCAATACACCCTATAGAGATTAATGTATTTCACATTTTGCAAAATATCTCGCATTACTTGTTATCTCTCTCATTTGATGGAGTGCAGGTAGTAGAAAATAGTTATTTGTCAGATGTGTCTTCCTTGAGCGAAGAAAGTGAGTCAGTTAGTATGTCTGAATTAGGAAGATCAACTAGAGGTCAAAAGACTAGAAGGAAATTCAATAGATGCATGAAATTTTTCCTTGCTCAAGGGGGGTCATGTTCTTATGATGATGAGAGAAAAGGCGACATTGAGGTGCCCTCTAGGTACCAAAATCTACAGAAACAATGGGTCCCCAAGGAACTTCCTCCAATAAACATTGATTTTAGTGTTAAAGGCAAGATATATCGTATTGGACCATCATCAATACATGGTTTAAGCTTATTTTCCATGGATGGCATAAAGGTCTCTTACAACAAAGTTGTTGAATTGATGGAGTATGTTGGACCTTGTTACGATTACAAAATTTGGATGCGAATTGTTCAATATAAAAAAAGTATGCGTAGGTATGCACTCTCGGCAAATTATATTCAACAAAAAGACAATGAGAAAAGTAAAAGAGTGGCTATATACATTGATGGAAGGCCAAAAGCATCTGGGAATATTGTAGGTTTCATAAATAGCACATGACCTCTGTCAACTATTAAGCAACCCAATTGCATATTTGAGGCGCGCGAGGGAAAATATGTATTTGTATGTGCGATAAAATCAATAAGTGTAGGGGAAGAGTTGCTTACTGATTACAATTTGAATCGCATAGATACAAATGATGTCACTATCATTAGGGTGCATGTACATACTATGTACCATTAAATAATTGAGTTTTTTTGCCAACCACATTTAGAGAGTCTCCTCACCATCCACCTCATCTCCATCATCATCTTCTAATGAAATTTATTAATGTAGTCCTTTCTAATTATTGGTTAACTTTAAATAATAACGCAAGACCACAATATGGAACAACCACGTAGTGGGGACAATGATGATTGTGCATGCACTTCTTCCCAGAAAGTAAACCTCTTTGTTATTGAACTACAAATTAGATAGAAGCAAAATGTTAAATAAAGTTTTTTATTATATTCTTTTCATCACTATTTCAGATTAATTCTAATAGTGTTAGTAATATTGTTGTCACAGACAGGTGGTTAGCAGAGAAAGGGAAAGGAACCCGCAGTCCCTAAAGAGGGGTCCTTTGACAAGGACCTAGTTTTTGATTTCAGTGCTTGTGATGAGCTGACCTCTGTAATTAAAAAATGCCTCCAAAAAATTGGAAATAGATTGGCTGAATTGGCATCTATATTCCCTCCAACTCTTGAGTCACAAAAGAGGGCAACTAAACTGATGCATCTATCTCAAAATTACTGAGTAAGTATTAATGTAATTTTTAATTATAACAAAAGTTCAATAATAGTTTTTATGTTATAGTAGTCTTTTATGTCATTAAAAAATAAGCGGATGTGTTGCTTTTACAGATTTTTTTGCATAATTTTGATCCTTGCAGCCATGATGAGGGTACTATAGCTAGTTCAGGTAGATTGCATGTTGGACTATATTTTTTTACTCTCTAACAATATTGTCCATGCTAATCATTGGTTTTATTTTGCTCTAACCATCTTATTCTTTAGCACATGTCAATGATCATTTACTATCACCACCTTATATGATGGCAGGCTCAGATGTATCGCATCCTACAATGTCGGCAACATAGAGCATGGCCACAGATGCCATGGCACCACCTACTCGTACAGGTATTTTATTTTCTTTATCATTATAGATATGTTTATTTCCCTTGAAGTGTTCTTTCTTAGGGCCATTTCGTAATGGATTCAATTTATGCAACAGGGGATGCAACACTTGATGGTGATTTTCCTGGATGTACTAGTATTGCTAGTACGAGAATAGTGAAGGATTGCATATTGCTTGTATCCGAAGAAGAAGGACTTCCCTTTAAAATAGCAATACTTCCAGGTACTTTAAAGATTGGACCTTTATTTTACTATACAATCATATGTTAATTACACCTTGCATTCAATATGAGAAGCTTACATCTATTGTGTTCTTATTTTATACTATTATATCCTTCGACTAATGATCCCATAATTATTTTGTAGGAAATGATGTTTTTTATAGTAAACTTAATGATGAGTGTTTGCGGATATTTGGGCCCACCATCTGTATAGGGTGAAACATCATATCCGAACTAAAACCCCAATCCACTATTTTGATTTCATATCATTGCTAGGATAGTTATCATTACATCCATTTTTTAATCTAACAGTGTTTTCTTTCTTAAAAGGTGGAAAACCCAAAATCAAAAGTTAAAGGATGATCTTGTAGAGAGTATGACAAACTTGTTTGGACCTCGTGCATTTGAGAAGGGTAAGCTCCTTCAAAGAGCTGAGATATGTTTGAGGTATATTAGGGACTAGTATAGGTGTACATTAACCAAAAACCCACATTACCAGCGCCTCCCTTGCATTCCTGATTTAGAGTGGAAATCTATTATTTTGGATGCGAATGAGAAAACTGAAGTAAAAAAAGGAAATACACCACCAGAGAACAAAAGAAGGTATGTGATACTGTTAAGAATGTAATTGTGTACTAAATACTCTTCATATTTATATGAACTAACATATTTCAATCTCTTCATAGATTGCCTGACACATCAAGGGCAACAAAGGCAAGATTGCAAAAGCATGGGCAACATAAGCTAGGCTCTGGTGGTTATTCAAAACTTGCCGCACGAGTTGTAAGTGTTGGAAAAATACAATCTTTACATGGCTTTTAACACTGAAAATAATTCTTTGATCTTTAAATATTTATTTATAATTTAAAATCTTTTTTTATTTTGAAGAAACAATAAAATAAAATTTGACGATACCAAGCAAAAATGTAGGGCACGGAGTTCAATATAAGTCTCACAGAAGAGGACAAGAGAATTGGCTTCCAATAAGGCTATAAAGCCATGGCAGAAAGAATAAGAAGTGCACAAGGTTCTACTGATGGATCTATCAGGGTAAGTAAGCTAAATAGATGATATTTCAAATTTAATTATTTACCAATTAGTTTATTTGATGTTAAGTTCCAACATAAAGTGAGTAAATTTGTTTTAAGTAAGAAAACAATGATAACATGAATGCGTATGAAATTGAAATGTAGCCTACCGATTCTTGCCGTAAACAACCTGTGGGTGTTGATGACAATGAGCATGTGCATCACAGTAATACAAGTAAACATCTTAAATTGATTGGTGTAGTAATACAAATTTAATTGCAATTGGTGTTTAGATTAATGTAACAATTTGTATTGCAGCTATAGAGAGTGTAGAGGCTATTGTTAATGAGCATGTTGAGGTTGAGGCCAAGGCCAAACAAACTGACCTCGATGTTGATGATGTGACTAGATCAAGTAAAGAGCTATATGATTATGGCCTGTAAAGTACTGAAATACTTTAAAATGTTTAAAAATTTTTTAATTATAATAAAATGTTTTTAATTTAGCCCTTTTATATGTTATTGTAGATGACCCCCCTTTGCATCAACAAAGAACTAGGCATGCATTGAGATCTAATGAGAGGGTAGATGATTATGATGATGATATCGATACTCATCTTAACAATTACATCTTAAAAACTAGAAATCAAAAGAGAAAAAAGAAATGATTTTCATCTATGCACCTTAATTGATAATGACTGATTTTTATATGCCAATGAATTTAATTATGTGGTAGTGAATGTTCATAAATTTTATAATGTGTTAATGAATGTTATCATGTGATAATTAATGAATGTCACATTTTATTAATGTGTGAATGAATGTTAGATGTTAGATGAATTTTATTAGATGAACTTTAGATGAATGTTAGATGAACTTTAGATGTTAGATGAATTGTATTAATGGACGAAATAATGAATGAATGTTAGATGTTAACGAGGAATTTAGAGTGATGTTAGGGGGGGGTTGGGGCCAAATGAGCTTCCACCTTCATGTGGTTGGCCCTATTTAGTACAGAATATAAAACTATTCTCGAAACAAAGTGAAGCTCAATAAGTTTGTTCCTTATATTGGGTCTCAAGTGTAGCTTTTATCCCACTCTCAACATTGCAAGGCTTCAAGTGGTGTTCTGATATTGGTTTCTCCATCTCCCACTGACATCTTGTCTTTCTCCTAAGAACTCTCACCGAGCTATGATACATGGATGAGCAGAAGATGTCCCTTACAGGCTACACATATATAATATGGTAGATCTAGGGAACAAATATACTGCAACATAGAATGAGTCAACTTGAATCTATAGTTTCTTCATTCACAATGAAAATTCAAATTACAAGCCATATTTTAGATTTAATATTCATATTTATCTTCATCATGATCATAGCCATCATGGTGTTGGGATAGGTTAGAGGATTGTATATTCATATTTATCTTCATCATATTTATCTTCAAGGATCACCACCCATGACTTGGTTAAGATGATGAATGTTGGCAATGCCTTTATTACCAAGGAATCACTGCCCACCATTAATGAATATCAATGATCATTTTTTCCTAAGGGTAATTGTTGTTTCTATATGCTGATCACCCAAGTCTTTGGCTGTGATTTGCATGTTGTGAGGTTTGTCAGAAGTGGGGGTATGGCATGCTGGTTGGATTATAACATATTGACACTTACACCATGAAGAAGACAAATGATTAAATAGAAAGAGAGGACCAACTGAACCATCTTGTGGTCAGTCTATATCACATTGAGAAAAAATGTTAAGACTCGAGAATCAAAACAATCAAAAGTTTCTTCAAGACCATGAATGATCAACAACATTCCATTAGAAAACAAAACACTAATCTATATTATCATTAAGCCATAAAATATGTCTTTAAAGTTTAGAAGCATCACAAGAACTTTCAAGAAACATAGTACTATCCAAGGACCAAAATGAATACCCTCCAAATGATTATGATTATGTTGATGTTGATGTCTATAATTTATGTCTAATGATTATGATGATGTTGATGTTGATGTCTATAATTTATTTCACTTACTGATGCTTGCCTAGATTAAATTTTGAATTGCCAGGCTGGAGAATGCTTTCAAAGTTTAGGGTCTATTCTACATGATACTCTTAGTTATAGCTCAAATGCAACTCAACATATTTTTGATGCTGGGCAACCCACTGCAAAAACTCATCCGCAGGTGAAATTTAATTCTGTGAATCTTGGCATTGTTAATGTTATTACTTTTCCTCACGTTTCATATTTGTGAAAATGTTTCTTGGCACTATCTTATTCTTATTACAATGTTCTTTGTTGTGGGGCAAGAGGTCAATCTTCATTGTCTTCATTGTGGGGGACAGTGAAGATTTCTCTGACAAATAGCAGGTCTTCTTTAGTATCTTATAATAACATGCTAAACAGATAAAGCTGTTATGGGCATTTAATCTGCAATTACTAATAGACTAAGCATATTATTACTATGCTTAATGTTCCATTTAAATGCATTTAACACAAAAAATAAATTTACAAAACTGAACCAATGGCATGTTTACAACAAAGATGTGTTGAGGAGTTTGCTCCTTGTTTAATGTTAAATGTTCCTACACAATCCACTCATACAATAGTGAAATGATATGTGGAAGGGATGGTTGATAGTGTTCCTTGAGGGAAGGGGGATTGTGAAAGACTTGTTATCATTGTATTGTGTATTTCCAATATGTTTGGTTGTAGGGCAGATCGGGAGAATGAAGGATCACTCACCGATTGCATGATAACCTAGTTTTGAAGGGTCACTGGAAGAGGGGAATGAAGGATCACTCAGTGATTGTATGATAACCCCACCAAGCATTCTTCCCTTTAATTTTACATAATATCTCAAAGTATGATCATTATTCTTTACTTTCTTCTATATGTTATTCTTTCTATGGTTTTGTTATCTCAAAAATATATCAAAAACATTGCAGATGTGCATATAAAAGTAAAATATTGTCCTTGAATTGTTCCACATTGAAGCATTTCCTCTTTGGATTATTTTCTTCATTTGTACAATATCTGTCAAAAATGATTCCCATATTTCTTCAAGATCTATTTTAATCTTTATATTGCAATTTTGATTAGATTTGACCTATAGTTGATTTCATTAGTATTTTATAACATATACTCCTAATGTGAAATGTGGAGAGAAAGAAAGAGACACACTAGGTATGAATTACATGATATACCCATCATCACTTAGCACTTAAATAATAAATTATGGACAAGGAAAAACCCCCTAACCTCTGGATGTTTGTTTCATGTTGGCCTCTTATTATATGCAAAGGTAGGCCTGTCTTAATTAGGCTAACAACCACAGTGTAGGGGCCATAAATTATGGAGCCCAAAATAGTGCACACTTGTATTAAATTAGGTTCAGTATACTACAAGGGAATGGAAACCATGCAATAGTGCCTCATGGGGATGGAAGAAACCCTTCACCAAGAAGATGGTTGTGTCTAGAATATTTACTAGAGGCAAAGAACATAATTTGGTTCCAGCAATTACTCCTAGAAGATAATGGCACCCACAAAACACTTGGAAAAGATAGCACTCACTATATCTTTTATCACTCTTTTAAAGTTGGGACAATAAATCTCAAAGATTGATCAACAAATTCTTGAACACAAAGAACCATTGATAGATATGATTCATGTGTACAATAGCCAACAACCAGTTGTTCCAATCATGGTGTCCAATAATTATGTTAGAAAAAGCATCTACAAATCCCTTACACAACCATAATAGATTCAAACCATGAACTATAAGAACCTAACAATGGGACTAACAAAGATACAGCCTAAACAAATCTTGATCATATTCCACCCTATTCTAAGGCCCAAGAAGTAACTCTATCTTAAAGCTACACATTCCTCTAGATGAAGATCAAAGGTCAGGTAGTTGAAGCATAGAAATACTTGAATGAATATAGGATTAATTTGATGTACAATCATTTGCTAGCTTCGTTTGTGGGTTTTCCACATAATATTTTCCCTTTAACCACATTTATAGTTTGAGAAAATCAGAAAAAATTGTTTTAGATTTATATTATCCTTTTGAACTAGCACACTGCCATCAAAATGCATAATCATTGGTCATCTCAAGAAAATTCCTATTGATTAGTAGGGTATCCTTATAAAAATTTGATGCATGGATTTCTTGTGAATTATCGACTACTATGTATCCTACAACTATGGAAGGAATAGTGTTGGTGTTAGGTTTCATTTATTATTGAATTCAATGGTTTCCAAGATGTGTTGAGGAGTTTTCTCCTTGTTTAATGTTAAATGTTCCTGCACAATCAACTCATACAACAATGAAGTTACAAAACTGAACTAATGGCATGTTTACAACAAAGAAATAGAATGATAATAATATGCTGAAAATTCTATTCTATTTAAAACACACCAAAGGACCGCATTGTAAATTGCTATCACTGAAATGACCGCATTCTACTGGTGTCATGCCCTAGCCCGTGCTTTAACTCCATTATTTGATGTTATTGGTGCTTGTGCTCAAGGATATCCATTTTTTTGAAATGTTGACTGTGGTTATCAAATGGACAGCCCGTGAGCTTCTAGCTAGGTGCCATTTGTATTGATAGCTTAGGGCATCAAATGTATTATATCATTGATAGTTTATACTTTGTTAAAAGGAAATAGGACAAAGAATGATTTTTATTTAGTTTCTCTATTTTGATCCCTAAGTGGCTTACAACCCTAGAGAAGTACATGTAGATTTATGGATACAGTTGCAGGATACATAGCAGCCGATAATTCACAATAAATCTATGCATCCAATTTGAATAGCAATTAATACAAAGAACTAGGGTCCTCCAATGGCCCAATCATCCAGACCTTGACTGTCCCCTCAACCAGTGACCCTTCAAAACTGGGTTATCATGCAATCAGTGAGTGATCCTTCATTCTCCCGGTGAGCTTCTAGGTAGGTGCCATTTGTATATTTGATTTAGTTTCTCTATTTTGATCTCTAAGTGGCTTACAACCATAAAGAAGTATATATAGATTTACAGATGTAGTTGCAGGATACATAGCAGCTAATAGTTCACAAGAAATCCATGCATCTAATTTGAATAGAAATTAATACAAAGAAATAGGGTCCTCCAATAGCCCAATCATCGGGACCTTGACTGTCCCCTCAACTAGTGACCCTTCAAAATCGGGTTATCATGCAATCAGTGAGTGATCCTTCATTCTCCTGGTCTGGCCTGCAACCAAACATACTGGAAATACACAATACAATGATAACAAGTCTTTCACAATCCCCCTTCCCTCAAGGAACACTATCAACCATCCCTTCCACATAGCATTTCATTGTTGTATGAGTGGATTGTGCAGGAAAAGTTAACATTAAACAAGGAGAAAACTCCTCAACACATCTTGGAAACCATTGAAGTCAATAATAAATGAAACCTAACACCAACACTATTCCTTCCATTCACTTCTACCAAGAATAAAGCATTTAATCCATTCAACATTACACATAGTCATTAGATAGTTACATTTCCTAACTGTGTAGAGGAACAGTCACGGCCAAAACAATCAAAACTACTTTCACCCTTGCACAAGCTATTCCAAAATTCAAGTAAAGTGAACAATATGTATATCAAATCATTCATATTCATAGTAACCATTCGAATGATCATTTTTTCAATGAACCCTGTGACTATAACCCTGCGGCAAAGAAAGGAAACCTCAAAATAGAGAAAGGAAACTTAGTAAAACTAGTCTATGCCGATGTTTGTGAGGGTATAGTCATGATAAGTGCCTCTCAAACCTCTCCAAACATGTAAGATTGTCTTTAAATACTTTATTGATCTCTTTTAAACATTAACCAAATCAAACCTACATTTGAATCCACACACAATAACCCCAAAATGAAGGGTTTTGTATCCTTTAATGAATCTCAGTCACTGGTAGTGTATGGATAGTCAAACCAATAGTCTCCAAAGCATTCAATAAGTGACTGGATTGTATTTAATACACACTATTCCTTCCATTGACTTCTACCAAGAATGAAGCAGTTAATCCATTCAACATTACATATAATCATTAGATAGTTACATTTCTTGATTGTGTAGTAGAGGAACAGTCAGGAAATGTAACTGTCTAAACGATCCAAACATTTGAAAATAGTGAGTCGATATCCTTGAGCACAAGCACCAATAATATCAAATAATGGAGATAAAGCATGGGCTAGGGAATGACACCAGTAGAATGCGGTCATTTCAGAGAGCATTCGTGATCAAATAAAATGTAATGCACTTGAAATTTGTAGTCGAATATGATGCTAGATGCTCGAAAGATGATGAAATCACATGCCTTCTCTTGTGCTCATCTTTCACTCCTCTATCCAATCAAAATAAAAATGATGAGGCCGTTTCACTTTTTTTTTCATAGCCAAATCTTCCTTGTACCACACAAAGAACATGCCATTGGTTCAGTTTTGTAATTTGTTTTTTGTGTAATTAGTAATTGGCAGATTAAATGTAGATAACACCTTTATCAGTTTAATTAGCATGTTATTTTCATATCAGATAAAGTATGTTTAAGAATTGTTGGGACTGGTCCTTTTGCATGTATTAAACATAATAGAATTTTCAGCATATTATTATCAATCTATTTCTTTGTTCTAAACATGCCATTGGTTCAGTTTTGTAGATTTGTTTCATCCATTAAATGCATTTTTTGTGAGGAGGGATCTTGTTCTCAGGAGATTGATGAAGATTGTGCACCTCAAAAACCAATTCATAAGGTACCAATCATGTTTCCTATTTGCTTATATTTTTGGATTGGTAAATCTCCTTATAAGTTTCATGTCCTTTCTTTTGATTAATATGGATGAGATATATATCTTACATTTAACATTCAACTTCTTTACATTTTAGAACATGGAGTGTGTTTTTTGAGGATTTTACCAAATCAACTTTTAACATAAACTGAAAACACCAAACTGATATCTTGCCCTTTCAACTTGACAAAATATTTGCATTTGACCAATAACTGCAAGCAACTGAATGATAAATCCACATACTCTTATCTTTGTAAAATACCTGGAACATCAACAAGATGGCTAAGTGGCTACAGCCATGATTTTTATCTACTAAATATGGGAAAAAAAAACACCAAAAAAAATCCAAATAGAAAACATGATTGGTCATTTCAGAGAGCATTCATGATCAAATAAAATGCAATGCCTTCTCTCGCACTCGATCAACTTTCACCCACTCATTTTCTCCCACTCCTTTTCTCTACAAATGAAATAAAAATGATTTGGTCATCTCAAAATAGTGAATCGATATCCTTGAGCACAAGCACCAATAACATCAACTATTTTGATCTGTGGGTACCCTAATGTTGGCAAGAGTTCTTTTATCAATAAGATTACTCTGCAAACTTGAAGAAGCGATATATTTTGGCAAATGAAGAGTAGAAAGATGATGATATTCCTGAGATCATGGATGGACACAATGTTGCAGACGGAATGGGAAGACATCTTTCTAGACTGGCCCTGGATCCTTCTACAATTGGAGTAGGATCTAGACCCAGGCTAAAAAGATGTCTTCCTTTTTGTTGTGGAATTATCCCTTCTTTGCCCTGCACTCATTCCTCTTCTCAAAAATGGTTATCTAGAAACTTTGGATACTGTTTCTCATCCATGCATGAAATGTCCTAGTGATATTATAAAATTACTTTAGGCCTCCAGTATTGATGAGATGTACAAGTGTAAACTATTTTTGTGAGACTGGGATCAATTTGTGCAGTGTACATAAATGCAAGGTGGTGATTATTCTCGATGATCGATAGGTAGCTAGGACTAAAGATAAAACAGCTCAAGAGACCATCATAAGTTCTCTCTTTCTTCGGTCTATATTATTGACAAAATGTTTTACCTTTCATTAGCTCATCAAATCCGAGGATTTGAAAGAATTTAATAGAATATTTTCATGACAACGTATATTATTTAAGTTGACATTGCATGAATTTATCTACTTCGCGCACTTGTAGATTATGAGGACGACGATAATGGCCATGCTTCTTTATCGCCGTCCTCATAATCTACAAGTGCATGAAGTAGATAAATTTGTGCAACGTCAACTTAAATAATATACGTTGTCATGAAAATATTCTATTAAATTCTTTTCAATCCCCGGATTTGATGAGCTAATGAAAGGTAAAAAATTATGTCAATAATATAGACCAAAGAAAGAGAGAACCTATGATGGTCTCTTGAGCTGTTTTATCTTTAATGTGCATATCCGTCAATTTTTTGACACTTAATAATTAATTCCCACAGAAGTGCTATGCATTCGACAGATAAAATGTTAGAGAAAAGTAATTTACGACAATAGTTCTGACAATAATGCTATACGTTCAACAGGGAACCTGTCGGAGAAATACTGAAGGACTGTCACTCTTCCGATAGTTTAAGTGTCGCAAATAGTTAATTTTTGACAGAACTTCTGACATTAATGCCATATCTCTGACATGTGTATTTGTCAAAATTAGGTGGAAACTGTCACAATTCCAACAATTATAATGTCGGAAAGGATATGTTTGTGACAGTTAATTCCAATAGAGATTGTATATATTTTGATAGGTCATTGTGTCAAAAGTTTGATGGATGAAATGCAGAAAATGTCATAACGAAACTGTTGCCATGTGCAAGTTTTCGACATGAGATGGTGTCGATAAACCAACGGATACATCTTCTGTCGCAATTTCCTATGCAAAAATGGTGATGGACTCATCCGTCGAAATGTCGACAAATTAGCATTGCAAATCCAACAAATGGCCGTCAGAATTTGACCTCAAATGTAGTAGTGTCAGATTTTTGGACCTTTCGCACTTTTGGGCCTCCGAAAGTGCAAAAGTGCGAAACACAAACAAGGCTAAAAGAAACACCTAAACCTAAAGACAAACAACTAAACATACAAGCAAAGAAAAACACAGAGCAAGCCCAAAAGAGGGGGGCTCCTGAAGCCAAGTGACTCAACAGGGGAGCGTGGTTGTGGAACCACAACAGTACTGATTCACCCCTCCCCTCTTAGTACTTATCTTTCCATAATCCCAACACATCTACAGAAATTTTTTTGTATCATTTATTATTTTAAAGTGCTTAATTCTTTAGATTTAAAATTAAACTCTTAATTTTTTTCCATAAAGAAATCATAATATCATAAAGGGTCTTACCATCATAGACAAGATGATGGTAAGGAAAATAATACCTTTATGAGAATGTGCATATAAAAAGAGAACTTTGCTGCATTGGCACGCTTTTTCTTAACAAACAAAAATGGTTAGTGTAACATATAAAAATATCACTATTTAAAATTGGGAATTTTAACAAATGATTATGACAATCATGAAAGACCCATTGCAGCTAATGAGACTAATGACTATACACGAGACACTAAAAATGTCTCTCCCTATGTAGTAGTGCTTATTAAAATGAAAACACACAAAATAAAATGAAAACCTAACTATTTACACTAACTAACAACCTAATTGTTTTACAAGAAGCCATTTACGAGGTTTAGGAAGTAGCCACCCCGACGACCTATATTTTTATTTTTAATCAATAGCTCCAACAAATTATGGCCAAAGAAAGCTAACGTGGATCTTACCCTTCTTGGGTGTGATACACCAAAGGTGACATCATCACGAATCAACTTGGGTACTTCCTCTGATATCACATGAGACGATGTCTCAAGATCCCTAACAAGACTCTTTTCATGCTTTGACATGACCGTGACATTAACGGATTAACAAGAAAATCATTCTGAATGATACCTAATTGGGAACACGTAGGCCTTTGTCAAATGAGTTACGATGAAATATGTGTTGATGTGTTCCTAGGGCTTGGTAACTAGTGGTTCTGCCTCCTAGGATGTAGGGAATAACTTTGTCTAAATTGTTGGAGTCCACTTATCGAGTGAATCATAAAATACTTCCAACTCATCCTAGAATTGCATGTCATCATCATCATCTACTTCTCCTTTCTTGCTAAGGGGCTCAGGGAAATATTCCTGCAATTACGCTTCATTTAGAAGAGTCTCTGCAACCTCTGAAGCTTTTAGAGTTAGAATCTTGTAATATTCTAGGAAATAAGGGAGCTCAGAAAAGAGGAAACTTTGATCATTTTCCTTCAGATGAAATAGGGGAAGGCTATCTTCGGCACTCGATTGTATCGATTGTGGGCCTTGTCGAACTTTCTCACTTTTCTGCTTTGAGTGCCAAACCAATGGACCGCCTTTGAACAATGAAATTGAATTCGGCATCAGGTACTAGAAAGAGAACTCTAAAAAATCATCCCAAATAGGTTCATCTTTCGTCAAATATGAAACTTCTAGATCCTCTTTGTGCATGACACGGTCCTCCATGATAGACTCTTCTACAAGGGTCCAAGTTAAGACACATTAGTCCTAAAGTAAGTTCAATTATCCTCAACAAAGGACATGGTATTCGATGCTATGAGGTGATAGACATAAATAGCCCAAATAAGGGTTGAAAGAGAAGACCATGCTTCCTAAACACCATCTTCCCAAGGAGAACAATGCATAAAACATGAACAAACTAGACCACACCTATAAGAGTTCAACACATAACATAGTGATTAATAAAGGAGGTAAAGGCACTCAGTACACAATCCCATGATTTATTAAGAGAAAATATGCCAAGGCAAGAGAGAATGCCCCACAAAGTATGTGTTACAATAGACACCCCTAGACTACAAGCCATAGGGTCTTGTTCTCAAAAAAGTAAAATCCCTACAAATGATACAATTTGTTTCTTCTCCTACTGAAAAAAAAAGTCCAATATTCTAACTTCTTATTTTTACAAATTATTGAAGCTTTATAGAACAACCCTCAGTTGAAAATGATCTCAGAATGATTACAATTAATTATAATCGATTGTCATGTCGAAAATTTCGACATAGATCACTCAAATTTCTATGCCATAAACATTTTAATATATTGATAGATATATAATATAATATATATTATTTATATTTAAAATAACCTAATATACTAAACTTATAATGTAAAAAATATTGATAAAAAGATTGGAACACATGTGAATGACTATTGGTACAACCCTCTCCACATAAAAGACATACCCTAATTATTATATAAAAAAGTCAAACTCCTAGTTTATGAAATAAATAAAACAAAAAATCCCTTAGTGTGTCCCACCGCAATCTCATTGAAGAGCCCTTTCTTTCAATTTTCCAAAAACCATACAACATAAGAGTGCATTATTGCCATTAACTCCGAGTATCTAACCGTCTGTTTTCAGTAGGCCAGCCTTTATTCACTAAGTATTTTACAGTTTTTAGCGTTGCCAAAAAACGTTACTTCATTCTGATCAAACGATAAAACTGATTTCCCCTTAAAAGGAGAGCTTTTTCTGTCAGGTGAGTGAATCTCGTGAAAAGTTGTTCGGCAATTAAACATTAAAGGTGTACTTGAAAGCAGGGGACCATTCACAAGATATCGTACGGGACTGCACTATAAAGTATGTGGTCCTTTGTTCTTGCCAACGGAGACCAAGCTTTTCATGCCATTAATGGAGTTTTAATTTAAGAAAGTCTACAGTGGGAACAAGTATACGAACCTCACATACAAATTGTCTGCAGCGAAACCCTTTTCAAAATGGGAAAGATTTTTATCACGAAATGAAGGGAAGGGATTATCCTACACACAAATTCGAAATTTTATTAAGGAACATTCACGGAAGTAAATTACTAGAAGGAATTACCAGATAACGCTTTCAAATACCAATCATGCTTTGTATTCAACTGTTGGTTGGGGGGGTCGGGATCTATGAATTTCTTATATTTTGTAGGAAAATTTGTATTCAGAGTGTTAGAATATTAATACGTTTCCATGTTTTAATGACCTTGTACTCTTTATTTACTCAATCTTTTAATTATTAATTTTAAAGAAATTAAATAAATGATAGTTAAAAGTTCATTAATAAATTTCATATGTATTAGTAGCTGTCTACTTGTAACTCTAATAGTTAAAATTTGTAGACTTGAATCAGACTAGTGTAAATTTATTGGTACCTATATCAGATGATTTCTAGAGCCTTTGTGCATAAGTATTGGTGAAAATAATTTTTAGAGGGAAAATAAGTGGTTCTCAAAGTAATGTGTATTGTATTAGTAATTCAATTTTTTAAGGTAGTTTTAGTATACATTTATTGGGGCATCTTTAAGTAGTTATTAGGTAACACTTGAAATGACCACTTTTTGACCCTTGTGCACATAATGAATTTGACAATGTTACTACCCAATAGCCAAAAAAATAGCTATAAGTAGTCAAGTCAAATTTGGATACCATTATAAATAATCGTCAAAATCCAATATATTGTTTAGGATTTGTGGGTATGCAAAGTTAGATATAATGACTATTGGTGCTCATCCCGTAGAAGCATCATCCTTGATAGATTGTAATTCAATAACACCCCAACATAGTTTGAATTTTGATGGCAAAAACAAAAACAAAACATCTTAATTATCAAACTATGTTAATAGTGAAAGGTCATTTTTAAATGAGATTTTATATACATGTTTTTTTTTTAAGTTCAACAGCCTAACAAGGGGGTTGACTTGTATACCACCACATCCCAAGGGTTGTCAAGAAATCAACAACACATGAACGAAGGTGTTGGCAATTACAAATCAAGGCCACAAATGTCATAATGTTAACAGAGTAACCGATCTTTCGCAAAAAGGCTTCTTGGAAATCAAGCGGTCACAACTAGCCACTTACAACACAGAGCCCAAAGAAGGTCATTAACAACACACAACCAAAAACCCATAGAGTGGGACAGTCTAATAAAGTGAATCCATCTTGCATCAAAACAACCACTAAAAAGAGAAGATCATATAAAGTTACCATCGACCTCCTTCATAGAGCATGACCAAGATGCAGTATCAACAAAGGCAAGCCCAGTCTCAAGAACTGCATAGATCCTTAACCCAAAACAACCATAGACTAGAATGAGCTCTTGAAAACTAGTAGTAAATGTGTGGTCATTAGAATGAAACCCACTATTTATTCCATAAAAAATGGACAATCTATGTGAAAAGACAAAATAAAAACTAGTGGTGTTGGCAACAAACACCATAGTACAGATCAAAATAAAAAAGAAACCTAACAATAAAGATTAATATAAATGCCATCCACAGAAACTATGCAAGAGAAAGACACTACCTACCATCCTTAGTAGGTTTCAAATCTTATCCACATGATCCCACATCACTATTTGCTAGAAGAAACAAGAAAAAGTAGAACAATGCCATCCATGAGCCAAATTGACTCCAACCATACATCTGAGAAACCATTATATCAATAGAATAACACATAGAGAAACCATCATCCTCAACCTAAAAGAGAACCCCCACCTCTATAGGAGATGTCACCACCTTGATATAAGGAAAAAGAGAGAAGATGATAGGAGAACCATGCACGATACCCACAAGCAGGGAAAACATAGAAACCCCACCTCCATAGGGGTTGACTCCATGTCCATAGAAGCCATACAAAACATGGTCCAACAAGGATCAGTATAAGCCCCATAAATTTGGAAAACCAAAATGCTTCAAACAATAAAGGGAACAAACATATCTCCAACAAAATCAAACCCTTACCAAAACCATTCAAAGACCATCTTGGGCCTTTGAAAGTGGTTAGCACCCACCAAACGACGAAGAAAAATAGGGCCAAGAGAAGATTCAATAGACCAAACTTCACTAGAAGCCACAAAAATCTAACTCCGCCAATCTCCCTACATCTTCTCCAACTTAGAAATTAAATCATAGTCGACCTCACATGGCACTAAATAACCTTCACTAAGAACACAAGAACCAAAGCCACCAATGAATATGAGGAAGACCCCTACTTGAACCAACACAAATAAAACTCGTAGATAGACTCCAAAAACCACTATAGAAGGATAGGAACATCGAACCATTCAATACACACCACTCCCCAATCATCACACCAACACTTAATACTAGATTCGAAACACCATAAGAAAACCAACATGGGGAAAATAAAAAGGCCCATTAGAAACTCAATAAATTGAGTAGAAATCCCTTTTTTCATAGTAATCACTACCATTATAGCTTGTCCCTTAGCAAAGTAGAACACACTACTCACCATTAGGGGGATATATGCTAATAGAGAGTTTGAGACCTGTCCAAACTGTAGAGAATCCCATACAACCAGACCAACAATCTGAGCATATCACACACCGTGTAGACCATTCACCACAACATGGTAATGAGTCGTCATAGACAAAGCCAATGGTGAGCCAACGAAAGCACAATAACCCATCAATAAAAATAATGTAATACACTATTTCCATAACAAAAGAGGGCAAGACACAATGCAGGAATCTGGAAAACAAGTCTTTTCATTGTGAACCACATTCCAAAAGAATCCAACACAAAGAGGACCCCCAAACCACCTCCAAAGGCCACACAAGAGAGGTCTGAACTAAGAGACCATCAAGGGATGGGCATTAGCTCAACATCTAGTCAACCACCATCGCAAGTCCAACATGAAGAACCCCAACAAGGGATTCCCCAAATAACTCAAAGATCCATCCTCTCAATGCTAAAAATAAACATCCAATCTCATAGGAACATGTATATCCAAGGGAAGGAAATGGTAAAATAAAGTGCAACCCCCCTCACCCCATCATTCTCATCACACTGACAAGATAAAAGAAAAATAGAGATGAGGGGAATATCGACTTGTCACCAAGCCTTGCCCAAGACAACTTACAAACACCCTGTTGGTTCCTCAAATTGAACTTTATGCTTTCAAAAGAAACCAATACACCTATAGGGTTTTAGGATGGGTTAGATCCAAATATGGAATTCTATGATGATTGGACCAACTATAGGGACAAGACTACCCTCTGCACTTCTGGCTCTGCAAAACCAAGGAGGGTACTCCTAATCTAGCAACAACAAGTCTTACTTCAATAATAACAGACTAGATTTAATAACAACAGATAAATAATAAGAAAATGCTAAATGATGACCATTCATTCATTGATTCTCCATTATCATTAGGTGGATTAATACTTTGCGAGTCACTGTACTTAAAGAATTTTGACAAATTTATATCAAAATGTTAGGAATACAAATAGAACCTTTTCAAACACTGATCTCTATAAAAAAGCTCCACTGCTGGCCAGTGCCTTATCCATTGGGTAACACCTTCATTGTAAAATTTTGATACACAAACAAATATACTGAACTTTGATGAGCTTGTCCTTTGAAAATGCTATCACCCTATGGTGGATTTTATCAAAGGAATCCTAGATTCATACTACTTATTTATATCCTTATGCAAAACTTAAAGAATTTATGCTATGTCTAAAGCTTATTTAATCTGATCCTGGATCAGAGCTGAAGAACATCAACACATACATAGAGAATATCTATTTAATGAATTTTGACAAGTCATAACTCAAAGAGAAATACACAAAGGAGAGATATAAAATTTGGATTTTATTCAAATGCTATATCAATATCATGTATACAAAATGCTTTAAAATGCAATCTATCTGGATATTTAACTTGAACCAGCAATATTGCTCTTTACAAAGATTTTCCTAATACAGTCTACAGTATCCTAGACTCAAAACTTGTCAATAAGAATGTCCAAGTTTCAGTCCTTACAAAATGATCTTGGTAATCCTTTTATAGAAATAAGGATTGCATACAGGCTTTGGATATTTCTTACAAAAGACAAAAAAGTGACCACCATATAAGACAAAGAAGGTAAATATAACACCTTCCTGTTACAATTTTAAAAATGGCTTGTAGATATGAGCACCAAAATTTGCAACAATTCCCAAGGGCAGTTCAACTTTTGCCAGGTGTAGCCTCCGTTCTTGCTTTTACTGTTTGAGATTCTTTGCACTGTTTGCTTGCTTTTAAGGAGTTGGGGCACTGCCATCTGTTGCCTCCTTAGTGGATGCTTCTTCTTCTTTGGTAATATCTGAAGGATACGCTATTTCCCAAGATGCATAAATATCTTCACTTGGCCATTGAAAGGCCAGAACTTCATCCCTTTTAGGCAGTAATTTGTCCCACTTCACAACTACTTGGTGTACCTTATTCCTTACATTAGTGAAATGCATTCTGACATCTTGAAATATTTCAATTAATTGTACAAAAGGGGCATTATCTTCTATATTCCAAATAGTATCAATTCTAGCTGACACATCACCATTAATTTATTCTAACCATTAATCCTTGTCCTTTATAGTTCCATCTACCTTGATAAAACTAGGAAACATTTGAAAATTATCTTGGAAATACCTTGCCCTTAGGATCTCTACTCTTCTTTTCAAACTATCCCTTATGATTTCAAATTCAATTAGGTCCTTAACAAATTCATAAGTATGTGTTAGCTGTGCATCCACAATATGTTGACTCTTAATGCTAGAAAATAAAGACTTTAATTTATTTTCTCTAACAACCCACCTATCTAAAATTGGGCTGATAGTGGCCCTTTCTTTCCTAAAAGTAATCAAAATGTCAGACAATTGCTTAC
This sequence comes from Chamaecyparis obtusa, assembly GCA_027943335.1. Taxonomy (NCBI): domain Eukaryota; kingdom Viridiplantae; phylum Streptophyta; class Pinopsida; order Cupressales; family Cupressaceae; genus Chamaecyparis; species Chamaecyparis obtusa. The sequence continues at coordinate 294,482 of BSBK01001047.1, read as the reverse complement.
CCATCTTGTAAGTTTCTTTGGGCTTTACATTTGCAAAAAAATGTGGAACTGTATCCTTTATTCTTTTTTCATATCTTTGCCTCTCCATTTGTTCTATGTCTTCATCACCTATGGAAGCGGGGAGAGGGGAGAGGGGATACTCAATAATAGGGCTTGAAGAAGAAGGTCCAGCAAGGGAAGAAGAAATTTGCAATTATCCTGATGCTTGAATTGGGCCCTATTCACCCTATTTCTTCTTCAAGTCTATAATTAATATATCCTTTTCATATATCCTTTGTCTTAACTCCCCATAATCCTTCAACATTGTTTCCAGCCTTAGTGTGAGCTCCTCTTTTTCCTTGGCTTTTTTTTCTGCCACCCTTGCTATGAGTTGGGTTGTTGCTACTACCATGCCTGATACCTCAACTATGGAAGTGTCAGTGACCCTTTTAACTATTAGGCTACATGTAAGATCACCCTTGGTAATCTTCTTTCCTTTGTTGTTCTCATTTTTCTTCAAGGACCACATGACCAAGGTTTGGTGTTCATTACTAAAATTGACTCCTTTAATGGCTTGTTCTGCCTCCTCCTTGGTCTTGTGAATTGGTGTGGTCTATTTTTTGACTACATCCAAGACCACTACATCAACTATATCCCACTTTGGAAGGATAAGCACTCCAAAATTTCTCACCAAGTCTCTCCCCTATTCTGGAGTGATATTCTCAAACATTTCTGTCATTTCCTTTCTTACCTCACTCTCTATGATCTTTAGATCCTTATCTGGATTCTCCTCATGCCTCTTCTCACATGTTTCTTCAAACTGGCTCATGTGTAACTTCCATAGAAATTTCATGAAGGCCCTAGCATTTACAAAGGCTTCATCAGCTAAGAACTCATCACAGGCCTATTTGATTATTGGGTCCAACTTTGTACCTGCCATCTCTCCCACTATTATGTCTAATTCAAGTTCTTTTGGTGGCTCTGGCACCCCCTCATTTATGTCCTCATAGGTCATAAAAATTTGACCTAGAGCTCCCAACTATTGTACTTTCTCTGTGACCTCTTGATCATCCATGATGTTTAGAGGTGATTGGGATAGAGAGTAATCCCCTTCAACATGTTTCGGCTTCTCTTCTAGCTTTTGTCTCTTTGAGGGAGGTGGGGAATCAGGAACATCTTCAGCTGGTTGATCCTAAGGCGAGTCTGGATTTTCTACAACCTCATCATGTTTCTCCACTTGCTGTGATGTGGAAGGGACATCTTGTTTTCATTTTGTTTGTTCCTACTTTTTGGGTCCTGGTACCACCACATTGTAACCAATTTTCTTTTGTACCATATAATTGCTCAGGGGAAATACTTTTGCAAATGTAGGTTTTCTCAATAGTGACTGAGCCTTCTCTGGGTTATCTTTCATAGCTTTCTCCTTTTTTCTCATTTAGGGTTTGAAAGATACCCTGAAAGTGATCCATAAGAGTGTCTATCTTCTTCCCAACATGATTGATGCTCTTTAGGGGATCATATCCCTTGTCAAACTATTGGACAAAATCCAATGTCTTCTTGTACACCAGCCATTTTTCCTTTCTAATTTCTTGCTCTTATATATTAGGGATATTTCTGATGATATCCTTAGGGAAATTAAAGATTTGATCTATGAGGGAGCATCTGACCTTCTCCTTAAATATTTCATTATAAAAACCCTCTAGGTCTGCTATCCTTGCAATTGAGGTAGTCATGTGATATGGTGACATAATTTTATCCATATGAATTCATCCACCCTTTGTAATTATAAACTGGTGGGCCGTTGTAACATTTGGGAATAGGGTGCCTCTGGCTTTACCTGCAAGAGTATTCTTTTCAATCTCCCCCAATTGCCTTATGAATTCTGCAATACCAATTTTTAGGGGCACTTGATATGGCAATATGAAGGGGGCCCCTCTGAAACCATATAGCCTAATTATAGTAGAAACAAGATAGAAAATGAAATCCCCCCAATTATGCACAATTTTAAGGGTCTTAGCAAATTTTTTGGGCCTGACTAGTTCAGCCAAGGCCTTTGGGATTCTTAGGTTCTCAAGGAAAAACAAAAGCCTGAGCCTGGCTGCAAAACATCTATCAAAATTGATGAAACTATTGTCCTCTCTATCCCATGTCATGCTTGGGTTCCACAATTGGATCAGCATATCTTCACCATCCTTTTGTTTCAACAAATCCATCTCCTTCTCAAAATAACTTGCACCTTTAAACAAGAACATATAAATCATGAAAGAGTACCAACAGAATGGCTTATCAACTTTTCTCTTCTGGATTCCTACCAATCCATTATGAATCAAATCAGTAATGAAAGGGGAAAAGTCAAATGTAACTGATAGGTATGGGTGTAGAATTTGGACCATCATGTACATTAAATGTACTAGAATTATCTCTTCAACATCTTCTCCAAAAATTTGACACAATGACCAATATGCACCCCTTTCTCTTAAGTTAAAATATTTTGTTTTGAAGGGCTCCTGTGTACTTGGTCCCAAGGTGATCATTGCCCCAAATTTGTTGCAGAACTCCTTCACAGGACCACTTCTGAGATAATCTCTCTGAGCATTGTACACTTGCCTCAACTCCTCAAAATCAATTTTTTCTAGGTCATTGGAGGGTTCACTTAGCTTAAAGACCTTCTTGATTTCTTCAGCAGAGATGTTTATTAACAGGTTTCCTTTAGCATCCCTAATTACCCTAGTAATCGGGTCATAGCTCTTTGCAATTTAAATCATCAAATCTGCATTTATGAAAACACTGGGTACAACAAGCTTTCCCAGGTTGAACTACCATAAATTGCTAGTAGGAGGAAGGGCATTTCTTTGACTGAAACCTATCTTGAACAACCCTAGGCCAGTGATATCAGAGGTTCCACTTGCATTAATCGTGCCAATTTTGGCATCCCTTATATAATTACCCATATCATACAAGTCGTCTGCTACTTTTACCCTAGCACTCTTCTGTACTAGACCTTTGGCTTTTACTGTATTGATCATTGAATGAGGTAATAGTTCTAACAAATATTCATGTAAACCCCTATCACTGTACTCAACTTTACCGGTTAATTCCTTCCTTGGCACCATTCTAGGGTTTGTAATTCTTTATAATTTGTGCAAAAGAAATACAACAGAATTATGATGCTATTAATAGGAATAATAATTATGCAGATATTCACCAACCTTTTTTATAAATTTCTTAGGAAACGACCACTAGCTCTGCAAATTTCCTCACCCATGATTCTGCAAATTCTATCTCTTTGTGTTTCTAAGAATGCATGAATCTTCAATATATTAGTAATCAAACACAGTCTTTTCAACAGTTTATTCCACATGATCTGGCCATTACTTTGAGAAATTGAACTGTCATCATTCAATGGGAAAATTCAATTTCATGCCAGTTTTGCTTCAAGTTTGAAACTGGACCATCGATCTTCTTTAGAACATAATCTAATAGTTGTCACATGATCGCAAGGCTTTAAAAGATTCCTTGCGAACATATGACAACCATTCGATCAAGATACATCGATGGTAAACCTTTAATCATATCACCTAGGACCCACTTGATATTTTGGATTCATCACTGCCATTAGATCCTGCATCTAATGGTCAATATTATTTCCTTTTTCTGAGTGGACATAAAGTAAGACACCATGGCCTTGATACAACATCAATGACTATCACATGATCGCAAGACTTGAAAATATTCCTTGTGAACATATGAAAACCATTAGATCCTTCATTTGATGTTGATCCCTTAAGTAACCGGCCCCACTTAGCTCCTACCAATTAGAAGCGCCCACATCACAATATCCGGCAAGCAGACATGCTATTTTTTCTTATTGAGCTCCAGTCGAATGATAGTTTTGACATCATCAACTACCACAGCCAATTAGGAATGAACACCTGTGTACACCTGGTAGTGGACCCACCTTTTCGAATGCTGGGTAATAAAGTAAAATCAATGGCTATCACATGATTGCAAGGGATAAAAAGATTCCTTGCGAACACATGACAACCGTTGATTCTCTGTAGAGTGTCAGTCCTACAGAAACCTTAGAGACTAGGCCCATGCATTGACATGTCAACAACATCAACGACTGTTGCATGATCACAAGGGCCTAAAAGATTCATTGTGGTCTTGTGACAACCATTAGATCAAGATAAGATTCAAATCTTATATGTGATGCTGAAACATTAGGGAACGAAGTATTAAAGACTTAGGAACATTTAATAATATCACCAGGCTTCAGACTTAGGAAAATTAAAAGGGGCCTAGGTAAAACGAAATGTTAGGAATATGACCCTGCTCGATGACATAATTTAAAGCACATGCATTTTAGGAACTTAAGTGAATTTGTAAAAGTAACGCTCAATTAGAACATAAAAGAGCAACTTAGGGTTTTTTCATGCTTGGTTATTTAATTAGGGCTTCCTAGATTTAGATTGAAAACTCTGGTAATTTTGCAAGGTTTTTTTGGGTTTTTTGTAGCAATTTTTCTCAGTTTTAAAACAACTGGAAAATGTCTCAATTTTTGTAAAAAATGCAAAATTTCATGCTTGAAAATTGAGATGCCAACACACCCCACCAAAGAACAAGCTGTAAAACTTCCTCAACAAAGGAAACAAAGAATGAGTGCACATCATTGACCACAACTTCTTCCCTCCCATCATTTTCCTCACTTTGATTCCCATCGCCTTCTACAACTTTGTTTGAATTGCCCATAGGAACTATGGAAACAAACAACTATGATGAGGGGGTGAATCAGCTGTTCCAAAGCTTCAAAACATCAAAACCCTTAAACCTTAAAAACCTTATTTCTAATCTTAATGAATTAAGCTTGCATACATGAATCATAAACATAACCCAAAAATATAACACAATGATTTTGACGCAAGAGAAGGTTGGTAATGGGACCTAAGGAACTTCCAAATATCAAACCTACTTACAAATTAACAAATCGGAAGCAACAACACAGAGAAGGGGAAAAGGAATGTAGATATATATTATTAATACATTCAAACTTCATACATGTCAGATCCAAGAATCCAGATTCTATCTTTCTAACTAACTTAATCACCTCCTAATCCTAGAAAATATCTACTTATTTATACAAGAGGCCACCAAATAGGTTGGCTCTAAAGATCCTTAGATCCAACATTGGAGAAAGCAATGACCTAGATTTAGGTCCACACATTTCCCAATGAGAAATCCCAACATTAATATTGTGACCAAAATTAACTGCACATGTTAGTCAACATCAAACAATTAAATTCCACTTGTCGGTAAACTCAGGAACTAAGCAACACCGAACACATCGAACACACTCAATAAAAGAAACAACAAAATGGTAACCGAACTTGATAGGAACACTTCACTGAGAGCTCAAAAGTAGTTATTGACCAAACAAAACAAGCTATCGAGTAGCCAAAGAAGCTCTAACATATTTTTGGTTGATTCAGGATTTCCATAAACCCAAGATGCTTCTTCATCAGTCACTCGGGGTTGGAAAGAAATGATTCTTCGAATCATGTGTTAGGTACAACTTGAGATAAATCCAACTCAAACTGAGAAATACATGTACTATCTTCAATTGGTATGTTCTTCCACTTTACCAAATATTTAATGTAATCCTTTCCTCGTGCTTCTGCCAACGTTTTGATCCAAAATCTGCTCAACTTCTTCTATCTTCTTCTTAGGATAATCATTCAGTACTGTCACTTCTTCATCAGGTTCATGATACTCATACAAATATGAAATGTTGAATATAGGTGATATATACATGTCATCAGGTAATTCCACTTCATAAGCATTTCCATTGTCAAATTTATTTAATACCTTGTAGGGACCAAATTTCTTCATTTTCAACTTACCATATGTTCCAACATGAAATCTCCCTTTCTTCAAATGAGCTATTACTACATCACCATCATCAAAAATCTTATGTCTTCTTGACCTATCAACATTATCCTTTTAGTTTTTATCTCTACTCCAAATTATGTTTCACTTCCTCATACAATGACTTCATAAACTCAACAAATTTGTCCCCTTCACCACTCCTCTTTTCTTAACCAAAAATATCTCTCAGGTTTGATATACCTCTCAGTTTTATGCCATTAACAACATCAAAAGGTGACTTGTCAGTACTCCTATTCACTGAAGTATTGTATGTGAACTCTGCATGTGCCAACATCAAATCCCAATTACTTAGTTTGTCTCCAACCAATCATCTCAACAAATTACCCAAACTTATATTTACAACCTTTGTTTGTACATCAGTCCATAGATGAAATGTAGAACTATACTTCAACTTGGTGTTCATCTTCTTCCATAGAGTCTTCCAAAAATAACCAACAAACTTACTGTCTTGGTTAGAGATGATACTCCTTTGTAATCCATGCAATCTGACAATCTCCTTAAAGAAAAGATCTTCTATATGCATTGCATATGATGTTTTTCTATATGGTATGAAATGTTCCACCTTGTAAAATCTATCCACAACAACAAATATGGAATCATTACCTCTTGCTGTCCTTGGTAAGCCAAGAACAAAATCTATGTTGATATCTCTCTAAGGTTTCTTAGGAATAGAAATCGATGTATACAATCTAGTATTTTGACTTACTCCTTTTTCAACTTGAAAAACTCCACAAATCTTCACAAATTTTTGAACATCCTTATACAACTGAGGCCAAAAATACCTTTCCTTAAGCAAACTCAATGTCCTATCAATACCAAAATGTCCATCCAAACTACTACTATATTTTTCCTTTATTAAATTTGTTCTCATTGATGCTCTCGGTATACATAATTGAATTCCTTTGAACAACATACCTTCTTGAATGAAATAGTCTTCAAACTTACTCAGTTGATTAAGTATAGGTTCTCTACACACTCTCCAGTCCTCATAAAAATCAAGGTCATTTTCGTACAAATTATTCATGTCATTAAAACAAAGAACCTCAATTCTCATTTTTCTCATCAAAGATATTCTTCTACTTAATGCATCAACAACTCGGTTAGATACTCCACTCTTATGTTTTATCACAAATGTGAAATTCTATAAATACTCAACCCATTTCATATGTCTCTGATTCAACTTATTCTGACTACCCAAATACTATAAAGCCTTATGATCAATATACAACACAAATTATTTTGGCATCAAATAATGTCTCCATTTCTTCAAAACCTTAACAATAACATATAATTATTGATCATACATTGAATATTTCCTATTAGAATCATTCAAATTCTCACTAAAGAAAGCAACAGGTTTCCTTTCTTGACACAATACAGCTCCTATTGCACTTCCACTTGCATCACATTCAACTAGGAATACCTTATTAAAATTAGGTAGAGCTAACACAGGAAATTGAACAACCTTCTTTTTAAAAATCTCAAAACTCTTATCAGCTCCATGTGTCCACTTGAATTCTCTTTTATCTCCTCTTATTGTTTCGGTCATAGCATTGAAAATTGAACTGAAATTTCTGATGAACTTTTGATAGAAACTTGCTAAACCATGGAATGATCTTACCTCACTAACATTCTTATGTGTAGGCCACTCAAGAATAGCTTCAACCTTTTTAAGATCCATCTTCAAACCATCAACTGAAATCACAAATCCCAAATACACAATCTCCTCTTTCATGAATGAACACTTTTTCAAATTAATCAACAACTTTTCATCTTTCAATCTCTGCAATACCTATCCAATATGCAACAATTGATCTTCTTAGTTTTACAAAATATCAGAATATCATCCAAGTATACAATTAAAAATTTACCCAAGAATTTGATGCAGGAGCATCCTTGGTGTAAGAGAAATCTTGCATCACCCAAAAATATTTCTGTTTGCTTTTTAATAAGGGCTATCTTGTGCAGAGCTGCTATTTATGGAAACTTACTATTTTTAGTAAGTTGGTCATATGATCTTGGAATGTTTTGATTTCACAGTTGGAGGTTCATCCTAGTCATTTCAGCCTACCAGTTGAGTTTCATTGCCACATCATCAGTATTGGTGAAGTTATTGAGGTTTTTGGGTATGAAATCTTTCAGGTCAATTTTGAAGGCCTTAGAGGCTCTAGATCATGATCGACCCCCGGCTAACTGGCGCTAGCGTGTATTAAGCACTGTAGATCTCATCATGGTGTTTCCAAAAAGTGGTTACAATAGAAAAATAGAGCTATGGTGAGAAATTTATGGCCTCTGAAAGTTGGGTTACCTAAAATCATATTTTGTATTTCTTTTGAGCCGACCCTATTGTAATAATTGTAAAAAATAAAATAATTCTATGTATCGTCGACCCTAAAGGCTAAATTTTTGGACCCTTCTCGAGTGGTAGAAATTGCATATATAAAGAAGGCCCATAGTGTTGTCTTAGGTAGTTCGGTATAGTTCTGGGTAGTACATCTGGGTATTGATTCGAGGCTTTGTCCTATAGAATATTGTAAGGGAATGCCCATATGGCTTTGCATATTATAATTCTGAAAGTTTGTAATTCCACATTTGTGGAGATAATAAGAAGCCAATTTTCTGTTCTTGCATATGGTTGTTGTTTCTCAGTTTTTGTTATGTGTTTGTGGTATTAAGGCGAGCACCCTTCATCAAGTGGTATCAGAAAAAGAGTTCCTAAGCATGTAAACAAATCGTCGATTGTGAGGCAATTTGCACTAGGACCGCGGGTTAGGGTTTCTATGTAAATAGATCACTGACTGTGAGGTAGTTTGCACCAGGACCGTGGTTAGGGTTTCAACGTGCATTGTGAAAATACCTCCATGAAGGGAACATGGTGGAAGAGCTGGTGTTGTAACACCTGAGGTTAGGGAGCTGTAGAGACAAGTGCGAGCATTGCAAGAGGAGATTCATAGAGGAATGAATCTTAATGTCAGAGATGAAAGCGAGGATGAAGCTGAAGAAGAAGATCAAGAAGGAGAAGTCAAAGTTTTGAATCAAGAAGAAGAAAGACTTTTCCGGGCCATCTCAAAGATTGGGAAGAGATCTAAGATTGAGGTTCTGACATTTTCTAGAAATCTTAACCAAAAGAATTGATTGACTGGATCAATGAATGTGAAGAATATTTTGAGTATGAAGATACTGAGGATCTTGATAGGGTCAAATTCGTGAAGGCCAGACTAAAAGGTCATGCAAAGATCTAGTGGCAAGAGATTCAATTGGAGTGAAATAGAAGAGGGAAAGATAAAATCACAAGATGTGATCAGATGGTGGATAAATTGAAGTGATAGTTTATCCCTGTTGATTATGAGCTTGACCTACTAAAAAAAATGCAAAGTTTGAAGCAAGCGAGACGATCTATTCAGGAGTATACAAAGGAGTTCTATCAAATCCTCATCAGAATAGGCCATGCGGAAGTTGATAAGGAGAAAGTTGCTCATTACCTTAATGGGTTGAGGCCAAGCATTTATGAGGAGCTGAATCTGGTTTGAATGAATAGTATTGAAGAGGCATACCAGTTTGCCCTAAAAGTAGAGGAAAAATTGAACAAGAAGTTTGAGAGTAGACAAAATGGAAAAGGTCACGGTGGATGATCTGGTGGATGGTCATATGGAGGCCAAAATGAAGATCCAAAAAAGAAGGATGAGGCCACTAGTAGTCAAAATCAGAGAGGAAATAATTCCAATCATTTCCAAGATCAAAACAATAGAGATCAAAGAGGAAGAGGAAGAGGACAAGGTTCAGGAAGAGGAGGCTTCCGTGGAACATGTTTTCACTATGGAGAAGAAGGTCATAGGGCATTTGAATGTCCTCAATGCCAGGGAAGGACTGATAGGAGGAATGAAGGCCAAGCCAGAGTTGTACATGTAGATGAAGATGCCAGATCATCAAATTCTGAAGATGTTGAAAGGGGATAAAAGTTGATTAACAGAAGAGTCCTGCTAAGTGGTGAGAATGAACTTGAACAAAGGAGGAGCCTGTTTCACACTAGATGCAAGGGTGAGGGTAAATGCTGTGATGTGATTATTGATAGTGGAAGCATTGACAATTTGGTGTCAGAAGAGATGGTGAAAAAGTTGAAGCTCAAGAGACGGAAACACCCACATACATATCAGATTGCTTGGGTGCAGGATGACCACAAGGTCATGGTCAGTGAACTATGCCTAGTAAAGTTCAAGATTGGTGGGTACCATGATGAGGTACTATATGATATCATACCTATGGATGCATATCACATGTTTTTGGGCAGGTCATGGCAGTTTCACAAATGTGTTGTACACAATGGTCATGCGAATACCTATTCCCTGACAAAGGATGGAGTGCGACATAAGCTAAAGCCATTGAAGGAGACCCAAGAAAAGGTATGTGGTAATGCGAGAATAAATTTTGTTGATGGAAGAAAATTCCTAGATGGTATGAGACATGAGCATGTGTGTTTTTCTTTAATTCAAAAAGCTGGTAAAGAGGAAGTAGAGGATGCACCTGTAGAGGTTGCAGATTTGTTGAATAAGTTTTAGGATATTGTATCTGATAATGTACTTTATGGATTACCACTAGTAAGGAAGATTAGTCATCAGATGGATTTGATTCCAGGAGCCAATTTGCCAAACAAGGCAACACATAGAATGACACCAACAAAAAGTGAAGAGTTGAACAGACAAGTACATCAGTTGTTACAGAAGGGATTGATTCAAGAGAGCCTGAGTGCATGTGTTGTACCATTAGTATTAGCACCAAAGAAGAATGGAGAATGGAGGATGTGTACAGATTCTAGAGCAATAAACAAGATGACAATCAAGTATAGGTTTCCATTGCCATGAATGGATGATATTATGGATTGTTTGAGTGGAGCTGTGTATTTCTCACAGATTGATCTGAAGAGTGGATATCATTAGATTCGGATCATAGAAGGAGATGAATGGAAGACTGCCTTCAAGACAAAGGAAGGACTATATGAGTGGTTAGTCATACCTTTTAGGCTAACCAATGTACTGAGCACTTTCATGCGGCTCATGAATGACGTTCTGAAAGAATTTTTAGGTAAGTTTGTCATTGTGTACCTAGATGATATTTTGATCTTTAGTAAGATATTGGAAGAGCATATGATGCATATTTTTACGGTGTTTGAGAAGTTAAGAGATGAGAAATTGTTGATTAATTTGAAGAAGTGCAATTTTGTGAAGAAAGAGTTAGTGTATTTGGGATTTGTAGTTTCAGTAGAAGGTCTAAAAATAGACCCAGAGAAGGTAGAAGCTATCCTTGAATGGCCTACTCCAAGGAGTGCTACTGAGGTAAGGTCTTTTCATGGTTTGGCTAGATTTTACAGAAAGTTTATCATAAATTTTAACAGTATTTGTGGACCCTTGACTGAAACAATGAGAGGGGATAGAAAAAAGTTCAAGTGGACTAATGGGGCAGATAAGAGTTTTAAATTGTTGAAACAAAATGTTACATAACAACCTATTTTAACACTTTCTAATTTTAATGAGGTGTTTCAAGTAGATTGTGATGCTAGTGGTATTGCAATAGGAGCTGTTATGAGCCAAGAAGGTAAACCTATTGCTTATTTCAGTGAGAAGTTAAATGATGCCAAGAGAAAATATTCTGTTTATGATCAGGAATTTTATGCTATAGTTCAAGCATTGAAGAAGTGGAGACACTATCTGCTTCCTAAGGAGTTTGTTTTGTATACTAATCATCAAGCCTTGCAATATTTGAATAGTCAAGGAAAGTTGAATCAAAGACATTTGAAATGGGTTGAGTTTTTGTAGAGTTATACATTTGTTTTGAAACACAGAAGTGGAAAGTCTAACAGGGTTTCAGATGCGCTTAGCAAAAGGCAACTATTGCTAATAGAGATGTAGATTGAGGTGGTTGGGTTCAAGGAACTCAAGAATTTGTATCTAGAGGATCCTGATTTTGGTGAAGCTTGGAAAGCTTGTAAAGAAACTGTTACTCTAGACAAAACAAAGTGGTTGGATTTCATCATTTAGGATGATATGCTATTTAGAGGGAGTTAGTTGTGCATTCCAAGAAGTTCTATGAGGGAGAATCTCATCAAGGAGAAGCATAGCAGAGGATTGGCTGGACATTTTGGTCATGATAAAACTCTTGTTTTGGTTAGTGAGAATTATTATTGGCCACAGTTGCAGCAAGATGTCAAGAAGTTTGTATAGAGTTGGAAGGTATGTCAGATGGTGAAAGGAGTGAAGTAGAATATAGCATTGTATTAGCCATTACCTGTACTAGAGAAGCCTTGGGAGGATATCAATATGGACTTTGTTCTTGGTTTACCAAGGACACAGTGGGGACATGATTCAATTTTTGTGGAAGTTGACAGATTTTTGAAGATGACACATTTTGTTCCCTGCAAGAAGACTAATGATGTTGTTCATGTAGCAGAATTATTTTTTAGAGAAGTGGTGAGACTACATGGTTTGCCAAAGAGTATACTTTTAGATAGGAACACTAAGTTCATTGGATATTTCTAGCATACATTGTTAAAAAAGTTGAAGACAGATTTGAAGTTCAGTTCATCACATCATCCATAGATTGATGGATAGATAGAGGTGGTGAATAGGAGTTTGAGAAATTTGCTGAGATGTTTGGTTGGAGACAACGGGATGGGATTTTATTTTACCATAGACAAAATTTGCATACAATAATTCTGTCAATAGGAGCACTGGTAAATCACCATTCCAAATTGTATATGGGAGTAGTCCAAAAAATGAATCTGATTTGAGAAAGATAGATAAAGAAGAAATAAGTAGTGATGAAGCTGAGGATTTTGCAGAACATTTGAAGAACATCCATGAGGAAGTGAGGAAGCACATTACCAAGATAAATGCATAGTATAAGGCTAAGGCAGATGAGAAAAGGAGGCATAAGGAATTTCAGGTTGGAAATGAAGTCATGGTTCATTTGCGGAAGGAAAGATTTCCTATTGATACATATAACAAGTTGAAAATGAAGAAGTTTGGTCCATGTAAGATACTGAAGAAGCATGATTCAAGAAATGCATATGAGCTCGAGTTGCCTACTGAGTTGAATATTTCACTAGTATTTAATGTTTCAGATTTGACAGAGTATCATGAAGGAGGTGTTGAAGATGAGGTTACAGTAGCACAATGGAGTATTCTAGCAACCAGTTCAGATATCAAGGAGATTGAAGACAGAATGGATATCATGTTGGTAGAAGCACAAGGAATAGGACATATGAAGAGTATTTGGTCAAAAGGAAATGATGACCTGTTGAAGATTCGTCATGGCTAGCAAAGGAGGAGGTTAACCATCTTGGTTTTCCTCTACACACCTGAGTTGTGATAGGGTCACTTCTCAAATTACCCCAGGTGTCTAATGTAGGAGCATCCTGGGTGTAAGATCAATCTTGCATCACCCAAAAATATTCTTATTTTCTTTTCAATAAGGGCTATCTTGTGCAGAGCTGCTATTTATGGAAACTTACTATTTTTAGTAAGTTGGTCATGTGATCTCGAAATGTTTTGATTTCATAGTTGGAGGTTCATCCTAGTCATTTCAGCCTACCAGTTGAGTTTCATTGCCACATCATCAGTATTGGTGAATTTATTGAGGTTTTTGGGTATGAAATTTTTCAGGTCAATTTTGAAGGCCTTAGAGCCTTCGAATTGTGATCGAGCCCCAGATGACTAGCTCTAGCGTTTATCAAGCACTGTAGATCTCATCATGGCATTTTTGAAAAGTGGTTACAGTAGAAAAATGGAGCTACGATTAGAAATTTATTGCCTCCAGAAGTTGGGTTACCTAAAATCATATTTTGTATTTCTTTTGAGCCGACCCTATTGTAATAATTGTGAAAAATAAAATAATTCTATGTATTGTTGACCCTAAAGGCTAAATTTCTAGAACCTTCTCAGGCGGTGGAAATTGCCTATCTAAAGAAGGCTCGTAGTGTTGTCTTAGATAGTTCGGGACAGTTCTGGCTAGTAGATCTAGGTATTGATTCGAGGCTTTGTCCTACATAATATTGTAAGGGAATGCCCATGTGACTTTGCATATTGTAATTCTGAAAGTTTGTAATTCCACATTTGTGGAGATAATAAGAAGCCAATTTTTTGTTCTTGCATATGGTTGTTGTTTCTCAGTTTTTGTTATGTGTTTGTGGTATTAAGGGGAGAACCCTTCATCAAAACTTCTTCAGAAGCTCATTCATTAACCTCATAAAAGTACTCGGTGCATTAGTTAAACCAAAATGCATAACCAACCACTCATACAAACCTTCTTTTGTTTTAAAATAAATCTTCCATTCATCACCTTCTCTGATTCTAATATGATGATATTGACTCTTCAAATCAATTTTGTTAAAATAATTTTCTCCACTTTAATAATCTATTATGTCATCCATTGTCAATATAGGGAACCGATATCCTGTTAATTTATATTGAATTAGTACACATTTTAATTAGGTGTTGGCAATTTGGCTGAGTTGATTACATATGATCCACATGAAGATCGCACAAATCAAAGAGCAAGTATGACAGAGCGCATTGCAAATTTGTCTAAGTATGAGACAATATTTTTACTAGTGTACCTGGACATAGTTTTTGTTTGCGACATTGACTAGAGTGAGTTCAGTGCTTGCGCACTTGAACATAGACTCTATGGTGATTAATGATGACCCATCTCAGAGCGCAAGTTAGTACGACATGTACAGAAGAAGTTATGATAGTTTTACCAAAGACAGTGTGAAGCTGATAGGACAGAATATGAAGACAGGACTAGTAAAGAGTTAAGGGATTATTTTGTTTATCAAAATAATGTCTTAACAATATAAAGGGATGACATCCTAGATGTTTACTCTTGGATAAAGCTATTGGTATATATGTAAATGTAATTGTAATTGTAAAGTGTAGTAGTAGTAATTGTAACAAGTAGCAAGTAATTGTAGAAGTATGATGTGAAGTATATGAAGCATATGTAATAGCGATAGTGAAAGATTAGCAAAGAGATATTGATGCAAGCAATATAAGGTTATGTCCCTTGACCTCTTTTGTAATCAATCTATATTGTACATTACTTGTTTGGGCAGTGGGCTCAGCTGGTAATCACATTTTGTAGTACCAACTCCTAACAGGGTTGAGGCTTCTAACAAGGCCTATAGTCCTTTAATCAGGGCTGATACACTATATGTTTGTTTTAGACTCCTAACAGGGTCAACATCCTTAATAAGATACTTTTGATTAGTTGATCTTTGTGGGTACCATCCCCATCAGGGTTTTCCCTTGGCCAGGGTTTCCTCGAGAACAAATCATGTGTTATGAGTTCTTTAGTTTTATTGCTATGCATGTTGTTTAGCTTCTTATGTTATGCATGTGTAAAGATAATCTGTTATATCCATAATTGGGCAAAAGATAAAGTTTTTAGAATATTGATTCACCCCCCTTCTCAGTATTCCCTATTTCTAACAATTGGTATCAGAGCTTAGTTACTTGGTAATGAATCATTCAAGGAAAACCTAGCAGCTTGAGTAAGATCTCTATGGATATGGATCAACTACAGAAGAATCTTGAAGAAGCTCTTGAACATATTGATATGCTCATTGATGAAAGAGACACTCTAAAAAGGAAATATGATGATGCAAAGAACCTCATTAAGAAACTGAAAAACAAATTGGAAGATCTGAGATCTGAAAAAGAATCTGAAGTTTTTATTGAAGATTGTAATGACAATTTTGGAAAATAAAATGAGATCCTTAAGCATGAATTGAAGATAGAAAATTTGAAGCTTAGTTTGAAAGATGGAAATGACAAGAATGAAGCGAATCTGAAATCTGAGAATGAAAATCTAAAGATTGAAAATGAAGGACTGAAATCTAAACTTGGAAATGTAACATCTGAACTTGAGAAAGTCAATTTGTAGTATGCTGAGCTTGAGAAATACAACAAGATTGTGAAAGGCAAACTGACTCAATCCAAGCAACAAATTGAAAGGCTATATTCAACTAGTGAGAAGATTGATAAACAAGCATTTTTTCAGAAACCATTCTATGATAAGAGTGGTCTTGGATTCAACACTCTTAAAGAAAATGATGAAAGCAAGGAACTAGATCTGAAAGTATCTAAAAGCTTAGATGAGAAGAAGTCTGATGAGATCAACAAATCTAAAGATACACCTAAAGAAGAAGAATCACCAAAGAAAGAGGAATCATCCAAAGGTATGGAAAGAGAATTCAAAGGTAGATGTTTTTCTTGTAATACTACTGGTCATATGAAGAGAGATTGCACAGGTAAGCAATTTAAACCTCTTAATGGTTATTGTTATAACTATCATGGATTTGGACATAGAGCTATTGAATGTAGGAAACCTAAATTTGTTGAGAATAATAATAATAGTATAATGTTTAGGAATACTAACAATGCAGATAAGAAACCTACTGAAGATATGAATAGAAGAAATGGAGTAATATGTTATAGATGCAACAAGGTTGGACACATTGCTAGAAATTGCAAATCACAAATTAATCCACTTGGACCAAGATATGGAAGCAATAGAATTGTTTGTCATCTATGCAATAAGATTGGACATACAACAAGGTTTTGCAGAATGAACAATGGAGTTTTTCATCCTAACCCTAACCCTAGAAATCATGAAATAAGAAATGAAGATGCAAGTAACAGACAGAAAGGTTGCTGTAGCAATACAAATGAAGTAAAGTTTGTTAAAAGCACAGAGCAAGGAGACATAATCAACATTGAAGGTAATCAGAAAGGTGAAGTATCAAGTGGTAAGAATGAATCCTTACCTGACCTATCTCAAAGCACTTAATTTATGAAAATTATAGTAGATTAGGAACTTAGATTAGTGTAGAAGTAGATTTATGATGAATTGAGTCTTGTAGAGTTAATGGAAGGTATTTTATGATATTTTAATGCTATGGTTAAGAGAAAAAAGAAAAATATTATGTTTTGCGAGATCGCAAGAAGTTTTAAGTTTTGTAGGATAGCAGAAACAACTTTTTGGAAAGAAGCAACAAAAGAATTGAATGTGATGTCAGACCTAAGTGAGATTGAAGTAATAAAAGGTTATGATTGGTGTTATTTGATCATCAAAGTGAATACAAGTGTTAAGGAGATCAAAGAGCAGTGATTGGAAGCTTTTTGCAATGATTTGGTGAAGGATTTGAGCACCAAATCTACGCAAGCCCTAAAATCATGAAATCAAGGTATTTTACTTGACAGATCTATGAATCGGTAAAAGGAATTTGAAGTAATCATGGATGTATCTTTAATTCATAATGTCAGAGATAAAAATAGACCTAGAATGAAGAGGGAACCATTAGAGCCCTTGGAAGAAGACCCTAAGTTAACTTTATCATTCGTACCAGATGAAGTTTTGCATTTAGAGAATGTAAGAAGTTATCTTGGATGCAAGTTAGAAACCATCAGTGATAGTGATTTTACAAATGAGTATGAGAAGATCTAAAACCAGGACATGTCATTGAAACAAGGCTATGATCATTTGAAAGACAATGAGATTGTTAAGTATGCATTGCAATATGAGTTTGATAATGAAGAATGCACTAAGATAATCCTTAGCAGAATTCATAATGAGAAGTTTTGGCTTGAAGATAGAGTGATAGACATTATAGCTAATTTGATTCATGAAGTTACTGGACTATCTAAATTTGGAGCTATTCTTTTAAATGAGAAGAACATGAGAAAAATAGTTATTGATAACACTAATTCATCCTATAATGGTAGAGGAATTGTAATTAGTAAGATCCAACAACGTGATGTTAGATACTTATGTAAGATCCTAACAACCAAGTTTTGTGCAAAATCAAGAGAGGATGACATGGTAGTTGGAATGGTACACATAGCTTATTTGATGTGTGTTGACAAAGTGCCAGTTGATATGTGTGAAATTCTGAGAATTCAATTGTTTGAAAACTTGGAGAAGATTAAGAAGACAAAGTATGCACAATTTAGATTTTCATCTTTGATCACTTACATGTTTTTTCATCTTTTGAGGAGATTTCCTTACACCATAGGAAATGATTGGAATGATGGAAAAACTACAATGGAAAGGATTAATGTTGTATATAGAAAGCATTTTATTGACAGTGTTAATGAGAGTGCAGTACTTGTTATTAAGACATTTTAGAATATTGTGTCTAGCAGATCAAGGATTCCAAAGTCTCTTGTGGAGAAATACAAGAATGAAGTATGTTTTATGGTTGACACTGACTTTACATACATTGAATCAGTTGAACCTAGAATTGAGTTCATAGACCCTCTTGGCTATGAAATATCTAAAACTGAGATAGAAGAATATGTGAATAGGCTACTTAAGTGCAAGGTTGACACTCAGAGTAACAGATTTGGAACTTTTGAAGAAAATTTCAACTCCGCAAAGGCTATACTTGAGGAGAAATAGTCTAAGAAAAGAGTTGAGAGAACTATTAAGAAAATATTGAAGGATATAGGAATGATAAAGAGAGAATTCTTAGTGGAAAAGTAGATAGAAGCAACAATCAGAGATATTGGACAAAAAGAGATTTTGTCTGTAACTCCCTTATCATCTAGTGCAGTACCAGTCAAGGTGAAAGTAGAGGAACCTTAGAAGGAACAAGGAGTAAGAAAACCTACTAGATCTACCTCCTCCACACTGAGCAAGAGAGTGAAAGAAATTTCTACTGGACCTGGTAAGAGGCTGAAAACTTTGGTGCCACCAGTACCTAGGAAAATTGTAGAAATTAAACAAGATGACACTTCTGTGAAGAAGAAAGCATGGAAACCTAGAGTTGAGAGAGTGAATGAAGAAATTATAAAAGATGGAGACTTCACTAAAATGAATAAATACTATGACCTTTATGACTATTCTAATAAATTGAATCTTGAAAATGCAGTGGTCAAGCAGTTGATTCTGGCTAATAATAATTTTGACTCTATTTAGGGAAAGATACCCAATGACTTATTGAAGAAACTTGTTAACATGAAGATGAGAGCACAAGAAGAAGACAAATCTATTAGAGAGAATATTGTGAAGAAACTATGTGATGTAAGAGATGATGAACATCTTTAAAAAAATTTGAAGCCCCTTAGCACCCATTTAAGGAAAAAAATGAGAACCATTTAGATCATGGCAGGTCAATATGAACAAGTGAATGTAGAGACTAAAGAAGCAATAATCAAAGTTATGGAAATTTTTTTTTGGAGAGACATCAGTTGCAACAGAGCAAGTAGAAGAAGCAGAACAAGAGGATATTCCCTCTCCACCAGCTATAAACATTGAAGAAGAATCTATGAATGTTGAAGGTACAAGGATCACCTTGGATACTGATGATAATGTATTCAAGAATCTAGAGAACATTGTTGACAATTCAGCTCTTGAAGAACCAGATAAAACTACAAAAATAGAGTAGACCTGATTTATTGTTGAAGAACCCAAATTATCAAAAGTACAAGCACCTGTACCCTCTAAAGCAAAAATCAATCTTACTCCTAAGACTGGAAAGAAGAAGCAAACTGGATCTTTGTTTGAGGATTTGGGAAAAGAAGTAGATGATGATGATTAGATGGAATTGATCACATTATTGAACAAAATCATTGGGAAGAATAAGAAATTTAAGAGTCTTGAAGGATGTCTGAAGGACCTAACTGAAAAGTTACAAAGTATTGTGACCACACAGATTGTAGAAGTAGACCCTATGGAGAAGGCAAAGAAAGTGATGAGCACTTTTGATGATGAGTTCACTAACCTAGCTAATATTGCAAAAGTGAAAGCATGGGAAGAGTATGAGGCTATAATGTTGTTGAACATTAGTCAGTACATTAGCAATGATATCAATACTCTTGATATCTGTATCAAAGATTTGATGAAACATTTGGAAACAGGAAAATCTTTGTACATATAGTGTACAAAATCAAAGACTTTGACAACCGAGGAAGATCATAAGATAAAATTGAAGGAAGCAGAGATTCTAAATGAAACAAACCTTTTATCTAACCCTAATGTGAAGGTCAGTGATGTTGAGAAGAAAGTTAGACAACTTTTTGATGAAATCATAATTGTACAAGATGAGAAAGATAGGAAATTAAGAAGATATACTCTTTTGAGAGAGCATGTTTCTATGAAGTTAAGTGTTATTGAAGAGCACTTGGAAGATTGTCTTACAGCTAAGATGTCTTTTCAAAAATTTAACTTTGAAAACCTCCAAGCATGTCAAATAACATCTTATGGACTGAGTGCACTACTCAATGTGGCAGATTCCATTAAAAAATCATGAGAAAAGGAGATAGAAGCTATGAAGATAGATTTTGCAGATTGTGTTGCAAGCCTATCAGCTTTGCAATAAATAAATTGAGGTATAACCTTTTTGTGATACAATTTTGCAGCCCTCCCTACCATTATTTTGTCATTGTTGTCAAAGGGGGAGAGTTATTTAGCAGAAAATTGATAGTATATGATAAGCATTGATATTCTCAGGGGCAGTATTGTATTAGAGATAAGTTTTTTGAGGATTTATAAGGATAGTATATATATGTTATACTATGGCCACAATTTTGACAATTTTGAGATTTTGGAGTTGCACACTTAGCCAATTTTCTCATATGTTGCCACCAATGACAAAGGGGGAGATTGTTGGCAATTTGGATGAGTTGATTACATAGATGTTGTCATTATACAAACATATGATCCACATAAAGATTGCACAAGTCAGAGAGCAAGTATGATAGAGTGCATTGCAAATTTGTCTAAGTACGAGACAATATTTTTACCAGTGTACCCGAACACAATTTTTGTTTGTGACATTGAATGGAGTGAGTTCAGTGCTTGCAAACTTGAAAATAGAATCCATGGTGACTAATGATGACCCATCTCAGAGTGCAAGTCAGTATGGCATGTACAGAAGAAGTTATGATAGTTTTACCGAAGACAGTGTGAAGCTGACAGGACAGAATATGAAGATAGAACTAGTAAAGAGTTAAGGGATTATTTTGTTTATCAAAATAATGTCTTAACAATATAAAGGGATGACATCCTAGATGTTTAATCTTGGATAAAGCTTTTGGTATATATGTAAATGTAATTGTAATTGTAAAGTGTAGTAGTAGTAATTGTAACAAGCAACAAGTAATTGTAGAAGTATGATGCGAAGTATATGAAGCATATGTAATAGTGATAGTGAAAGATCAATGAAGAGATATTGATGCAAGAAGTATAAGGTTATGTACCTTGACCTCTTTTGTAATCAGTGTATATTGTACATTACCTTTTTGGGTAGTGGGCTCACCTGGTAATCATATTTTGTACTACCAACTCTTAATAGCGTTGAGGCTTCTAACAAGGCCTATAGTCCCTTAATAAGGATTGATACACTATATGTTTGTAATAGACTCCTAACAAGGTCAACATCCTTAATAGGATACTTTTGATTAGTGGATCTTTGTGGGTACTATCCCCACTAGGGTTTTCCCTTGGCCAAGGTTTCCTCGAGAACAAATCATGTGTTATGAGTTCTTTAGTTTTATTTCTATGCATATTGTTTAGCTTCTTATGTTATGCATGTGTAAAGATAATCTGTTATATCCATAATTGGGAAAAAGATAAAGTTTGTAGAATATTGATTCACCCCCCCCTCTCAGTATTCCCTATTTCTAACATTAGGTTCCAACACAACTGGTACTGTACAAGGACTCAAACTTTCTCTGATCAAACCTTTTATGTAACAACTCATTAACTTATCAACCTTACTCTCAGTTGGTGTCAGCCGGTGTGGTACTTTATTCAAAAAACTAACTACATGAATCAGGTCAATAAAATAACTTATACTTGTCATCGACGGAAAACCATCAGGTACATTATCAGAAATGATCTCTTTATACTCAGTGAGTGAATTCTCAACCTCTACCAACACTTTATCTTCTATTTTCTCACTCAGTTTTTAGGAATCAAATAATAAAAAATATCACTCTCCTTCAGATCCATAACAAACTATCTACCTTCCATCAAAAGCACTTTCATAGATGTACATACTTCACCAACAAATTATCCAATCAAAGGTAACAAGATTTTTATTTTTCCATCAGCCCAAATAATATATTTATTCAATCCCCCATCATGTATAAGATGTCTATCATATTGCCAAGGTCTACCCAACAAAATATGACAACAATCAAGGGGCATAATATCGCACAACACCTTATCATAATATTTTCCAATTTTCATATTCACAAAATATTGTTCACTTACCATTAGTGTATGCTCATCTTTAATCCATGAAATTTTATAGGGCTTTGGGTGCTTCAATATTTCCAAATGCAACTTTGCAACCATTTATTTTGATTCCATATTCTTTGAGCTTCCAATATCAATGATTACTTTCCAAAGTTTATCTATAATTATACATTTGTGATGCAAGGCAGGGCCAAGAGGGGCCAAACAATGGAACACCCTAATGATCTAGCCTACTCAACAACATGTGAAAGCAACAACACACAACAGTGAGAGAGAATGCAGAATCTTTCATTAATTTTCATCAAATAGAATCATACATGTTGGGTTGTAAGGCCTTCCTGGTTAGGGCCAGATATTACAATGAATTTCAAAAGTCCTCAAAGATGCGAGGATCTGCCAACAATCTCCAATCTATTATCTTCTTATCCTTATCTAAATTCACCTCCTAAATTACAACCAAACAACTACATTTATACAAGAGTCTACTGAACTAAGTCAGCCTTCAAATCCATAATCAATGGAAGGAATGGTTAGATCTAGGACCACACACTTCCCAATGATTGATTCTAGCATTAAATCCATGACCCAACATAAATGCACAAGTCAGCCCAATAGAAACTCAAAAGAAACTAATCAGTAAGCAAGGATGACCGAGCAATAGACAAGCATCACCGAGTGCCAGTGAAACAACCGACTGCCCAAGAGATAACTGACCACACTTGGTAACCAAAGGAAACCGACCAACTACTGACCAAATCTGTCAAAGAAGAAACTGAGAAACATAGACAAACTTCCAAATGTTTTTGGTGACACAAGATTGCCAAGGACCTGAGATGCTCCTGCATCAAACACCTAGGGTTATTTTAAAATGATTCTTTGAATACTTTGGTAGGTATGATCTAAGCTGCATCCAACTTAGATTGTGAAATCCATTAATTGTCTTCCATCAGTCTATTCTTCCATTTCACCAGATATTCCATATACTATTTTCCTCTTGTACTTTTGCCAACTCTTTATTTTAGGATCTGCTCAACTTCTTCATTCTTCTTCTTAGGATACTCAATTGGTACTGTTCCTTCTTCATCAGGTTCATGATACTCATATAAATCAAAAATTTTGAAAATTGGTGATATGTCCATGTCATCAGGTAATTCAATCTCATATGCATTTCCACTGTCAAATTTCCTCAAAATCTTGCAAGGTCCAAATGTCTTCATTTTCAGCTTCCCATATGTCCCAACAGGAAATCCACCTTTCTTCAAATGAACCATCACTTCATCACCAACATCAAAAGTCTTATGTCTCTTTGATCTATCAGCTCTGCCTTTGTACTTCTGATTACTCTCTTCCAGCTTGATTTTCACATCTTCATGCAATATCTTCATGTACTCAGCAAATTTTACTCCTTCAACACTTCTCTTACTTTCATTAGCAATGTCTCTCAAATCAGATATACCTCTCGATTGTATGACATTCACAATCTCAAATGGTGTTTTCCCAATACTCCTATTTATTAAATTATTGTATGCAAACTTTTCTTGTGCCAACACAAAATCCCAATTACTAGGTGTGTCTCCAACTAAACATCTCAAAAGATTTTGCAAACTTCTATTCACAACTTCAGTCTGTCCATTGGTTTCTAGGTGAAATGTAGAACTATATTTCAACTATATTTCAACTGAGTGCCAAATTTCTTCCAAAGGGTTTTCCAAAAGTATC
The DNA here is from genome assembly GCA_027943335.1 of Chamaecyparis obtusa. Lineage (NCBI taxonomy): Eukaryota > Viridiplantae > Streptophyta > Pinopsida > Cupressales > Cupressaceae > Chamaecyparis > Chamaecyparis obtusa. Next base: position 270,581 of record BSBK01001047.1, on the reverse strand, counting down.
CAACAAATTTACTATCTCGGTCAGAGATAATACTCCTTGGTAATCCATGCAATCTGACAATTTCCTTAGATAAAAGATCTTCTACATGTACTGTGTCTGATGTCTTTCTATAAGGCATAAAATGTGCCATCTTTGAAAATATATCTACCACAACAAATATAGAATCATTACCTCTTACTATCTTTGGTAAGCCAAGAACAAAATCCATACTAATGTCGATCCAAGGTTTCTTAGGTACAACAATCAGTGTATACAATCTAGTATTCTAACTTACTCCTTTTTTAGCTTAACAAATTCCACAACTTTTCACAAATTTTTGAACATCTTTATACAACTGCGGCCAAAAGTACTTCTCCTTAAGCAAATTACTTGTTTTATCAATACCAAAATTGTCTAGCCAAACCACTACTATGTTTAGCCTTTATCAAATTAGTTCTCATTATTCCTCTCGATATACAAAACTAAATACCTTTAAACAACATACCTTCCCAAATAAAAGATTCATCCCATTTAGTATCTTGTTGATCTTGAATAGGTGCTCTGCACTTTCTCCATGGCTTAGAAAAATCAGGATCAAACTCATAAGAATCTCTCATCTCATCAAAACCAAAAATTTCAATTTTCATCTCGGTCATCAGAGATCTTCTTCTACTCAATGCATCAACAATTCAATTAGTGACTCCACTTTTATGCTTTATCACAAATGTGTAACTTTGCAAATACTCAACCCATTTCATATGTCTCTGATTCAACTTATTCTGACTACCCAAATATTGTAAAGCCTTATGATTAGTATACAACACAATTCACTTGGTATCAAATAATGTCTCCATTTCTTCAGTGCTTGAACAATAGCATAAAATTCTTGATCATACACATAATATTTCCTTCTAGCATCATTCAAATTTTCACTAAAGAAAGCAATAGGTTTACCTTCTTGACTCAACATATCCCCAATTGCACATCCACTTACATCACATTCCACTTTAAATACCTTACTGAAATCAGGCAATGCCAAAATAGGCAATTCAACAACCTTCTACTTCAGAGTCTCAAAACTTTTATCAACTCCATGTGTCCACTTGAATTCCCTTTTATCTCCTCTCATAGTCTTAGTCATAGTATTACAAATAGAACTAAAATTCCTTATGAACTTTCTATAAAAACTTGCCAAACCATGAATTGATCTTACCTCACTAGCATTCACAAGTATAGGACAATTCAAAATAGATTTAACCTTTTTAGGATCCATCTTCAAACCATCAACTGAGCTCACAAATCCCAAATACACAATCTCCTCTTTCATAAATGAACACTTTTTTAGATTTATCAACAACTTTTCCTCTTTCAATCTCTGCAAAACTTGTCTAACATGTAACAAATGTTCTTCTCTACTCTTACTGAATATCAGAATATCATCAGGATATACAATCATGAACTTACCAAAGAATTTCTTCAAAACTTCATTCATCAGCCTCATAAAAGTACTCGGTGCATTAGTTAAACCAAAAGGCATAACCAACCACTCATACAAACCTTCTTTTGTCTTGAAAGAAGTCATCCATTCATCACCGTCTTTGATTCTGATATGATGATACCCACTTTTAAAATCAATTTTGGTGAAATACTTTGCTGCAGTCAAACTATCCATTATGTCATCCATTCTTGGTATAGGAAACCTATACTCCACTATTATCTTATTGATTGCTTTGGAATCAGTACACATTATCCATTCTCTATTATTATTTGGTGCCAATACAATAGGTACTACACAAGGACTCAAATTTTCTCTAATCAAACCTTTCTCCAACAACTCTTGAATCTGTCAGTTCAATTCCTGATTCTCGATAGGTGTCAACTGATGAGGTGCCTTATTCGATAAACTAGCTCCAGGGATTAGATCCATACAATGATCAATAATTCTCTTTGATGGAAAACCATCAGCTACATTATTAGAAATGATATCACTATACTCAGTGAGTAGCTTATCAATCTCCTCAAGAACATTGTCCTCTATTTTCTTACTTAGTTTGTTAGGAATCACAACAAAACATACATCATTCTTTTTCAAAGAGTTAACAAAATTTCTTCCCTCCATCAAAAAAACTTTCACAAATGTGCAAACATTACAAACAGGTTCTTCCATCAATGGTAACAAGATTTGTTTTCTTCCATCAGCCACAATAGTATACTTATGTAATCTCCCCTCATATATAGCATGTCTATCATATTGCCAAGGTCTACCCAAAAAAATATGACAATAATCCATAGGCATGATATCACATAACACCTTATCATAGTACTTTCCAATCTTCAAATTCACATAACATTGTTCACTTACCAGGAGTGTATGCTCATCTTTGATCCATGAAATCAGATAGGGCTTCGGATGTTCCAACCTTTCTAACTACAACTTTGTAACCTTTTCCTCAGATGCCAGATTCTCTGAGCTACCACTGTCAATGATTACCTTCCAAACTTTATTAGAAACTCTACATTTGGTCTTGAACAAAATTTTCCTTACCGAATCTTCCTTTTTGCTTTCATTCCATAGTGCTCTCCTTACCATCAAGTTATTTTCTTTCTTAGGTTCATTCGGTGACTCTTCTTGCACCAAAGCATTTCTACTACTACCAGCCTTCTTACTAGCATGTGTACATTCAAAAGACCTATGTCCTTCTCCATAATTGTAACAATTTCCTTGGAAACTTCCTCTACTATAACTACCCTAGTAGTTACTGCCTCTTCCTCTAGATGAACTTTCACCTTTCCACTCGGTCTTTCCTTTATCTAGATTTGTCTTTTCTAGTTCAGATCTACCATTTTCACCATTAGATCTACCTCTTCCTCTAGGGAATCTACCCCCTCAAGCTCTTTGTCTTTTCTCATGTCTTTTGTTCAATCTATCCTCGGCTTTTAATGCAAATTGATAAGCCTCCTCAATGCTCTCCATCTTGACAAAACTAATTTCCTCTTGGATGGAAACTCTCAAACCATTTAGGTATCTACCAATGCTTTCCACAACATCTTCATCATGCCTAGATCTAATATATAACCTATATAATTCCTCATTATACTCTTTTATTGAGCTATCTTTCAGCCTTAAAATTTGTATTTGCGGAACTAGGTTAATCTGATAATCACAAGGTAAGAACTTTCCTTTCAATTTGTTCACCATTTTATTCCATACCTCTATTTTGTCTTTTCCTTTCCTCTTCCTATCTAGCTATAGATGTTCCCACCATAAGAATGGATGACTTTTCAACTTTGTGCTTGCAATCTTCACTTTCTTGTCTTCGGGAATGTTTTCATAGGCAAAATATTTTTCCATCTCGGTGATTGAGTCCACCAATTCATCAGAATCTAGCTTTCCACCATACTCAGGAGGATTGAAATGTGGTGTAGACTTTAGACTTGTTGAAGCCTTCAAAATTCTTTCTTCACCTTGATCCATAATAGGTGCAAGTTCTTCATTCACCTATTCTTCCTCAATTTCATCATCACTAACATCTTCAAGATGTTTACCTCTTCTCTGGGCTATTTCAACAACTTCTAATCTAGCAACAATATGCCTTACAATATATGCCAATCCTGGATCTGCATCTCACCTCCCACAAACCATCTTGAAAACCCTCTACAATTGCAGGTCAGATCACAACCTGCCACCCCATAACAATTCAACTAGGGCTTCTCAAGACCAACATACAAACCTAGATCTGTAGACCTAGATCAAGATCTCACCTTGCTCTGAAACCACCTGATGCAAGAATAGGGCCAAGAGGGGCCAAACAATGGCACACTCTAATGATCTAGCCTTGTCAACAACACGCGGAAGCAACAACACACAATAGTGAGAGAGAGAATGCATAATATTTCATTAATTTTCATCAAATAGAATCATACATGTCGGGCTATAAGGCCTTCCCAGTTAGGGCCATATATTATAATAAATTCCATAAGTCCTCAAACATACAAGGATATTCCAATAATCTCCAATCTATTATCTTCTTATTCTTATCTAAAACTACCTCCTAAATTACAACCAAACAACTACATTTATACAAGAGTCTACCAAATTGAGTTGGCCTTCAGATCCACAATCAATGGAAGGAACAATCAGATCTAGGACCACAAGCTTCCCAATGATTGATTCCAACATTAAATCCATGACCCAATATAAATGCACAAGTCAGCCCAATAGAAACTCAAAAGAAACTACTCGGTAAGAAAGGATGACGGAGCAACAAACAAGCATTGTCGAGTGCTAGTGAAACAACCAACCGCCCAGGAGATAACCGACCACACTCAGTAACTAAAGGAAATCAACCAACTTGATCAAAGAAGAAACTAAGCAACACAGACAAATTTGAAAATGTTTTTGGTGACACAAGATTTCCAAGGACCCAAGATGCTCCTGCATCAATCTGGTATTGAATAAACTATTTCTTACCAGATCTTCCTTAGTCTTTTCACTCTAAGATTCTCTTCTTACCATCAAGTTTCCTTCATTCTCAAGTTCATTTAGTGAACCTTTATGTACCAAATAATTTCTAATGCTATTGACCTTTTTAGTTGCATGTGTACACTCAAATGATCTATGTCCTTCTTCACCACAATTGTAACAAGTTCCTCAAAAATCTCCTTTGTCATAGCCACCTCAAGAGTAGTTACCTCTTCCTCTTAATGAACTTTCATGTTTCCACTTGATCTTTCCTTTGTCCTGATTTGTCTTGTCCCAATAAAATCTACTACTTTCACCATATTTTCTACCTCTTCCTCTAGGGATTCTACCTCCTCTTCCTCTTTGTCTTTTCTCATGCCTTTTAGGCCCATCTTTTAGGGAAAATTGATAAGCTTCTTCAATACTCTCCATTTTCACCAAAATAATTTATTCTTGGATAGAAGTCCTTAACCCATTTAGATTTCTTTCTACCTCATCTTTGGTATGTCTAGATATGATTTCTAATCTAGAAATTTCCTCAATTTAATCTTCCACCGAACTATCCTTCTTCTCCAAACCTTGTATTTGTATATGCTAAATGTGGGCCTTAAACTTAGCCATACACTTCAACATAGTCTTTATTCATTAGTCATACACATGAATGAATATGAGATCATTCATCCTGCATGCCTATATGAGCCAACCTATTGCATCCTATCTAGATGGGGTTTTGAGTAGCTCTCAGAATCAAGAACCCAACAACCATAGACCGACTCTAGAATGGAGGGTTTTAAGCTTGAATACAAATGTAGTTTATTCTAGAATGAAAGTACAAGATCAATCTATAATAATGAAAGATGATTATTAATCTAAGAATAATTGAAAATGAATTAAGGTATGATGTAATGCATTATTAATCTAAGAAATAATATTATTCTGAAATGAAAATTGACAATAGAAAAAGCTTGAATGCATACAAATTAAGGTAACAATCTAGCAGCGATATTGGCTCCTTTTCCCCACACTATCAGATTTATAATTCAACTAACAAATTAGTGTCATTGACTCTCAATACCCACTCCAAATATGACATTAAAAAGGACCAATTAACAAGGACCAAGAGAATGATCCTCCTTTACTTTGAGCTCCACATCACTCAGGTGGGTATACCTCATCTACACATACATAACTTCTTGTGACAAACAATAGGCCTGTAGATATATGACTGTGGAATATCTTTCACACTCCTATAGGTATCTTGTACCTCAATGTTCACCAAGCTTTATGCAATATCCTACTTGCATATAACAAATCTGAAAACTAGAAATTACTCCTAACTCCTCCTATCAAACATGAAAGGGAAAATGATTTCATTTGATTGAGTTGATGTTTTTGGGTTGAATGGACCCCTGAAATACCCCAAGTCTCTGATAGACCAATGCCTTATCCAATGGGAAACAAAGTCAAATAAACACTTGCAATAGAGAGTTATGAATAGAGAAGACAATACATTCTAATATGTTGATGCCTTACATCAATAATACACCATTGATCAGATCCTACTTAGAAATTCACCTGTGTACTCAGATATGCAATCACCTATTCAAAGGACTTTAACCCTCCCCTTAGAAGAGACCTAAGAACATGCAATACATTAATCAACATCCACTGAAAGACAAGTTTGAGATATCTTTGATATCCTAACTCATACACACTTGAAAACCAGTCCTAAACTCATTTGTTTCTATGAAAACAACTCTATTTCCGACATCTTCATGACATACAATAGAAAGACTAAAACACCCTTGATGCTCTAATCAACAAATTCAAGAATCAAATGGAGACAATCTGATAGTCATATGAAAATATTGAGATCTTATTCATAAAAAAAATTGTTACAACTTATATTATATTATCCAAGCCAAAAAGGAAAGAGGGAACACCCTATATGCAAAGAAGAAGGCAATATATTTACAGGAAGGAACCACTCACAGAACCAAGAAAATTGGAACCCCTTAAGATTACCAAAAACTAGAACCTCTTCAGGTCACCAAAAAACTAGAACCCTTCTAAATGATCTTGGAAATCATTATAAAGGATTGCAACAAGATACAAATCATTTAGGGAAAAGCTAGGTCTACAACAACCTCAACCACAAGACTCAACAAGAAATGAAAGAATGTAAAAAAATCTGGGAAACCCAAGAGGATCAGATCAAATTTGATTGTACAATTATCTAGGTTTCATCACTCAAGGCTAGCTGCAAATACCATTTGAAATAATTTCTTGTTGTAGGCAACAATAAAATAAATGCCAGGACCACCAAAGAAAACTTGCATGTACAGGGCATAGAATTCTATGATATCCAACAAACCCTAGCTGCCCTTTTCAAAACATTAGTCCTCGACATTAACTTGGCATGGCACCCCAAGAAATAAAATTAGATCTCTATGGCTACGCATATCTTCTTCATAATTTCTCACCTGAAACCATCCCATAAAAATCAAATCTACACTGGCCTTGTTGTATTTGGTTCAGTGCTCAAAAACCCTGGCAAAACCCCTAAGCAATTTTAAAATCTGAAAGTAGCGGCTAACAGGATCAGATTTAAAACATGGTCGTCAATTCATCTCCTTCTTGACACATCAGGAGGCTCTCATAAATCATCAAAATAGTCAACTAAGCCCTTTTGAAAATACCCAACCACATCATATTTATTGACAACCAATTAGAAACAAGCACCTCAGCATGACCTAGAAGCCTGACCCATCACTTTATCAGTCTTAATCTCTTGGAAGATCAGATGATTGTCACAAATCCATGATCATTAACTTTAGATCACTTTTCCTTAGCGGCATCACAACCACCATAGGTTTTCCCTAACATGCAGTCTCTTTATCTTAATCTTCACAAGCTTCTCTTAACCTTGGTCATTTAGTGAACATGCAACTAAAGGCACACACTAGGTCACTGAAGGTTTATCTGTTGGAGATTTTCCAATAGGCCAGTATTGACTGTATGTTTGTCATTGATGGTAACATATGGAAAGTAGCATGCATGGAAGTCTTATGCAGTAAGCCTTCAGTTTATATAGCATGGACATGATATCAACATGATATCATGGGTGTAGAGGTTAACTGTTAGTACAAATAGTTATATAGCTGCTGGTGTCAACAGTGTTCCTGATAGAGTAATAGATAGTGTTCTATGTATGGTTGTCCATACAGTTATCATGGAGCCTTGCGTGCTTGGATATATGTTGAAGACATGTTAATGATGTTTTAGTTATGGACGCATAGTTTGATGATGAATGCAAGTGAAGTTATGTAGTCGCTATTCGCTAGTAGCAGTTTCCTATGTTTGTTTAGAAGAGCTAACAAAGAATTTATTGGTTCTTGAGTTACACCTATCTTGAGGGTATGAACCCTTGGAGTTAATCTTAGAGAATTATTATTGATGTTTGGTTAAGAGTGCATAAGTTAATTCAGCTTACAGATAAAGTTCTAGTTATTTTGGTTTAGCCGATAGTGTGTAGCATGCGTCTACAATTATTTTATTAGACAGGTCCCAAAATGAGTTGCATGCATAGTAGAGCTGACAGAATGTTTGTTGGAGTTTATTATGGTTTCTCTAATATGATTTCAAGGTGGTTCTAATAGGCTAACTTGATTATATCATTTAGAGGAAAGATATTTATAGGCAGTCATTTATGATTGCTGAAGTGTGGTTCATGGTTGATTAAGAAGAGCAGAGAAGAGTGTGCGAAGTGTTGAGCCATCAGAAGAAGGTCTATGTGACCAAGTAAAGTACTTGTGCTATTTATTGGAACTAATCCAGATAGCAGGTGAAAGTGCAGTTCACCAAGATCCAAATATAGTGTGTATCTGTTATTCGAAAGGTTGTAGCCTTCGCCCATTTGAGCAGTGAGCTCTCAGACAGTGCATCCTCTCCCCTAATAGGGACAATTGTAAAAGACTCCTAATAGGGTCCAACCCTTGACCAGGTCTACTATACTTAATATATTGTAAAGCTACTCCTAATAGGGTAAAGGATCTTCTAACAAGGATCATTATACACTAGTACAGAATATTAGTGGGTATGAAGTCCCACTGGGGTTTTTACCTATTTGGGTTTCCCCGTAACCAAAATATTGGTGTTGTGTTCAAGTGTTCTTTCATTGTGTTTATGCTTTATGTTTAAGTATACTTAATTGGATAAAGAATTGAATCTTGTAGATAACTAATCCCCCCCCCCTCTCAATTATCTCTTGGGACTATTCCTAACAATTGGTATCAGAGCCAAGTACCTCAGAGATAAAGTTTAACAGGTTGAGGTTGATCATATGGCGTACTTCAGGAAAGAAAGTCCTAAGTTCGATGGAGAGAATTATCTTGATTGGAAGAACAAGATGGTAACTCATTTACAGTGCATTGCTTTTGAAGTTTTTAATGTAACCATCAAAGCAGCCAAGATTCCTACCTTAGAAGACCTTGCAAAGATGATGCTACTGACATACAAAAGGAATTGTTTCATCATAATGCTATTGCTAAAGAAGCCCTTATCAGCACCCTATCTAATGGTGAATTTTCAGAAGTAAAAAAGGTAGATACAACCCACAAGATATGGAAGCACCTAGAAGACACATTTGAAGGAGACAAACAAGAAAAGGATGGGCATAGAAAGACATGGAAGAAAAGATACAATGCATTAGAGATGCTACCTGAAGAAAACATTAGAGCTTACAATTAGAGGATTAATGAAGTAGTTGCTGGTATCAGGAACAATGGTGGAGAGATATCAGAAGATGACATCATGGATAAGTTGATGACTACTCTTACTTCTGAATATGAAAGAAAGATAAACGTCCTTGATGAGACCATGAAGCTTACATCAAATTTCAAGAGAGAGACCTTGATTAGCAAGATCTTAGCAATCTGAGCCATGACAAACTGATAATCAATTTGTTCTTTTCTCTCAGCACTTGTTCAAATGTGAGGATTATGAAATACTTCTTGAGATTATCCACCATGGTTTTGTAAGGTACTAATTTTTCATCTTTTGTCTAATATTCTTCATTGACTTAATTTATGACTAATTGTGAATCTCCATATACCTTTAATTCTGTCACTTTCACTCTAATGCCAACTTGATTCCAATAACCAAGGCTTCATATTCTGCTATATTATTTCTACATGGAAATAGAAATTTGTATGACTTAGGAATAGTGGAGCCTTGAGGCGTGATTAGAAGTATGCCTACTCTTGACCCATGGTGAGTGTAGGAACCATCAAAATAAAGCTGCCATGTTTTTGCCTCAACATTCACAATCTCTGCATCTGGGAATTCAACTTGTATAGGGTGATCATCATGAAGTGGTGCTTTTGCTAACTGGTCTACAATGACTTGTCCTTTAATTCTTTTTCTGTCAATATATTCTATATCAAATTCACTTAGGATCATCACCGACTTTGCTAATCTTCCATTTAATGCTATTTTGCTTAGTAGATACTTTAATGGGTCAATTTTGGCAATGAGCCTTATCTTGTGGGCTAGCATATAATGGCGTAATTTTTGGGAAGAAAAAAATATAGCCAAGCATGCTCTTTCCATGAAGGTATAGTTCAACTCATATTTGACTAAGGTTCTACTAATGTAGTAGATAGCTTTTTCTTTTCCATTTTCATCCTCTTGTGCTAGAAGTGCCCCCAATGAATTCTCTGTTGCTAAAATGTACAAGATTAAGGGCTTTCCTTTGATAGGTGGCATCAATATTGGTGGGTTCATGAGGTATTTCTTTAGTAGATTGAAGGCTTCTTCACATTTTTCATCCCACTTGAAGATTGTGTCTTTATGCAAAAGTTGGGTGAAATTATGGCATTTTTCTACCAATTGAGAGATGAATCTCCTAATGGATTGTATCCTTGTAATGTCCCTACCAGGGAACCCATAAGGAATCAGGTCTTATGACCAAAAATTGCAACTAACAAATTTTTTCATTACATTACATCATTACTACTTCACATTTACATTCCTTAAGGTTCCCTTAATGAATTCATTCACTAACATCTTAACATTACTTATCTAGATTAAATTTAATTTCCTTTCTTTACTTTCACATTTTAGAACTAAGAGATAGGGTAAGAAAATAACATTTCATTTACAATCATATTCCATACTTTATATACTAAGTTCATTTCTCCTTCCTACACATTGAATAGCTATTCATTACAAATTTCATTTTAACCTTAACATAATAAACATTTAAACTTCCATTGCAACATAGGAGAGATAGAAAAGATCCTTCAACATTACAATATACATTTACAAATTTAGTCTTTCAAATAGCAACCCTTGAAACAAAGCCTAGAACTATCCCTCCCAATTACATTTCTTTTCTTTTCAATTACATCTTTCTGATAATAGATCTCATAATAATAAAAAGTACATGAATGACCCAAAGGCATTACAACATATCTTTTCATCTTTCCTTTTAAGAATACATAATACAAAATATAAATATCTACTTCAAAACATAAATTTGAATGCATCCAAATCATGAACCACGAATAGGACCTTGAAATATTTTTGCCACCCAACCATGTGGAACTGGTGAGGTTCCACCCCCCATGCTAGGAGATAGAACCAAGATACTCACAAGGCCCTAAGCAATCTAAGGCTCAGAAGATAAAGAAATCCAAGACTCAAAAGAACATAGAATATCATCATACTATAACATAGAGGTCAAGGTTCTAGGATACCACCTAAGTGAGTGTCATCACACAACCTATATATTGGGATCCTTCCTAAAAACCATGTAACCCTGGTCCCCCCTTTATGAATAGGGATCCATCTTGGTAGTTATCCCTTTTCCCGGTACTCCAATTAGGTCTGTGTGGCCATTATTATATTCTCTTTCATTATCTTTAGAATCCCCCCCTTCCCAAGTTAATTTTTAAGGTTATCACTTTTTACAAACCCACCCATAGGATCACTTGGCAACCACTTTAGGGTTCCAACACCTATGGTGAGCCACTCACTTAAGGTTCCTATCCCCTTACCCACACACACACAAACCATGAAAATCTCAAATAATCTCAAAATGATCCATCTCATAGGTCTAGGAAACCCTCCGGTGCACTTAGGCCACCCGAACAAGTTCTCACCTTATATTATGGACTTTATCAAAAGCCAAGTAAGACAAAAAGCTTAAAATCAAAACCATGTATAAAAATTCACAACATAAAACTTCCCACATGCATTGACACAACATTCCATAGCTTATTTCAAAAATCTAGGAAAAAGTCTCATCTGCCTGAAATTTGGCTAAGTCTAAATTTTTAAGAGATCTCAAGATTAGAAATCATATCTTAACTCCCATGAATCTGAAACCTATCCCAACCATCCCGGAAGGTACCTAAACCCTTTATACAAGTATAACTTAGAGTATAAGAAATTAAAGTACATAAAATTATACTTCAATGTTATACTTCTATAAAGTCTACCTAAAACCCTAACCTGGGATCAAACTGCACATTTGTTTTGTAGTCCTGCGCATTGGTTTCCTATAACTATGCATTTGTTCAAGTTTCTAGTGCATTTGTTCAAGTTTCTAGTGCATTTGTTCAAGGTAACTGCGCATTTGAACTAGGTCACTGCACATTTGTGAGATCAAACTACACATTTGTTTAATAGAGTTGCACATTTGTTTAAGGTTCCTGCGTGATTGTTCAAAGTAATTGTGTATATGTTAAAGATAACTATGTTTTTGTACAGAATGCCAAAAAATAAAAAAAAACAACTACAGTTCTGACTTGCGGGTAAAATTGGGCATTATGGGAGCCGTGGAAGCCTAATCTGGGCAAGACCCATTTGAGATCTCCTAGTTTCCATGCTAAGATGACCTTCCAACTATGATTCCCAACCATTCAAACCTACTCAAAACTTGGGCAAATAAAAGGTGGTCCAAAACTGACATGAACCAACAAAGATGAACAATTGTTCTAAGGCTTGAAAATACTCCTAAACATTTAGAATAAGAAAATAGAAATGAAGAAGGCACCATGAACTCTATAGCTTTCAACAAATACATAAATGAGAACCAACTAATATATATCAAATAACAGTTTTGGAAGAGTTTGCAAATACATAAGAATCCTCACATCACAAAATAGTATAAATTTAACTTTGAAACTGCAATCCATGGAGAAGACAACCAAAATATAATTACACGCAGGAAAACAAACAAAAGGATCATCTCTAGGATAGATCCTACCTGGAGTCCTACGAAGATCAAAGCATTGGAGAGAACAAGATTCAAATGACCTCAACCCATCCAATCACTCCTTCAGATTCCTTTTGAAAGCCACCAATTCCAGCCTCTTCCGAGAGAAAACAACAGGACAATCCCAGAGAATAATAAATTCTCTTCTCACCACTATAATTTTTTCTATAAAAGTTTCCAACCCAAAGGAAATATCTCTCCTCAAATCTTGACTCTTGATCATCCCCCTCAAATCCAAAACACAAATATTTAACCTCCAACTATATGGTTGGAGGAGTTTCTTTACAGGAAGCAACTTCTCCAACCTCCATAGTTGGTTGAAAAATATAATCAACATCTCCCATAAACAATAATAAAGCTTTTGTTAATTTGAATAAAAAAAGTCTCAAAAGAAAACCATAACAAGAAAACTCAACAAATAACTATCAAGTAAAACACATAGCACACATGGAAACCAACTAGCCTAACTTCTAGGAGTTCTCGAGTTCAACTCCCTCCTAGATAGCTAATTTTATTACAAAAAGGCATTTCCCTTTTATTATAGTTATTTTTACTTTTTATTTAATACATTTATTAAATGTACTTTTTTTAACTCACTTTATTTACTTAAATAACATACCATTTACACAAATAATGAAAACATATAATTATTATTATTATTTATATAAGCAAGGATATATGCGTGTGCACCCACATATACACCTACCTATATAAAATAAAAACAATTATAACATAATTATTATACATATTAAACAGATTAATTCTAACTCATAACATAAACTCAGACCAACATCAATTCAAGTTCATAACATAAACTGCATTCTACTTTCCCAACTAGGATAACTTCCTAAACAAAATTCTAAGTCCATGGGTAACCTTGAGAGTATCTTGGTTAAATCTCCACACAACAACAGTTCGAGGATTTTGAAGGCATGCTCAGACCTGTGTAGCCAGGTGGAATGATGCCTGGTACTTGTATCCTACATCTTGCATCACCAACTGACACACACACACACACACACATAAAATAGACAGTGGCAAACAAGGAGGGAGAGTGCGACATCATGTGGATCTCCCATAGGAGTAACTACAACTGCCTCTCCTCATCCTACACTCACATCAACCAGTGAACATTAAACCATAATAGGGTTAGTAGGGTTAGATCATAATATAAACATCATAACACCAATCAATGTAAAATATTTTACTAATAGTTCATTTATAGCCATTCATCATTAGATTATAACTAATTTAATATTTCCCAATAAACTGTAGTAACCAAATATATATGTTCAAATGTCTTATAAAATTCTAACTAAATAATAATCATAGTCTATCATAAAACCCAAAGTGTCCAAAACAAAAGTCCTATCAGTCTAACATAGGAAGATGCTAGGGTGGGCATTACAATCCTTCCTTGTAAAGATCTCATCTGACTAATGGTTTTAGGTGCTTCCATTTCCATTATGGCCTTCACTTTAGTGGGATCAACCTCTATCCCTTTGGTAGATAAAATGTAACCTAGAAGTTTGCCAGATTGTACTCCAAAAGCACATTTCTTTGTGTTGAGCCTTACTTTGAACTCCTCTAACCTTTCAAAATTTTTTGCCAAGATAGGTAGATGTTTTTTTCATTAATGTGAATTAGCTAGTATGTCATCCACATAATCCTCCATGAACTTATGCATCATATCATGGAATACTATAGTCATTGCTCTTTGATAGGTTGCTCTGACATTTTTCAAGCCAAAAGGCATGACATTCCAACAAAATGTACCCCATGCACATGTAAAGGCAGTTTTATCTTGGTCTTCAGGTGCTATCTTGATCTGATTATAGCCACTAAATCCATCCATGATGAAAACATGGAGTGTCCCACTGTTAGGTCTACAATGGCATCAATGCTCAGAAGTGGGAAATCATCTTTAGGACATGCCAAGTTTAAGTCCCTAAAATTCATGTAGATTTTGATGGACTTATCCACTTTTGATACCTACACTATATTAGAGATCCATTGTGCATAATTAATGGTTCTTATAAACCCTACCTTTAATAGCTTCTCTAACTCCACTTTGACAAGCAAGGCTATATGAGGGTGCATTTTCCTTAGTTTTTGCTTGACCGGTTTGGCTCCTTCCCTTATATTGAGATGATGCATTATCAAATTTGGGTGTAACCCTGACATATCATCATAAGAACATGCAAAGTTAACTTTATTTTCCTTAAAGAACTTGATGAACTCTATTCTTTCTTCACTTGATAGGGATGATGCTAAGTGGATGATCTTTGGCTTTGTTTTTGATCCAATGTTTATCTTTTCTATTGGCTCGATTAGAATTGGAGACCTTTCTTCATAGTGATCTGGTAGAACATCCAAACTCCCTTCTATAGGTGCCTCAGTTGGGTTTTCACCTTTAGAAACATCCTTTATTTCCTTTTTTCTTTCTTTTGGATTTAATGTTGCGACAAAGTGGTTTTTAACACTCAATTCTTTTCCTTTACTATTTTTTTCATTTTTTCATTTTTTCTCAGATTAAGAGTTTGGATGCTTCCTTTGATCATTTCTTCTTGATAGTCCTTGGTAAAAGAAGGTTCAATCACATTGAGGCATTGGGACAGTGTGTTGTCATTCAAGAAAGTTGGCAAGGTATCAGGTTCAATGGTATCCCATTCAATTAGGTCTAGCCAAATGAGAGTTAAAGGGTCAACACTTGGGTTTGTCTCAATTGAGTTTAAAGTGTATATCTCATTGTTGGAGGGTTCATACATTGTATCTTGAAGATCTCAGACATGGGCTTCCTCTAAATGCTCTAAAGAAGAAGGATCAAAATCCTCCTCACTAGACTCCACTATGGTTTCTGTTAGATAAAACTCATGCGGATTAAACCTAGTGTTTGATTCTTCCATAGTAGGTCTCCATGAAGGAACATATGGCTCACCTACCCATTGATTTATTTCAATTTCTATGCTTGGCACATCATTTAGACCCTCTTGACTAGAACTAGATGCTTGATTTGAAGTTAATTATGCCATTAGTCCTTTATTTTTGGTAGAAGCATAGGTATGAAGGACATCAATACCCTTGTCTTGGCATGACTCATCTGATAGGGTCTCCCATTCCCATTCATTAGAATACTCATCACTATGAGATTATAATTGTAGTATTTGATCATATACTTTGGGATAATGTTTTTGTGTATATCCTTCTTCAAGATATCCTAAACTTTTTTTCTCCTTGGAATCTCACCATGTGGATTCTAGGGGCTCAATTAGCCCTTCATTTCTTGTGCCTAAAGGTCCTTTACCTTTGTACCCCATCTTTTTCATGATTGCAAAACCTTTACCATATTGATGAGTAGGGATGGTTATATTTTGAATGTGCTTGACGTGAGCACTTGATTCTTCATTCTTGTATAACCAATTCAGAATTTCATTATCCTCTTCACTCATGGTGGATGATGTACTTTCCCTTACAAAGTTTTCATTATATTTATGAGGTAGACTTGGAGGTTTTCCAAAGGACTTTGGTGATAAGGGTAGGTCCGTCATGGATAAGGAGTATTCACCTACTCCTTGTTTAATTTTGCATTGCTTATCAAAGTTTTTCATCATTTTATCCATCTTTTGATAATGTGATTCTTTAGTGTATCTTTGGACAACTTTGATAGAGTCTTCCTTTTCTTCTTCCATAATATCATCCTCATTAACCTTCTCTTTTCCTTTAGTCGATGTAGTTTGGTTAATGAGTTTTGGAGTTTCTTTAACAACAATTTCTTCTTCCATCTTCTCTTTTCCTTTCAGCAAAGGGATGTCTTTAGAACTTTGGCCTTGTTCCATTTGATTGGGTATAGACCCTTTAGCATTGTGTGGAACCAATGAGTCATTTATAGGTTTGACATTATTACAATATTGGAAGGGATTGAGGTCTCCACTTACAATTATTTCTTGCCCTTGATATGGGAATTTTAGGCATTGATGATAAGTTGAAGGAACAACCTGCATTTTGTGGATCCATGGCCTTCCTAACAAAATATTATAAGTCAATTTTAGGTCCAATACTTGGCATATGGTCTCTTTTTTCATAGGACCAACTCTTATGGGAAAGATTATGACTCCTCTTGACGCTCTTTCTTGATCATCATAGGCTTTTATGGTTATCTTTTTCTTTGGGTCAATAGCCTCCTCAAAAAATCCTAAGGCTTTTACCAAGCTAAGGGTATAAATATTTAGGCCAGCACCTCCATCTATAAGGACTCTTTTCACCCTATGCTTGTGGATGAACACTTCTATGTGTAAGGGAAGATTTTGGGGATGATAAAGAGACATATCATCTTGTTCGGAGAATGATAGGCAATGAGGTACAATTAAATGCCCCACCATGTTTTGGAATTTTTCTACCTCCAAATTTAGAGGCATATTTGTTTCCAACAAGGCTTTTTCCAAGATATACTTATGGATTCGTGATAGTTTGAGTAGCTCAAGAATAGAGATTTGAGCGGGAGTTCTTTGCAATTGGTCAACCAAGTTGTATTGTTTTGATGATGATGTGGAAGCTTGGTTTGACACCACAATTTTTGGAGCATTATTAGGTATAAAAATTTTCAATGATTGCCCCCTAGTGACCACATTTTTTGATGCTTCTCTTGATTTTCCTTTTATTATAACAACATTTACGCTTTGATCTTCTTCACTTATGGTATTTATTGTGTTATCATAAGTGTGGGCAAAGTTAACTTTATCATTACCCTTTTTATGATTTTGATTTGTATTGGATGAATCCCCCTTTTCATGATTCAAAAAGTGTTAGGAATGAATGCTGAAGCCTTTGGTAGTCATTCTGTAGTAGTGGTTGTTGCATTCATGACTATGATTGTCATTGATGTCAACCTAGTGATATTCTAGAGTTTAGCAGAGAAGCAGGCAGAGTTTTGTTTTGCACACATGTTATATTGTAAATTGAGTTATGCACAATTGATGGTATGTTCTTTGGTGTGTTATTAGCCTATGGTTAAGAGTGAAAAAGGAAATTCATTTATTCATGAAAGTTATAAGCATTTTGGCGGAAGCAGTATTTTGGTAGTGTTCCTAAATAGTAGTTTTTGGTAATCGGAGGATATCTCCTAATCAGGATGGAACCTAATTCTGCATAGATAAAGGGAAGTTTGAGACTCATTGGTGGTGATGTGGTTCATAGTGCAAACTTTGAGGTCACACGATTGGAAAGTTATTGTACCTGGACGCCGACAGTTTTATGTAATTTTGATGGAGCATGTTGAAATTATTATTTTGTATTTGGATGCCAACTCATTTGTAATTATTTGAGTGTGGTATAAAGGAAGGAATTTTTTCCTTGTTATGATGGGATTATAATAGTTGTGATATGAAATTGTGAAAGTTGTGATGCAAATGTATGCATGAAGTGAAGAAAAGAGCTAATTTAGTGATGAAGGAAGACTGGTGAAGTATAGAGATCTGGATTTGTGATCTTGTGTAGAAGAGAGTGTGATTTTGGCATAGTGTGAAGGAGGTACCATATTTCATATTATTCTATTGAATAATCCTAAGATCTATTGGATAGTGAGTTCAAAGATCTTGCCTTGAAGCTGTTTGGGCAGTGGGTCCTTCTGTCTTCCATAACTCCTAACGGGGTTAGAATCTTTTAATAGGGATTCAAAATCTCCTAATAGAGATTCATATGTATTGAATGTATTTCATAAGACTCCTAACAGGGTCCATCCTTTCACAAGGAACTTTCATATTAGTGCATCATTTTGTGGGCATTATTCCCACCGGGGTTTACTCTTTGATCAAGAGGTTCCCTAGTTAACATATCTTGTGTTATTGTGTTATTGTGTATGATTATCTTTCTATGCTTGGTTACTACATTGATTATATGGTTTAAAGCTATTGAAGTTGATATTGAAGTTGATAAATGGTTTAATTATTAGATAACTGATTCACCCCCCCCCCCTCTCAGTTATCTTGGTGGTCTTTACTTTCTAACAATTGGTATCAGAGCAGTAGGTCCTTGAAAGAGAAGTTTAACAACTTAAGGAGATCCATGATGAATTTTAGGAAAGATAGCCCTAAGTTTGATGGAGTAAATTTTGACAGCTGGAAAGAAAAGATGAAGACACATCTCTTGTGTTTATGACTAGGTTATTGGTTGATTACAAAGAATGAAAGGACTATAATTGAAGAAGACAATCTTGAAACAAGTACTAAAGATGAAGTAGATCTATTCATGTGTAACATACTTGCAAGAGAAGCACTTTTATCCACACTTTCAGAGAATGAATACAGTCAGGTAAAAGATTTAACTAGATCTCATGATATTTGGAAAGCTTTACATTCTACTTTTGAAGGTGATGAACATGCAAATAAAGATAGGTTATATAATTGGACTTGTGCATTTGAAGACATAAGAATGATGGAAGATGAATCTGTTAGAAGCTATATTGGTAGGATGTCAGAAATTGTTGCAGGAATAAAGTCTTGTGGACGTGACAAGATAGATAATGAATTAATATGGAAGATTTTGAGAACATTGACACCGGTATTCAGACAGACTACACAAATGATTGAACAAGTGATACCTTGTACACCAAACTTTTCAAGAGAAACTCTTCTTGGAAGATTGGAAGCATCAGAGATGAATTTGAGATTATTAGGAGAACTACCTAGAGTGGAGATAGCATTAAGTGCTCTTAGCATCAGACCTACTTTGTCTAGAAGTACAAGTGTGAATGGAGATTATGCCAGCAGTAGCAGATCCAAATCTGATGAAGATAAGAAGATTGAAGAAGGTATTGCCTTGCTTGTGAAAAGAGAACCACATGGTAAGAAAATTTTTAAATGTTGGACATGTCAAGAATATGGTCATTTTGCATCTAAGTGTCCTAAGAGAGTTAAGAAGTATAGAAATAGTTTTAAGCCTAGAAGATCTAAAGAATGTTATTATGCAAATGATGAAGAAATTGAAGTAGGAATTGAAAGACATTTGAGTGACAGTGATAATGATAACTTTGATGACATAGGATTTGTAGCAATTAAGGAAGAAAATTTTGAATCTAATATTAAGGAAGAGAAAGCCTTAGTTTCCCAAGTTGAAAAGAAAGATGATTGGATTATAGATAGTGGTTGTTCACATCATATGACTGGTGATAAAGGAAAGTTCATAAAGTTTAACAATTATGATGGAGGAGTTGTTAGAGTTGGTAACAATGCACCTTGTTTGATTAAAGGTATAGGATCTATTACTCTTGATGGAAAGACTAATACTGATGATGTTTACTTTTTTGATGGATTGAAACATAATATTTTGAGTGTTGGACAGTTAGTGGATAAGGGATATCAAGTTTGGTTTACTGAGAAAACTTGTGTGATAAAGGATAAAGATGGAAATCTGATTGGAGCTGGATCTAGAACCAGAGGTAATGTATTTCAGTTGAACCCTACTGAGATGACATGTTTGATGACTAAGATTGATGACAGTTGGTTATGGCATAGAAGGTTCTGTCATATAAACCTTGATAATATTGTGAAATTAAGTTCTACACTTACAGTAAGAGACTTACCTAAGATTATGAAGCCTACTAACATGATTTGCAAGGAATGTGTGATGGCTAAGCAGAAAAGGAGTTCATTTCCTAGCAAGAAGTTCACATCTATAGAAAAGTTGGAGATTGTTCATACAGACTTGAGCAGTCCTACTAGGACTAGAGGATTCTATGGAGAAATATATTTTATGATTCTTGTTGATGATTTTACAAGAATGATGTGGATTGCATTTTTGAGAGAAAAATCTGAAGCATTTGATAAGTTTAAGGTCCTGAAGAATAAAGTTGAGAATGAATCAAGAATGAGGATTAAATGTTTGAGATCTGATAGCTCGGTGGAGAATTTACATCTAAAGAGTTTAATACCTTTTGTGAAGTAAATGGTATTAAGAGACAGTTATCAGCCCCTAGAACACCTAAACAAAATGGTACTGCAGAAAGAAGGAACAGATCAATGACTGAAGTAGCTAGAGCTATGTTGTTTGAAGGTGATTTGGCAAAGACATTTTGGAGAGAAGCAATGAATACATCAGTATATACAATGAACAGAGTACAAATCAAAGTAGACACAGACAAGAAACCTTATGAATTGTGGATTGGACATGCACCCTCAGTTAAGTATTTTAGAATTTTTGGAAGCAAATGTTATATTAAAAGAGATGATGCTATAGGAAAGTTTGATCCTAGAAGTGATGAAGGAATTTTTCTTGGATATTCTTTGAAAAGAAAAGAATATAGATGTTACAATAAGAGAACTAAGACTATTGTTGAAAGTGCAAATGTAAAAGTTGATGAGAAGTTTAAAATTTAGGAAAGAATGCTTCATTATGAATCTGATGAAGGAACTAACCCTCATCCTAACATTGAAACTACTGAACAATTTTTTGAGACTGACAGTGAATTATTGAGTGAAAGTCATGTTGAAGAAAATAGAGAAGAATCTAGAGAAGAATCTACAGTTGAAGAAAGATTAGTGACTATGACACCTAACATGTATATATCAAGACATCATCCTGTTGAACAAGTGATTGGAAGTTTGGACAGAGGAGTTATGACTAGAAAGAAGGTACATTTATGTTTGATTTCTCAAATTGAACCTAAGTCTACTAATGAAGCTTGTGAAGATGAACATTGGATTAAAGCCATGAAAGTAGAATTGGATCAGATTGAAAAGAACAAGACATGAGAATTGGTCCCTAGACCTAAAGACAAAAATGTGATTGGAACTAAATGGGTATTTAGGAACAAGATGAATGAATAAGGAGAAGTAATTAGAAACAAAGCAAGATTGGTATGTAAGGGATACTCACAAAAAGAAGGAATTGACTATGAAGAGACTTTTTCCCTTGTGGCAAGACTTGAAGTAGTAAGAATATTTTTGGCTTATGCAACATTTAAGAAATTCAAAGTGTATCAGATGGATGTGAAGTCAGCATTTTTGAATGGTGAATTAGAAGAAGTCTACATTGAGTAGCCTAAAGGTTTTCCTTTGACTCAAGAAGGAGACATGGTATGAAAACTAAAGAAAGCATTGTAGGGACTAAAGAAAACACCTAGAACTTGGTATGCTAGATTAGATAAGTATTTGTTAAAGTTGGGATTTACAAAAGGAACAGCTGATAGAAACTTATATACAAAAGAAATTGAGAATGGATTGTTAGTTTTGGTTATTTTTGTTGATGACATTATTTTTGGAGGAGAAGATAAAGCTAGTGACAAATTTGTTGATGAAATGAAGATAGAATTTGAAATGAGTATGATTGGTGAAATGAAATACTTTTTGGGATTAAAAATAACACAAAACAAAGATGGTATCTTTGTAAGTTAGACAAAGTACTTGAATGATTTGTTGAAAAGATTTGGTATGGAGAATTGTAAACTAGTTGGAACACCTATGGTTATAGGACATAAACTATCTAGTAAAGATGAGACACCAGCAGTTGAGCAAAAGAAATACAGATCTATGATTCATGGATTGCAATACTTGACACACACTAGACCAGATATACAACATTCAATTGGAATGGTAGCAAGATTTCAAGCTGAACCTAGAGAGTCACATTATGCAGCAGTAAAGAGGATATTGAGATATCTTAAAGGCACAATGGACTATGGATTGTGGTATGAAACTTCTAATGATTTTACCCTATGTGCATATACTGATGCTGATTAGGGAGGCAACGTTGATGATAAGAAAAGCACCAGTGGCAGAGCCTTTTTTCTTGGAGGAAGATTAGTTTCTTGGTTGAGCAAAAAGTAGAATTGTATCTCATAGAGTACAATAGAAGTAGAGTATGTAGTAGCAGAAAAAAATTGTAATCAGATAATTTGGATGAAGTAGATGTTGATGGACATTGGAATCAAGTTTGATGAGCCTATTGTCATACATTGTGACAATACAAGTACAATTAATATGTCTAAGAATCCTATTTTACATTCTAAAACAAAGCATATAGAGATCAAGTATCATGTTGTAAGAGAGAAAGTTGTAGATAAAGAAGTCAGACTGCAGTACATAAGCACAAAGGAGTAGATAGCAGATATATTTACTAAGCCTTTGCCTAAGGATACATTTGAGTATCTGAGAGGTATGCTTGGGGTTATGCCCCATCCTACTTTTGAGTAATGATGTAGATGGTTGCATCCATCCAGTGGAATATGGCCCTATCTATTTTCTAGATTGGATGTTGGTACTTCCTCTATGGGGGAGTATGTGTATCTGAATTGAGTCATTGAGGACTCTAGTGAATTTTTTTTTAAACTCTGAATAATGTCTTTTGACATTGAGCTATTGTTTGACATAGTGATAGAATTTATGTCATTGATGTCAATGGGGGAGAGAATCATGAAAAACATTGAGGAACTACATTTGTTGGAGAGATTGAATAGGATAATGAAGCAAGATTTGATTGATGAAGAGTAGCAGAGGAGTTGAGCAATAGTGATTGGATTTTTGGAACATTGGATGTTTTTCATCTATGTTGCCATCAATACCAATGGAAGAGATTGTTAGGAATGAATGATGAAGCCTTTGGTAGTCATTCTATAGCATTGGTTGTTGCATTCATGACTATGATTGTCATTGATGTCAACACAGTGATATTTTGGAGTTTAGCAGAGAAGTAGGCACGGTTTTGTTTTGCACACATGTTATATTGCAAATTGAGTTATGCGTAGTTGATGGTATGTTCTTTGGTGTGTTATTAGCCTATGGTTAAGAGCAAAAAAGGAAATTCACTTATTCATGAAAGTTATAAGCATTTTGGTGGAAGCAGTATTCTGGTAGTGTTCCTGAGTAGCGATTTTTGGTAATCAGAGGATATCTCCTAATCAGGATAGGATCTGATTCTACATAGATAAAGGGAATTTTGAGACTCATTTGTGGTGATGTGGTTCACAACACAAACTTTGAGGTCACACAATTGGAAAGTTATTATACCTGGAAGCCGACAGTTTTATGTAATTTTGATGGAGCATGTTGAAATTATTATTTTGTATTTGGATGCTGACTCATTTGTAATTATTTGAGTGTGGTATAAAGGAAGGAATGTTTTACTTGTTATGATGGGATTGTAATAGTTGTGATATGAAATTGTGAAATTTGTGATGCGAATGTATGCATGAAGTGAAGAAAAGAGCTAATTCAGTGATGAAGGAAGACTTGTGAAGTACAAAGATCTGGATTTGTGATCTTGTGTAGCAGAGAGTGTGGTTTTGGCATAGTGTGAAGGAGGTAACATATTTCATATTATTCTA
The DNA here is from genome assembly GCA_027943335.1 of Chamaecyparis obtusa. Classification (NCBI taxonomy): domain Eukaryota; kingdom Viridiplantae; phylum Streptophyta; class Pinopsida; order Cupressales; family Cupressaceae; genus Chamaecyparis; species Chamaecyparis obtusa. The sequence continues at coordinate 246,545 of BSBK01001047.1, read as the reverse complement.
TTGAATAATCCAAAGATCTTTTGGACAGTGAGTTCAGAGATCTTGCCTTGAAGCTGTTTGGGCAGTGGGTCCTTCTGTCTTCCATAACTCCTAACAGGGTTAGAATCTTTTAACAGGGATTCAAAATCTCCTAACAGAGATTCATATGTACTAAATGTATTTCATAAGACTCCTAATAGCATCCATCCTTTCACAAGGAACTTTCATATTAGTGCATCATTTTGTGGGCATCATTCCCACTAGGGTTTACTCTTTGATCAAGAGGTTCCCTAGTTAACATATCTTGTGTTATTGTGTCATTGTGTATGATTATCTTTCTATGGTTGGTTACTGCATTGATTATATGGTTTAAAGCTATTGAAGTTGATAAATGGTTTAATTATCAGATAACTGATTCACCCTGCCGCCCCCCCCCCCCCCCCCCCTCTTAGTTATCTTGGTGGTCTTTACTTTCTAACAAAAAGGGGTTCTTGTAGGCTGTGTGATCCCCATTGTTTCAAGGTCCTTCAATTTGGATGATGTCATTATTAATTAAATGTTGCACTAAGTGCTTCAATTTCATGCACTCATTGGTTGGGTGACCTCTTTTTCGATGGTATTCACAATGATGAGATGCATTCCACCAATGGGGTTTGACTTTGGGTTCATAATTTGATATGTCAGGTAACGTGATAACTTGATTGGCCAAAAAGGTTCTTAGTACATTCTCCAAAGGTTCACCCAAGTAGGTGAATTTCATTTTATTATAGTTGGAGTTTGATTTTGACTTATCGCAAGTCTTATTGTTGGAAGTGTTGGAATTGTTGTTGTTATAATTATTGGAATTATATGGAGCTTTACTTGTTTGATTAACATTGTTTGAAGAATTCACTCCATAGGTTAGAATAAAAGGGGTAGACTTCAAGTTGTGTGACTCCACAACCCCATCATTCACAAGATTTTTATTGTTATTTTTATTCCATGATTTCGATTTATCATTGTGATTGTTGGACCCTAGATTAAAATATTTAGGAACATAATTATTTTTATTATTGTTGTTGTTATTGTTGTTGGATTTATTGTCTTTAAATAATTTAATCTCACCTCTTTTGACCAAAACATCTTCAATCTTAACTCCATTTTCATTAACTCCATTGGCATTAAGCAGTATTGCCACTAGTGACAACACTTATTAGCATTCTGAGTGTAAACCGAGAAGACAGTGCAAACCGAGCAGACAGTGCAAACCGAGCAGACAGTGCAAACCAAGCAGACAGTGCAAACCGAGCAGACAGTGCAAATCAAGCAGACAATGAAAACCGAGTAACATCTTGTCTACCGAGTCACCAATGCTTACCGAGTTCAATACCTACCGAGTGATCAGTATGAACCGTGCCTTCACTTCTACCGAGTGCATGACGATGCCGAGTAATGCAGTGGACGCCGAGTATCAAAAAGTCACCGAGTCAGTGTGAAGGAACCGAGTAACCATATTTGGGCCGACTTAGTAGCACTTATGTTTATTTGTCAAGCTGACTGTGCAATTGTAATTGTAATTAATTGGTTGAAACCTGTATATAAACAATGATGTAGAAATAAAAGATATATACACAAGTAATGAAATATATGATACAGAATATATAAAAGAGTAACAAAGGCAGAAATAAGCGAATTGCAGAAGGCTTCAGAAGTATAAGAGACAAAAAAGACAAATTCATCACAGAAGGTGATCAGTACATCAGTGAATCTCATTCAGCAATCCAGTTGCAAAGCAGAGATCTACTATTTCATTCTAACAGGTGAATCAGTACTAAATCCTTTAACCGGGTAGACTTAACAGTCTTTGTATAAATCTCTTTACCGAGTGCATACTTCACTGTATGTTTGTAAATCCTTTAACAGGGTGGATTTAGCAATCCTTATTGCTCCTAACAGGGCAGATCATCGGAAGTGATCAAATTGTAAGCCTTAACCAGCCAACTTTATTCTGCAGTATTAAAGCTTTGTGGGTTTCATCCCCACCCCAGTTTTACTTTCTTTTGGAAGGTTTCTGGGTAACCAAATCCATGTGTCTTTATTGTGAATGCTTTTTTAGTTTCATGCTTTCTGTATGCAAAGGTTAAAAGTAAAATACATGTTAAAATTAGAAGAGAATTTGAAGTTACTGATTCACCCCTCCCCTCTCAGTAACTTGGTTAATTCCTGAATATTTCCAACAATTGGTATCAGAGCTTCATTGGTTCTCAAGACAAAGCTTAACTAGCTTGAGCAAAGATCCAGGACAATGGAGGTATTCAAACTGAACAAGGTGATTGAAAATGAAAAGCTAGATCTGGAAATGGCCATAGCTAAACTCAAAGAAGCAAAAGAACATCTTTCCCAATCCCTAAGAAGAAGGAAGGAACTTGCAAATCAGATGAATGATCAGAATTACATTGAAGAAAAGATTGAAGATCTTCTTCCCTCAAATAACTCAGATGAAGCAAACAATGCTATCAAAGAACTCCTAGAAAAGAATGGGTCTCTGCAGGAAGAAGTGAGAAAATTGAAAAGAGAACAAGAACTACACTCTACAAGATTCTGTGAGATCTTGGAACAGAAAAACAAGTTGAAAGATGAATTAGATGAAAGAAACATTGAAGTCCAAAACAAAACCCTTCAGCTAGAAAACCTAATTGATCAGATCTCTCATACAAATGAAGAAATTCTAAATCTAAGTTCAGAAATAGAAAACACAAAAGAAGAACTAAGATCTGAAAAGGAAATCAATCTAAGATTGATGGATGACCTAAATGCTGAAAAACAAATCAATGAAGGAATGCTGAAAAGTCAAGAAGACTTGAATCAGCTGTATGAACGAAATCTTCATAGGCAAAAAGGAAAAGCAGGACTTGGATACAAAGAAGAAGGCGAATCCTCTAAGCAAGGTACTAAAAGAAATCAAAAACCTACTTGTAATCATTGTGGTAAAATAGGACATACTTCAAATAAATGTTGGAACAATGAAAAAGCAGAATTCAATGAAAAATGTTATAGCTGCAATCAACCTGGTCATAAAGCAAATGAATGCAGGGAAAAACCTAGATTCAGAGGTAATTGTCACAAGTGCAACAAATAAGGTCACAAGGCATCCGAGTGCAGATCCAAGATATTTAATCCAGCAGAACAAATTGTGAAAGCAATGTTTGGATGGGACTACAACACCTGGTGTAGATGTCATTACTATGGAGAATATGGACACATTGGCATGAATTGCATAAAACATCATCTAAGGAAAAGAGATACTACCATAAGATGTTTCAAATGCACTAAACTCGGTCACATAGCCAGAAACTGCATGAATGCCAGTGAAATTGAAGAAGGAAAGAAGAATGAAGCAACTAAGGTCAGGAAACAGGTCAGACAAAAATGGATTCCTAAAGCTACCGAGCAATCCAGTCCAAGTATTGGAATGGATGGCTCTACCGACTCAGACTAAATTTCCAAGGAAGCACTGGAACTGTACTCTCATAGATCAATCTCAAACAGTTCCAGAACCGAAATTAAAAGAAAAGTCTAAATCAGCATGCAAGATGCAGTGAGATCCCAGTGAGGTCGGTATAATCTTCACCGAGCGAGGTCGGTATAATCTTCACCGAGCGAGGTCGGTATAGTCTTTACCGAGCGAGGTCGGAGCATTATGAATTCTCGAGTTCACCGAGTTGCGAAGTCTTTTCCGAGCAATTAATTCTTGGTGGGTGACAGTCTGTCAGAATTCCTACCCTAATTTGAAATGAGCATTAATGACAGAATTTTAAACAAAAAGCAAGTAATCGAACTCATTCTTCACCGCGAATCTTTAAGCACTTTGAGAGCAGAAAATTTCAAGGGCAACCCGGCAATTTAATACTCTTGCGAAAGGAATTTTCTGTGAGCTACCATGGCATCATCCAGCACCTCAGCGAAGAAAGGATCAGACATGTTAGTCCAAGGGGAGTGGAGAGCACCAGATTTTAAGATCGTGCCCGCAGTTGCAGCCGCCCTAGATCCGAACGGAGCTCAATCTCAGATTCCTCCTAAGGTACTGCTTATCAACGACATCCGTAATCATTTTAACTATTCTATTCAAGAAATGGGAAACCTAGAACTAGACATTGTGCGTGAGGAACTATGTGTGGATGGTACTTTGAAACCCGAGCACAAACATCTGGAAGATAAGGGTTTAGTCCACATTGCACATCTTCCTCAAAACTTTCGAGATAAAAGGGTTAGGTACATTCTCAGCCGAGTACACGATGGCAAGATTTGGCTTGAGCAACCTATTGAGATCACAAGGAAAATGATTCATCATGTTACCGGTCTTCCCATGTTGAACAAAGTGAAAACTACCAAAACCCTAGGTCGGACGGAACTAGAGAAGAAAACCCTAGCCGAGTGGGATGGTAGAGGCATGAAGGTTAGCAGCATTACCGACGCCGAACTGAAGTTTGGTACACATATCATTGCACACAAGATTTACAGTTCTAGTCGACAGAACAGTGTCTCATGTGAAGCTGTTGACCTAGCATACAAAGTGGTCAAAAACAACTTGACATTTGACCTAGCAGACTTATTGTTGAAACAGTTCAACAAGAACATGGAAAGCATCAAAACTTCCAAAAACAATCCATGTAAGTTTGGATCTTTGATAGTCTGTTTATTCTTCTATGTTCAGAAATTCTTCCCTTCAAAAGGAAAAGTTGTATGGAGAAAAGATGTGCCTGTACTTTATGAAATTAATGAATACATCGCAGAAATGGGTGAAAACTTTGAAAGCATCATGGATAATTATTTTGAGTCTTTCAAAGAGAAAATGAATGACAGATTCCGGATTCCATAGAAATTGGTGGAAGATTACAAAGATGATATCTGTTTTATGGTAGATTGTGATAATGTGTATATTCAAGCAGTTAAACCAAGAACTGTGTATGCAAAACCTCTTCCTTATGAGGTAAATATTGATGAAACCAAGAACATTATTGAAGCACTTCTAAATCAGCCTGTCAATCCCAAAGCCGCATATTTTGGAACATATGATGAAGCTAAGATGAGAATTGAACTAAGCATAAAGCTTCCACAGGCGGTAAACAAAGGAAAGAAAAGAATAGCTAAAATGCAAATGATAACCGAAGAAAAAGAAGAAATAGGTGAAAAAGAAGAGGAAAAGGATGAGAAAACAGAGGAACCAGAACCTGCAAAGAAGAAAGGAAAAGTTTTTATCACTAAGGCATCTGTGCCTCCCACTGCTGTGTTCACAAGGAGAAATACAAGAGGAAAGGCAGACAAGGCAGAAAAGGCAGATAAGGACATAGTATTCAAAAGGCCTCCTCTAACCCTTCAAGAAAAGCTCAAACTCTTCAGAGATGGATCAGGATCTGGAGTAAGTAACATAAAATCCTTGAGATATGAAACCAGATCGGAAGCAGAGCAGAAGGAAATAGAAGATGCTGTTATTGAGAAGATGGGACAGTGGAAATACTCTCCTGAAGAAATTACCCCACAGGTTCCTGCAGTTCTATTGAATTCGATAAGAATGAGATGGAGCAATGCAAGGCAAACTGTAATAGACATATTTGATCAAAACCTAAGACAGTTGATGCCGAGCCTGAACAATGATGAAGTGAAGAAGGCACTAAAAGAGAATGAAAACAAAATGACACTGAAGTTCAATACTTTTTTGATTTTGATCAACAATATTGAATCGGTTGTGAAGGCTGCAAAAGCCACATGGAAGAACATTTACCACCTTCACCAACCGAGCATTGAAACTGTAATTATAAAGGATATTGAAGATGACAACGATGAGCAAGAAGAAGACACCGAGGTAGATGATACTGTAAGGATAGCAGCAGAAGTCATTGCATCCCTTCCTACCTCTCCAGTGAAAGTCTCTACATCCAGCCCAGAGACACCTTCAAGCATGGTTGTGACAACTTCCACATTTGTCCAATCATCCCTAGCAACATCAGAGGCAGCTACCATTTCTTCTACCGAGCTGCAGTCTCCTGTACCAGTAAGTTTTCCAGCTTTTGAATCATCAAGTGTAAATATTGTAAGTTCTCCAGTAGAAAGTATACCAGTGTCAATAGCCAGCCCTATTTTATCTACTATCACTACTACAAGAGCATTAAGTACAGATAAGCCTAAGGCTCTACCAAGTATAAAATTTTTGGGTAAAAATATAGTTGAGGATATAGACCTAGACGAAGAGATAGAGATTCCTACTCTGAATTTTGCAAATCTCTCAGCAGACCAGATGCAGAATATAGGTGAGATCCTCCAAAGGAAAGCAAAACAAAAGAAGCTTAAGGAGGAGAGAGACAAGGAGTATCAAATCATCAAGGATGCTAAGGACATTCTGTCTGATGCATTAGGCATTAAAGTAGACTCCTCCCAGCATGTTTTGTTACAATTGGTAGAAGCAGTTGAGAAATATAATGAGGACTCATCCGGGACAGAGAAGTTAGTTGAAAGAGCCGAGAAGAGATTCAACAATAAAGTGCTTGAGCACATTGCTCAGCACATAGCTATTAACCAAGTGGAATTATCTTCAGTTTTGTCTAACACAGAGTCTATTTATTCGAATGCTACCTCTCTTTTGGCCAGACTATGCAATTTTGCCGAGTTCACAAAGGATGTCAAAAATAAAATGAATAAAATGGATGAGGATATGAAGATTAGCATACAGAAGCTGCAACTTGAACCAAGTTCAAGCTCTGCTCATCACATGAAAATTTCACATCTATCCAATATGCAGTCTGATCTATTGAAAGAAGACTCAAGGATCCGGTCCACACTGCTAGACATCCAACACATGATCCTTCCCATCATGAATACAATGTATAAGCACATTGAACATTCCAGAACATTGATTCATGACAATCAGTTCTCCATAGCAGATCACATGATTGAACTCTCTGCAGAAATCCAAATTTCCATACAAACATGTAAGATTCTGCAAGAAAGTTGGGACAGAACCCTGGCACTAATAATGAAGGTACATTCTGATTTCTTATCAAATTTTGGATTCTCTCTGTAAATAAATTGTATATGCACCTTTGGCATTATCGTCAAAAAGGGGGAGATATGTATAGAAGGAGAGAGATGTATACTGTATAGATTTGTATAAGAAACAGTTAGCACATTGAAAGGGGGAGACAATGTATATAGCCCTATAACAAAGACAAATTTTGAAAAATCAAAATAAAACTCAGCATGATTCGGTGTATATAAATTTTGGCCAATAAGTGTTTTTGTCACTAATGCCAAAGGGGGAGATTGTTGGCATTAAGCAGTATTGCCACTAGTGACAACACTTATTAGCATTCTGAGTGTAAACCGAGAAGACAGTGCAAACCGAGCAGACAGTGCAAACCGAGCAGACAGTGCAAACCGAGCAGACAGTGCAAACCGAGCAGACAGTGCAAACCGAGCAGACAGTGCAAACCGAGCAGACAGTGCAAACCGAGCAGACAGTGCAAACCGAGCAGACAATGAAAACTGAGTAACATCTTGTCTACCGAGTCACCAATGCTTACCAAGTTCAATACCTACCGAGTGATCAGTATGAACCGTGCCTTCACTTCTACCGAGTGCATGACGATGCCGAGTAATGCAGTGGACGCTGAGTATCAGAAAGTCACCGAGTCAGTGTGAAGGAACCGAGTAACCATATTTGGGCCGACTTAGTAGCACTTATGTTTATTTGTCAAGCCGACTGTGCAATTGTAATTGTAATTAATTGGTTGAAACCTGTATATAAACAATGATGTAGAAATAAAAGATATATACACAAGTAATGAAATATATGATACAGAATATATAAAAGAGTAACAAAGGCAGAAATAAGCGAATTGCAGAAGGCTTCAGAAGTATAAGAGACAAAAAAGACAAATTCATCACAGAAGGTGATCAGTACATCAGCGAATCTCATTCAGCAATCCAGTTGCAAAGCAGAGATCTACTGTTTCATTCTAATAGGTGAATCAGTACTAAATCCTTTAACCGGGTAGACTTAACAGTCTTTGTATAAATCTCTTTACCGAGTGCATACTTCACTGTATGTTTGTAAATCCTTTAACAGGGTGGATTTAGCAATCCTTATTGCTCCTAACAGGGCAGATCATCGGAAGTGATCAAATTGTAAGCCTTAACCGGCCAACTTTATTCTGCAGTATTAAAGCTTTGTGGGTTTCATCCCCACCCCAGTTTTACTTTCTTTTGGAAGGTTTCTGGGTAACCAAATCCATGTGTCTTTATTGTGAATGCTTTTTTAGTTTCATGATTTCTGTATGCAAAGGTTAAAAGTAAAATACATGTTAAAATTAGAAGAGAATTTGAAGTTACTGATTCACCCCTCCCCTCTCAATAACTTGGTTAATTCCTGAATATTTCCAACATCTTAACTCCATTTTCGATAAGTTTTTCAAATTTTGGAGGACATTGAAGTTGTAATTGATAGTTCATTTCAACGGTCAAGTTATTGGTGAAGATCTCCATCTTCTCTTTCTTTGGGATACTTCATGGGTACCTTGCAAAAATGGTCCTCCACCTTTGTAGGAATCCTAAGAAGGAATCCCCCTCTTTTTGCTTAGTATCACATAACTTGAGCATAGTAATTTCATGCTCAATGTTGTAAGAGTAATGGGTTATGAACTTGGAGGCTAACTCCTCAAAAGACTTTATTCCAGGGGTTAGTTTTGAAAACCACTCCATTGCGGGACCTCCTGAGCTTCTAGGAAAGAGTCTCATTAGATAAGTATCATTGTGCATGAACTCTATACTTAGGGTGCAAAATTCCCTTAAATGGTCCTGTGGGTCTATTTTACCCATGTATTTATCATATTTAGGAAAGATGGTATTGAAAGGAAAAGATACCATTGCTAAGCTTTTGTCGAACGGAAAAGGACACAAAGCTTCTATGGAAAAGGCCTTAGGTTCGACTACATTCTTCATGGTATCGATTTGTTCCTGAAAGGCCTTAATCTACCTAGTCATAATGTTCATAGGATCATCTTGGTGTTGGTCCTTCCTAAGTTGGTCAATATCAAAGTCGTAGGGCAGCTTTACCCCCTTTTGTGCTAGGCTTAGGAAAAAGTTCTCCCTATCTTTGTCTATTAATTTTTCCATAACCTCTAGGAAATCATTATCTTAGGCAGCTTTGTCAACCCTTTCCTCAAGTGTCTCCTTAGGATTATAGTTGGCATTGTTGATATTGTGATAGGCTGAATTCATATCACCCATCTCTTCAATTCTTGGTTCAAATACGTTCATGAAAATTTCATCTTGATTAGGATCTTTGAACACACTTTGGTACTCCACTTCTTGCCTTGGGTTTGCAAAGATAGTGCTATCTCTTGGTAATGATCCCTTATATGTTTGTGACCGCATGGAAATTGACATCCAACAAGGGTTCATTTTGAAATTTATCCTTGATATGAGAGTTGTTGATTTTATTATTGAGGAGATTTAAAAATATAAGATAATTTTCAATGGATATCTCTCACTTGTTTATGTATTTCAAACACAACAACCACACATTCACTTGTCTCTTTTACCCACTTAAACACAAAATGTTTGATTTGTAGAATGTTTTCATGGGTTTTTCACAAGAAAACACTTCAAGCACCTACCTAGCACAAGATTTGGTTCGTAAACATGGCTCTAGAAGGTGGTCTTTGCTACTTTATCAAGGTTTTAGTATATATTCTGTTCAAATAGACTTCAATCTCTCATCCTCCAAGTATGTTAGGAGGCTTCCCACATGCACTAAAGTACAATTTTGTGTAATCTGTGAGGAGTACTAGAGGAAGGTTCAAAAATTAAAATCCATTTGTCATGCACCCCATCAAGGATACATGCGTTTCATTTTAGAGTGGGTTGGATTCCCGTGGCAAAAGCGAGCATATCCCACTTTGGGCTGTCCCTCTCACTGGCCTCGTTAAGGAAAACTTGGGAGGTGAGCCCATTATTGCTCTAGCATGTATATGAAAAATAGGAAATGAACTTAGGCCAACAAGTTTGGGAGTTTTTTTCACTCAAAGATTGAAGAGCATATCCCTATTGTCTTTCTTTTTTCCACACACTTAGACACACATTTGTTCTTTCCCAATCTCTTGACAAGGAGATTCTTAAAATTGAAGTGTGAAATTCATTTCCTATTTTACCTCAAGCTTATAGAAAAAGGAATGCCACAATTTAATCAAGTGCAAGCTTGAATAGAGAAATACCTTTCCTTGTAGCTAGCCTAAGCTAGGGGCATTTTTAAGGGATTTCATTGTTTTCATCTCACCTTGGCAATAGCTCCTTCCAAGTGTGTTTGTCCTCCAGCAAGTTAGTCAACACTAACAATCACAATGAGGGGAAACCAAAATCAAATTTGACAAAGAAAATATTTATGTAATGAATTTTAAGTACTTTAATTGCAAATTTTCAAACAAAAATTTGAACTAAGGACTAAAGATCCAATTAAGAGAGACAAATTTATGTTTGTAAGCTTCAATTACAACAAGGTATTTCTGATATACCTGATTGTCCTCCTCTTGTGTTAACTCAAGAACAACCTTGATATGTGCTATGTTTTCCTTCTTTATCTTCTTAGCTAGTACCTTCCCTTCTTGATTAAACCTGCTTGTTGGCTTCTGAACTTTTTGATGCCTGCTCATTTACAATCAAAATGTACAAATAGAGAATTAGATAAATGAATTTATCAATCTGCAAGCAAATTCTGACAGAAAACTGAAAGCGACATTGTCCAAAAAATAGGTGATATTAACTTGTTTACAGGCGTAACTTTACTATTAGCAGGCGACACTTAAAAGTGTAACAAGTGATATAGAAAGTTGAACAAGTGTAAACAGTTTACTACTAAGCACAAAGAATATTTAAAGTTGCATAAATGGATTAAGTCAAAGTGACACTTTAAGAATAGCAAGTGTAAGAGAATGATACTAGGTGTGACTTGTTCTCCAAAATGCTTCGCAAAGTTTGATCAGAAGCGACAATGGATTATCGATAGGCGATGCTTCTTAACTCACAGGCGTGACTTCTTCAGGAAAAGGCAATATGACTTTATCGCATAGGCATGATTTCTTGAATTATAGGTGACAATGAAGAATGTAAGACATAATAGAAAGTATCAACCAGGTGCAAATTTTTAGCAAATAAGTGTTGACATAGAGCTTGTAGGCATCATCCAAGTGATTGCAGGTGTGACTGAATTGACTATAGGTGTAATTTGACCTATTTCCTACAAAAATTCCATGGAAAATAGAAAATATAAGCATACAAAAGATGACCCAAATGATAAAATTGATAAAATGAGGCTTTCTGCCCCACAGTGGGTGCCATTTTGTATGCAAATAAAAGTATCTTCATAGAATTAGGGTTAATCATCAACAATAAGTGAAATAATAACTAAATACAACCATAATTAAGAAACTATTTAACAAAATCAATGACTAATTGAGCATCCTATGGCTCTGTAACTAAGATGTTAATGAATGAGCTCTCAGCAAGATCTCATTAATGACAGTCCTAGAATGAGAATGATAGAGATAAAACAATGCTAAAGCTAATAATTATCAAGATAAATGCTAAAATTTCTCTTAAATGCTTTTCAAAACTCAAATTGCAAGAGGTTTGATGCAATTCTCAGATAGGTGGTTGATAATAATGAAGTATTTTAGCCTTCCTTTTATAGATTTTCCAATGGTAGGGGGTGTAGTTGTGTTTAAACATGATTGAGTTGGGGTTAAGTCTTTGGTTCCACCCTTTGAAGACAAAGAAAAGTTTGTGTTCTCAAAGCTTGAGACAAGTAGACAAGATGGATGGTTAAGATTCCTTTTCACTTTGAGAGAATGAGATTCAATCTGGCTTAATCCATGTGAATGCCTTTCCTCAATTCTCATTGGTTGATTGATTTTCTCTCCTTTTGATTTGTTGAGAGTAATTGATTTTTATTAATTGATTTAAATGAATTTGTTTAGCCATGTACCCCTTGAATGCATTGAATTTAATTTAATCCAAGACTATACAATTAATTGAATTAATTGTATTTTGATTTGATTGCACTTGATTAAAATGCTCTCAATTTTGATTGATCTCAAATTAAGATTTTATTTTAATTTGATTGGCTAATTGTGCATTGTGATTTAGTTTATTCAATTATGTCCTTGATTTTCCTTGATTTTCTTTTAATTATCGTTAAATTGTCTTTGTCCATTTTTAGGTGATTACACCTGTAGATGATGTAATTAAGTATGAACATTGCTAAAATTTGTCATTTGGTACGGTCAGAGGTAATGCCTTGACCCACTTGCTAAAATAATCTATAGCAGTGATGATGAACTTGTGTCCATGCGATGAAGAAGGATGAGTCTGACCCACAAAATTGAAGGCCCATTGTTGAAATGGCCAGAAAGTGATGAAGGGAATTAGCTCCTTGGCTGGAGCATGAATCAGATTTCCATGTAGTTGACACTATTTTCAAGACTTGGCATATTTTTAGAAATGAATGATGAATATATCCTATGGGGGAGTATTAGCAGCCATTTTTTAGCAGTTATTGTTGCATTCATGACTGTGATTGTCATTGATGTCAACACAGTGATCTATTGAAGATTAGTAGAGAAGCAGACAATGTTTGAGTTAGCACACTTGGGATATTGAAGATAAGTTATGCAGAGTTGGGGAATTACTCTATGATGTGTTATAAGATTGTGGTTAAGAGCATAGATAGTAATTAATTTATTCATGGAAGTTATGAGGAAATCAGTGGAAGTAGTATTGAGGCAGTGTTCCTGAGTAGCGGTTTGTGGAAATTAGATGATATCTCCTAATCAAGATGGAATCTAGTTATGCACAATTACAGAGTAGTTGGAGAAATTTTGATAGTGACATGGTTGACAACATAAGATCTGAGGTCATAGGAGTGAAGAATTGTATTGATTGGAAGCTGATAGTTTTGTGTAATTTTGATGTAATGTGTGGAAAGTTTTATTTTGTAATTTGTATGTTGACTCATTTGTAATTACTTGAGTGTGGTATAAAGGAAGGAATGTATTCCTTTTTGTAATGTGGAATGTGATGAATGTAAGTGTATTGTGAAAGTGAAATTTTTGAAAGAGGATATACGAAGTATTGAGATCTGGTATTGAGATTTGAAGGAGTTAGTGCAGTTTAGCACAGTCAAAGAAGGAGTATTGGATTGTTGAGGTCAGTAATATTTTGTTATTATTCTATTGAGTAATACAAAGATCAGTTGGATAGTGAGTTCAGTGATCTTACCCTGAATCTATTTGGGCAGTGGGTCCTTCTGTCTTCCATAACTCCTAACAAAGTTAGAATCTTTTAACAAGGATTCAAAATCTCCTAATAGGGATTCATATGTACTGAATGTATTTAATAAGACTCCTAAAAGAGTCCATCCTTTCACAAGGAATATTCATATTAGTGCATGTTTTGTGGGCATCATTCCTACCGGGTTTTACTCTTTGATCAAGAGGTTCCTTAGTCAACATATCTTGTGTCATTGTGTTATTGTGCATGTATATCTTTCTATGGTTGCTGGTTACATTGCTTACATGGTTAAAATCTATTAAGGTTGATAAAAAGTATATTTATCTGATAACTGATTCACCCCCCCCTCTCAGTTATCTTGGTGGACTTTACTTTCTAAAAATTGGTATCAGAGTGATAGGTCCTTGAAAGAAAATTTTAATAGCTTAAGGAGATCCATGGAGAATTTCAGGAAAGAGAGCCCTAAGTTTGATGGAGTAAATTTTGACAGTTGGAAGGAAAAGATGAAGACACATCTACTATGTTTAGGACTAGGTTATTGGTTGATCACAAAGAATGAGAAGACTATCATTTATGAGGTTAACATTGAAACATGTACTAATGAGGAAAGAGATCTATTCATGTGTAACATACTTGCCTAAGAAGCACTCTTGTCAGCCCTTCCAAAGAATGAGTATAGTTAGGTAAAATATTTGAAAACATCTCATGAAATTTGGTTAGCTTTACACTCTAATTTTGAAGGTGATGAACATACAAAGAAAGTTAGATTACATAATTTGATATGTGCATTTGAAGATATAAGAATGATGGAAGATGAATCTGCTAGAAGCTATATTGGTAGAATATTAGAGATTTTTGGAGGTATAAAATCTTGTGGTGGAACAAAGACAGAGAATGAAGTGATATGGAAAATTATGAGAACATTGACTCCTACATTTAAGCAGATAACACAGATGATTGAACAAGTCATACCTTATACTATGAACTTTACAAGAGAGACTCTTCTTGGAAGATTCAAAGTAGCAGAAATGAACCTAAGGTTATTAGGAGACCTACCTAGAATGGAGACAACATTCAGTGCTCTTAGTGTTCACCCTAATTTGTCAAGAAGCATCAGTGTGAGTGGAGATTATGCTAGCAGAAAAAGATCTAGAAATGAAGAAGACAAGAAGATTGAAGAAGGTATTTCCTTGCTTGTGAAGAGAGAACCAGATGGTAAGAAGATTTTTAAATGCTGGACTTGTCAAGAATTTGGTCATTTTGCATCTAAATGTCCTAAGAGAGTTAAGATGTATAGGAAGAAATTTAATCCTAGAAGATCTAAAGAATGTTGCTATGCAAATGATGAAGAACTTGAAGCTAGTTTGGAGAAATCTTTGAGTGAAAGTGATACTAAGAATAATGATGATATAGGATTTGTAGCAATTAAAGAAGAAAATCCTAAAACTAAAATTAAGGAAGAAAAGGCTTTAGTTTCTCAAGTAGAAAAGAAAGCTGATTGGATTATAGACAGTGGTTTTTCATATCATATGACTGGAGACATGAAAAAGTTCATAAAGTTTAACAGTTATGATGGAAGAGTTGTTAGAGTTGGAAATAATGTACCTTGTTTGATTAAAGGTATATGATCTATTACTCTTGATGGAAAGACTAATACTAATGATGTTTACTTTGTAGATGGTTTGAAACATAACCTTTTGAGTGTTGGATAGTTAGTTGATAAGGGATATCAAGTTTGGTTTACTGAGAAAACTTGTGTGATTAAAGACAAATATGTAAACTTGATTGGTACTAGATCTAGAACTAGAGCTAATGTATTTCAGTTGAATCCTACTGAGATGACATGCTTGATTACTAAGATTAATGAAAGTTGGTTATGGCACAAAATATTTTGTCATATAAACTTTGATAACATTGTGAAAGTGAGTACTACACTTGTAGTAATAGATTTGCCTAAAATTATGAAGCCTACTAACATGATTTGCAAGGAATGTGTGATGGCTAAATAGAAGAGAATCTCATTTCCCAGCAAGAAGTTTACAATAGAAGACAAGTTGGAGATTGTTCATACAGACTTGAGCAGTCCTACAAGGATTGGAGGATTCTATGGAGAAAGGTATTTTATGATTCTTGTTGATTACTTTACAAGAATGATGTGGATTGCATTTCTTAAATAAAAATTTGAAGCATTTGATAGGTTTAAGATCATTAAGAATAAATTTGAGAATGAATCTAGAATGAAGATTAAATGTTTGAGATTAGATAGAGGTGGAGAATTTACTTCTAAATAATTTAACATCTTTTGTGAAGTGGATGGTATTAAGAGACAGTTTTCAGCCCCTAGGACACCTAAACAAAATGGTATTGTACAAAGGAGAAATAGATTAGTGACTGAAGTAGCAAGATCTATGTTATTTGAGAATGACTTAGAGAAGATATTCTGGAGAGAAGTAGTGAACACATCAGTGTATACAATGAACAAAGTACAAATCAGAGCAGACACAGACAAGACACCCTATGAACTATGGTTTGGACATGGACCATCAGTTAAGTATTTTTGAATTCTTGGAAGCAAATGTTATATTAAGAGAGATGATGATTTTGGAAAGTTTGATCCTAGAAGTGATGAAGGTATATTTCTTGGATATTCATTGAAGAGAAAATCTTATAGATGTTACAATAAGAGAACTAAGACTATTGTTGAGAGCGCAAATGTAAAAGTTGATGAAAAGTTCAAAATTTAGGAAAGAATGCTTGATTATGAATCAGATGAAGGAACTCATTCTAGACCTAACCCTGAGACTACTCAATTATTTTATGAAATAGATAGTGATTTTTTGAATGAAATTCATAGTGAGTTCACTGAAGAACCAACACCTGATGTAAGATCTGAGATAGTGACACCTAACGGGTATCTATCAAGGAATCATCCTTATTAGCAGATTATTGGAAGCATAGACAAAGGAGTTCAGACTTGAAGTAAGGTACAAGAATAGTTATGTTTGATTTCTCAAATTGAACCTAAATCTAAAAGTGAAGCTTGTGAAGATGAACATTGGATTAATGCTATGAAAGAAGAACTAGATCAGATTGAAAAGAACAAGACATGGGAATTGGTCCCTAGACCTAAAGATAAGAATGTTATAGGAACAAAATGGGTATTCAAAAACAAGATGAATGAACAAGGAGAAGTAGTAAGGAACAAAGAAAGATTGGTATGTAAAGGATACTCACAGTAAGAAGGAATTGACTATGAAGAAATTTTTTCACCAGTAGCAAGAATTGAAGCAGTAAGAATGTTTTTGGCCTATGTAGCTTTTAATAAATTCAAAGTGTATTAGATGGATGTGAAGTCAACATTTCTGAATGGAGAATTGGAAGAAGAAGTTTACATTGAGAAGCCTGAAGGTTTTCCTTTAACTCAAGAAGGAGACATGGTATGTAAACTGAAGAAAGATTTATATGGACTGAAGCAAGCACCTAGAACTTGGTATGCAAGATTGGATAGGTATTTTTTGAAATTAGGATTTACAAAAGGCACAGATGATAGAAATCTATATACAAAAGAAATTGAAAATGGTTTGTTGGTTGTAGTAATTTTTGTTGATGATATTATCTCTGGAGGAGAAGATGAAGCCAATGATAAATTTGTAGATGAAATGAAGATTGAATTTGAAATGAGTACAATTGGTGAAATGAAATAATTTTTAGGATTGTAGATAAAAAAAAATAGTGATGGTATCTTTGTAAGTCAAAGAAAGTACTTGAATGATTTATTGAAGAGATTTGGAATGGAGAACTGTAAACTAGTTGGAACACCAATGGTAACTGGACACAAGTTATCTAGTACAAATGAGACTCCTAGAGTGGAACAAAAGAAGTACATATCAATGATTGAATGATTGCAATATTTGACTCATACAAGACCTAATATAGAACATTTAGTTGGAATTGTAGCAAGATTTCAAGCTGAACCTAGAGAATCACATTATGCAACATTAAAGAGGATACTAAGGTAATTAAGAGGCACAATTGAGTATGGATTGTGGTATGAAAAATCTAATGATTTACCCTATGTGAATATACATATGCTGATTGGGGAGGTAGTATTGATGATAAAAAGAGCACCAGTGGTGGAGCATTTTTCCTTAGAGGAAGATTGGTTTCTTGGCTAAGAAAGAAGTAGAATTGTATTTCACAAAGCACAACAGAAGAAAAGTATGTAGCAGAAGCAAACAATTGTAATCAGATAATTTGGATGAAGAAAATGTTGAGAGATATTGGAATAAAATTTGTTGAGCCTATTGTTATACATTATGATCACACCAACATAGTTAGTATGTCTAAGAACCCTATGTTACATTCTAAGACAAATCATATAGAGATAAAGTATCATGTAGTAAGAGAGAAAGTTGTAGAAAAAGAAGTTAGACTTGAGTACATAAGCACAAAGGAGCAGATTGCAAAAATATTTACAAAACCTTTTCCTAAGGATACATTTGAGTATCTGATGTTAGGAATGGGAACACTGAGAGGGGGTCGGGTGAATCAGTGTTTACTATATTTTATCTTTTTACTTAATCTTTAAATTGAACTTAAATGCTTAAGCACTAAAATGAACATCCACATAAACATGAAACATGAAAACAACACATAACACCAATATGGTTATGGGGAAATCCAAATAGGTAAAAATCCTAGTGGGAATTGACACCCACTAATATTTTGTACTAGTGTTTTATGATCCTTGTTAGAAGATCCTTAACCCTGTTAGGAGTTTCTTTACAATGTATTAAGTACAGTAGAACTTGTCAAGGGTCAGACCCTGTTCGAAGTCTTTTACAATAGTCCCTATTAGGGGAGTGGATGCACTGTCATAGAGCTCACTACTCAAGTGGTGAAGGCTACAACCTTCTGATCTTAGATACACACTATATCTATTGGATGAACTATCACTATGACACTACTTTTTAGATCAGTTCCTTTGATGCGCTGATGCTTTGAAATCTTGCAACTATCTAATACATCTTATAGTCTCTTCACACACTTCTCTATTTTTCACAACTCTCTATCAACTTCTATATCAATTACAATGGGCACATCTCATATTTATATGTGCATACAAAATAAACAACTAGGTCAGCCCTTAAACCTATTACATACAATGTTTCCAATTGAATTAACTCAATCATGTTTACAAAAAAACATATATACATTTCAAAAACCTAATTAAAATGGGCACATATCCTTTACATCATTAGAATATAACCACAACTCAAAATGCTAACAGTCGGCTACTTACTTTGTTCATCTCTGGCACACACTGGCTATGTAACTTTAGCTATCTGTATCTTTCTCATACTTGCATATCTGATCATGCACTCATAGAATAAGAATGAGTATAGTCTAACTAACTTATCTTATAGGGCGCATACCATAACTTGGTCATACGCATGTGTGTTGATTCTCTAAGCTTTAGGAACTCTGTACACTGTTCAGTCTTCAACACTTAGCTGATTTCTGATCTTCCCATCAAGTGCGTTGACTCCAAAATGCTATATGAATTTTCTTCCATAATGACAACACTACACTAAGTCATATATATTAGTATAGCCAACTTTCCAACAATCTCCTCCTTTTTCATTGATGGAAACAAAGGAATATGGCCAAGTTGCTAACTGTCCTTAATACAAAAAACTTTTGTCTTATATCTCCCTATACATATCTTTCTATCTTATATCTCCTTATACATATCTATAATCCATATTCTACACATACTCCCCCTTTTACATTAATGGAAAAGGTGTGTCAAAACTAAATCTACAAAAACTTACTGTGATAGAACATCAGAATATGCAATCTGCAGATTTTAGATCTCCTTTCTCCAAAATGTGATCAACAAATTTACAATCTATAGATGGGTGCATGAAGCATACTATAGCTTCTCCATCTTCTCTAGATCAGTGCTAGGACCTTAATCATATGTCACCATGGTGGCATTGATCTCCTTGATATTATGATTTAGTATGTCTAATGAGGGTGCAAGAGCATTCCTTAGCTGATTTTACCTAGCCCTTATCTTGATCATCTCTTTTTCTGCCTTCTCAATCTTGTCTAACTATCCTTGGTAGACATTTTTGCACATGTTCACATCAACAGATGGATCATATACTAATTTCCTTATGCTTTCTATCATGACTTCTACCTCTTGTACCTTTTTGCATAGATCACTAGTTAACTTATCTTGATTCATAAATTCAACAATGATCTTTCTTTCCTTTGCTGCAAACTCCTTCAGGGATGCTTGACCAAGCTTTAGTGAGCTCAGGTCAAGTGTATAGTTTCTAACCAATTCACTTAATCTTTTCTTCAAGTATTTCTCCTCTGCAACTAAGGATGAAAATTCTTCTAGGATAGAGAAATTTTTTTTGAATTATGAAATGAGTACACTTACATCATCAATAGAGTGTACCTTGGACACTTTCTTGTCTACAAGTAACAAACTATTTAGTATGTTCACTGAATCTACAAGGAGATGATTCCTCATAAATTTTTTCTCCTTGGCCTTCTCCATAGCTAAGATGCTAAAATTAATTAGGTGTTCTTCTCCCTATGAGTCCAAACTAGTTGTGTCAAGTGTCAAACTTGACAACAATGCTATTGAGGGAGTGATGGGAGTGCTATCCATCACTTCTTATTTTACCTTGATTTGTTCAGCTGATGTTTCATCTTTTTGTTCACTTCCTTTTACCTCTTCTTCTTATTTTTTTTTTCAATTTCTTTTTCTTTTTCTCCTTCTTTCTTATCTTCCATCTTTTCTTCTTCTTTCTCATTTGTTATATCCTCAATCAAAATTTCTTCTTGATGAGTAGGAGTGTTACTGCATAAGATTTCAACTTCTTATGTTCTCACAAAAGCTTTTTCAAACTTGTCCAACTCAGTGTTAGTGGATGCCATGGCTATCTCCACATTATCAATGATAATGGTGCTATCTTTTAGTGACTCTATCATGGGTGCAAACTTAACTATCTCTGTTTGTGTTTCAATTACATGCACTGAGTCGTAAGGACCTGTCATTGATGCATTAGTGGGCTCTACCACCTTGACTTCCTTTAAGGGTGCTTCTGCTATGGGCACAGTAGCTGGATACATGTGTCTATTCATAAAGACCTTCCCAAAGACTTTCTCTAATTCCTTAGTGAACAGATCATAGTTCTTGTCCATTATATGCAAAGTGTTACAAGTAGTAGCTATCACTACACCAAAAGATCGACCTATTAATGCCTGATACAACGACTAGACTTATAGAAGACATATAGGTGGTTACACCATGTCACAAATCCCAAGGGGAGCACTGACCATTTTGCCAATAATCTCCCCCTCAGTGTTACCTAAGGGGATTCAAACTTGTGACCAAGATTTGATACCACTTGTTACAAGTAGTAGTTGTTGTTGCACCAAAAGATTGACCTGTTAATGCTTGATACAACCACTAGACTTATAGAAGATACAAGAGGCAGTTAGGCCATGTCACAAATCTCAATGGGAGTGCTGACCATTATGCCAACACAAAGTCCTTGACATTGTTCTGAGATGTGGCTTCACCAAATCTAACAATAGAGATTTCTCTTCTAGGGAACATACTGGAAGAGTGTCATCTAGAATCTTTTCCCTTATCCTTAAATCCTCTTCAATGGATTGTCTCTTTTGGAATTCTAGGATGTTCCATACATTGTTAGGGATCATAATTTTAAGTTCCAAGACTGTCTTCTTGAACTTTAGCATGTGTTTGACTATCATTACATGTATCTCAAATTTTTCTATCTCACTATATTTTTCATTAAACATTCCTACTTGATCAATTCTTCCCTCGTCAATTATTCTTGCACTTAGCACACTGAGACTAGGTTTGAAACTTACTTTAGGAGGTGCTTGTTAGTTCTTTCTATTCCTTGTTACTCTTGAGGATGGATGACCAATATTGATCTCTTTATTTCTGTTCAACATTGCCTTATACTCAGGAGTAGTAGTAAGGTCACTGGTTTCTTTGGGCGCAGAAGGAATAACATCAGTTTTACCCTTCTATTCATCAGATTTTTCAATCTTCACTTTCTTCAGCTTAGGTTCATTTGATTATGCCTTTGCTGCATTTGTGCTCTCTAATTCTAAAGAAATATTTTGTTCCCTTGCTTTATCTAGGTCTTCTTGAGACACTCCATGTATTCTCAAGATCTTAGAGGTAACCCTAGCAAGCTTCCTCTTTATTGTTGTGTTGTTTAGTTTAGCATCTATCTCTCTCGTCTTCTCCTCATAGGTTCCCCATCTTGGCTCATTGGGGTCTTTAGGTGCTGCTAATAGAACTTGAGCATAAGTCTCTAGAATAGGCTCTTCCACTTCATATCTTAGTGGATGAATCCACTTTTTTCTTGGTTCGACTACCTCCATGCATGTTGTGTCTATTTCAACCATAAAAAAAATAGTATCCTTGTATTTCTCAACAATGTTCTCTGGTATCCTGTACCTCATCTACATTTTGACCTTGAATGTCTTCAACTCTAGTGTCATGTAGTCTCTTAGAGTCCTCTATGTAGATACCTTGAAAGATATCTGAGGCATGATAGGAATAGTCTTGTCTAGGTATGCATATGACACCTTTCCAACAATATGGAAGTACATATAGATAATCAGGGACCCAAACCTAAATATCTTGGTTTATCATGCTTGATTGTCCTGATGTTGTCAATTAGCTATGTGTGCAAGATCTCACATAGGTTGAACTCTCCATTTTCATTAAAAATTCTTATGGCTACAAGAAATGTGGCTATAAACACACTATTTACCCTGATGGTGTGTTGAAACTTGTATCAAGTATCATAGACATCAATTTGATCCTATCACTCCTTGACTTGCAAATTTGTTCAACAATCTTCCTCACATCTTTACCTACTAGAAGGATGATCCCTATCCTTGAGAGCCCTATCACCTCATTAATTAGGTCACTGGTAATTATGACTGACACTTCACCTATCCAAAATAGGTCATGATGAATCTTGCTCAAAAGAATCTTGATCCATTCTGATTTATAGAACTCATATGTCATAGCATACTCTACTATAAGGTTATTATCCCACCGTGCATACTCAGCCAAGAAGGTTTTTTCTAGTTTTAACATAGTTTCCATGTGCACCCTTAATCTATCCAATCCTACTAGTTCTTTCTTATAGTAGATGTATGCCCTAATGTCCTCGACATGCATAACGCCGATAGGCATGCAGGAAAATGCCCCTTCTAGGTCATCTAGTGTAGATTTAAATGGATGCCTCTCAAACACATATCTTTTCTTCTCTACAACATCAAATAATATAGGAGTACTTATGTATTGCTTTCACAAAGGTTTCCAACAGATTTTGAATCGACGTGATGAACTAGGGTATCTGCAACCGATCAAATGCACAACAAATCACTTGAAGAATCAAACTAAAATCCTTCTCAATAAAATTCTAAGGCTCTTCTTCTCTTCAATCACTCTTAATTCAAATGCAATGAGTGATCTTCTCACTTCTATGTACTTTACAGTAGAAATTATACCATTAATGCTTGTCACATAAACTAGGCTATCACTTGGAAATTTCTAACTTTAATTCTACAAATAATTAGCTAGTCCACTCTTGCATGAAGGTTCCCTTAGTCTCCAAAATCTTAAGTCCAAAGGCACATACTCTGAGAGTGAGTATACTAGCCACATAGGGGTCTCGAGCTAAATTAGCTCACCCTATAACCTTGAGGGCCATTCATCCAGATGTAGAGGGTGCATCCACTGTGGATGCATCGAATACATACTCATCAACCTTATCTTTCTTTTCTTCTGACCAAATCATGCTCACATCCTCTGAGGCTTTCACAAACTTGACTTCTCTTTTGGGATCCAATACTAGTTCTTTAGTCTTTTTAGGGTTTTCCTGACCTTGCATGCTTGATCTACAAAACTTTGAGATGTGTCCAACCTTGTTACAAGAGTGAAAAATGACTGGAGGCCTTATCTTCTTTGGTGCATTGACATGAGTCACCATCTTACATTGTTTAGGTGAGTGAACATTATAGTTACATATCTGACATGTAACATTTTGAGAACTTCTTACATTTGACTGATTCCGATTTCTTTGATTATGAGTCCTATTCTTTTGATTTGTCTTGCAATTCATAGCTCTATGACCAAACTTATTGTATGAATAATAGTAACCATTGAAAGGTCTTACCTCTATACAGTTCCTTGCTATGTGTCCTTTCTTGTTACATGCATAATAAGTGCGGTCTACTGGTTTGCATTCATTCTTAGTTGGTTCAATATGATCCTTAGTTTGACTTCTAGTCTCCTTAGTATCTAAGGTGCCTTTTGGTGCTTTCATTCTTTCTCGCATGTTGTCAATCTAATTTTGTGCTTCATTGTATCCAATGCAACTAGTATCCCCTTTAGCTCTTCTTGTGTACAATTGAGATTCTATCAAATCAAAATTGGTGTGTAATTTTTCAATGTGATTCTTTGCATCTTTCAATTTAGATTCCAAGCTTTCTTTGTTGTTTCTTAGCTCTAAGATTTCCATGTTTGCTTGCTTCAATTATTCATTCAGTTGAAGGTTCTCTTTGACCTGTTCATCATAGACTTCCTAATTGTCAGTCAGATTATCATCAAATTCTTTAAGTTGTTCTTTTAAGGATGTATTTTCTTCATTCATCTCCTTGACCATTCTCCCTAGATCACTAGTAGAGAATTCTTTCAAATCTTTCCTTAGCCTTTTGATAACTAATTGAGCATCACTAAGTTTTTCCCTTAGTTCTTCAGTTTCTCTTTCAGATTTGTCTAGGTCTTCAAGAGTAGCTTCTAGATTTCTTTTCAGATGTTTCATTTCTGATTTTTCCATGATCTCCTCAAGTGGTTAAAATTATTTTCTAAGGACCAGAGCTCTGATACCAATTTTTAGGAATGGGAACACTGAGAGGGGGGGGGGCGTGAATCAGTGTTCACTGTATTTCATATTTTTACTTAATATTTAAACTGAACTTAAATGCTTAAGTAATGAAATGAACATCCACATAAACATGAAACATGAAAACAACACATAACACCAATATGGTTATGGGGAAACCCAAATAGGTAAAAACCCCAATGGGAATTTGCACCCACTAATATTTTGTACTAGTGTTTTATGATCCTTGTTAGAAGTTCCTTAACCCTATTAGGAGTTTCTTTACAATGTATTAAGTATAGTAGACCTTGTCAAGGTTTAGACCCTATTAGGAGTCTTTTAGAATAGTCCCTGTTAGGGGAGTGGATGCACTATCCTAGAGCTCACTAATCAAGTGGTGAAGGCTACAACCTTCTGATCTTAGATACACACTATATCTGTTGGATGAACTATCACTATGACACTACTTGTTAGATCAACTCCTTTAATGAGCTAATGCTTTGACCTCTTACAAAGATCTAATACATCTTATAGTCTCTTTGCACACTTCTTCTCTACTTGTCACAACTCTCTATCAATTTCTATATCAATTACAATGGGCACATCTCATATTTATATGTGCATACAAAATAAACAACTAGGTCGGCCCTTAAACCTATTACATACAATGCTTCCAATTGAATTGGCTCAAGCGTGTTTACAAAAAAAAATATATACATGTTGGAAACCTAATTAGAATGGGTGCATAGCCTTTACATCATTAGAATATAACCAGAACTCAAAATGCTAATAGTCAACTACTTACTTTGTTCTTCTCTAGCACACACTGGTTGTGTAACTTCAGCTGTCTATATCTTTCTCATACTTGCATATCTGATCATGCGCTCATAGACTAAGCATGAGTATAGTCTAAAAAACTTATCTTCTAGGATGCATACCATAACTTGGTCATACGCATGTGTGCTGATGCTCTAAGCTTCAAGAACTTTGTACACTATTCTGTCTTCAACAATTAGCTGATTTTTGATGTTCCCATCAAGTGCACTGACTCCAAACTGTTATATGACTTTGTTTCCATAATGAAAAGACTACACTAAGTCATATACATTAGTATAGCCAAATTTCCAACATCTGAGAGGTATGCTTAAAATATATTAAGGTTGATAAGAAGTATATTTATCTGATAACTAATTCATGCCCCCTCTCAGTTATCTTGGTGGACTTTACTTTCTAACAACTACATAGTTTCCTTTTCCATATCTGGCCAATAGTAACTAGATCTAATACACTTATGGGATAGTGTCAGGCCACTTGAGTGAGATTTGAAGATGCCTTCATGCACCTCAACTAGTGCACACTTAGACTTTTCAGGTTCTAAACATGTAAGGAGGGTACCGTCTAGACATTTCCTATACAAGTCATTAGCTATGATGACATACCATGAATAACTATGGATTAAGTGACATTTCTCATTCTGAGTGTAAGTATCTAGAATAATTTTCTTATAGAGGTATGAGTATATGTGGTGGTAGTAGGATGAATCATGTCCAATGACTAAACAGATCATCTGAGATTCAGTGGTACCATAGGTTGGGTAGAGTAACATTTCCACTAGGAATTCATTTCAAAAGTCATTCTCTAGCATCTGTAGTGCTAGGAGTTCCCTTTGATCTTCAACTTGTAGATTTATACTTTGATGGATAACTTTAATATAACTTTGACTCTATCACCACTCCAAAGTCTACAAGGAAGAGGGCCAAATAACAAGGATCCACAATGAGGTCCTCCTACACTTTGAGCCTTAATGCTTAGGTGGGTGTACCCTTGATTCACTTCTTCAAAGGAATCCAAAATATTATACAACTATATCCTTTACTAACTAATTGAAAGATTTTATCATTTGAATTTGTGTGATTGATGATGATGGACTACTTCCAAAGAATAAATCAGTGCTCTATCCTAGGGAAAAGAGTCACCTAGTAACATATATCAACTAAAACCTTAATTCAAATACATATGAACTCAGAGTAAGTACTTTTCCTATTAATCCCCTCACTCCCAAACCTGACCATCAAATTCCAATCCAACAATGAACCCATTGAAATCATCCTAAAGGCTTTAATCCTAACTTTGTTAGGAACTCCAAGCTGATCTCACAATACTCTTTGTTTACCATATGCTAATCCACTTTGTGACCTTAACATATATGAGTCCACAATCAGAACAAGAAGACAATCAAAAGTTTGAGACAAGAATTCAAGTATATTCTCATTAAATTTTAGAATCAATACATTACCATGGCAAAAAAATGCAAAGAGAAACAAAACCTTGAAAATAAGCTCTCCTTGTTTAGTATAATACCATCAACAACAACCCTTACAAAATCAAAAAAGCTACAACTTATACCCTTAGTCACCTTGGAATCCTCAAAGAGGATGCATCAAGCTTCAGGTGAATAGAGTTAGGGTTTCAACTACCCAATCAATCAAAAATTACATGAAAAGTTATTGCAGGGGAAGAAACAGAGGCAACCCAGAGAAAATGAATCTCAAACAGATTTGCAATCATAAAAATCTGTGAGAATAGTACAAAATAGCAAGGAAATGCCATGAAAACTAGTCAAATTGGTCACCTGCAAACACACCTCGAGCACAAAACCATAGGGTACAAACCCTTGCACAGGATCACGGAGCACCTTGGACCACACTGCAACCGTCGGTGCCACCAAAAAAATCAAATTTGGCCTCAAAAGCAATTAAAATCAATCCTTTCTATCGCTGGAAACCCTCTACAAATTTGAATTTGAAAAACAATGGTCATTTCCAAGTGCTAGCAACAAGTCAGCAATCGACATTTAAATTTGAGCTATCTTTAAGTCGTGACCATCAGATCTTCCCTTTTCACAATCTTTATGTCTTTAACCCAACCAGATACCTTGTGTTAACCCTAGTGAACATGTGACAAAGCATTTTCCTATTCGCGCAATGAAAAACTTAACCAACCTTTAACTCTACGACTTAGCGAACAAAGGAAAATCTAACTCATCTCAGCTACATCTGGTGAACTGGCAACTGAAGGCTTTCATTAGTTCACAAAGAGCTTTATCTATCTGCCAAATAGTTTAGTGATTACATGAATACACACTCACTGAATCGCTAGTCTTTTTAGAGTACCACCATCTCATTTTGAAAATGAGTGAAAAGCATTGAAATTCATCAGGTCGCTAACCTTATTTGTCAGGATTGCCAAACCTTATACCAAAATTTGGGCCCACCTTCAAGAAGATCAACTATTGTCTCATCTTCGCATAGCCTTCCAAGATTCTTCCAGATCATAAGACAACCGTCGGATGAAGAATCTTACCCTGCTCTGACAACCCTCTGACATTGAAAGAGATCAATGACTATCTTAAGTTCACAAGTGTCAGAAGAAACCCATCAGATTACACGTCGACCGTCGATGCTCTGTCAGTGTCAGAACCAACTGATCCTTGAAAAACTTGGCCCCACTGACAGCATATCCAGTCATTCACCCATGGACCAATGACAGGTCACCAAATCAGCACACCTAGCATGTGGACACACCGCACATTATCCCCTCTAAAAAGGTTGAATCGATGGATGACGCATGATCTTAAAGCTCTGACACATTCCATAAGATCATGCACCCGTTGTTGATTTTCTGACAACATCAGGACCCTCTGACAAGCCCGCAACTTAGGTCCCACTGACAATTGACACTGTGTTAATACATGGACCAATGAGAAGCTACCAAATGCACCTACATGTCATCTTGGACCCACCTATTTGAAGCACCATGTCACAAAGGAAAATCAATGATCATCACAACATCACATAGCTCTGACAAATCCCTTGCGCTTTTGTGACAACCATTGGATCAAGATGGCGTTAAAGCCGGGCCCAAGAAAAATTAAACCAGAAACATAGGAAAAATTAAAATGCTGGACTTAGGGAGAATTAAACCTGCTAGACTATAGGCTTAAGGAAATAATTAAGCTCCAAGGGCCTAGGAAAATTAAAGACCGCCGGTGTTAGAGACTTAGGAAAAATTAAAGGACACAACCCTGTGAGGTGATAAAATAATAAGCCACATGCAAATTAGGACTTTTAAGTGACCCAGAAAAGGTAACTTGCAATTAGAATAGGGCTAGGGTAAAACAAAGGGTTTTCAAAGTAACAGCTAGTTTTTCAAAAATTTGAACCAAGGTTTATGCCAGAGACCTAAAAGCAATTGCAGAGACCAAGGGAAAAGGGCTAGAGCCATGAAATTTTTTCAAGGTGCTAACAGTGGCTCTATCTGGGGATGTATGCCTCCTACAAGCATAGCAAGGACTTAGAATCACTAGTTAAAGCACACCATCCCATTGGAAAAGTCTAACAATAGAGAGCAACAAGATCAAAACCTAAAGACCAAGACAAAATAGGACAGGGGCAAGCAACTTATTTATAGGATTTACAACATATACAAACCTAACTACTATTCATGGAAATAAAATACCTTTAATTGAAGTATCTCTTCAAGGATTATCCATGAACTAGCAATTCCTGAACTTCACCCTTTAGTTCTTTCACAATGTATGAGTCCTAGCCCTATTTCTCATGAATTAGATATGGCCCTAGCCAGAGGGGATCAAACTTACCATGCTTTCCCTTATCCTCCAGTCTAGCATTCCAAATCAGTACCAAATCACCAGGTTCAAACCTTCTTTCAACAATCCTCTTGTCATACAAATTCTTAACCTGCAACTACAATTTGGCATTTCTTGCAACTGACTCTCTCCTGATTTCATCCAGCCTGATGAGGTCCTCAATTCTCAACTGCATGTCATCATCTATGTCATCATCATATAATTGAACAAATTTATACATTTCCAATAAATTATTCTGAGGCATTCTTGCATGTATTCCATATACTAGGTCAAAAGGTGCACAACCAATTGCCCTCTTCATAGTCACCCTATCAGCCCATACAGCTAATGGCATTTTTGAATTCCATGCCCTCTTATTCTCTTCAAGAATCCTCTTTAGGATTTTAATCAAACTCTTATTAGTAGATTCTGCCTGACCATTTCCTTGTGGATGATAAGGTGAGGAATTAGATATTTGAATTCCTAAACCTTTGCAAAAGTTCTTATATTCAGCAAACCTGAAGCACATGGCATTGTCACTTACTATCCTCTCAGGGCACCCAAACCTTGTAACAATACTATTCAATAAAAAATTAGTTACCACCTTGGTGGTTGCATTTCTTGTAGGTATAGCCTCTACCCACTTTGTAAATTAATCAGTGGCAACTAAGATCCATGAGTGTCCTCCACTTGACTTGTTTGGTATCTCCCCTATGAAATCAATTCCCCATTTTTGGAAAGGAGCTTGTACTTCTATTGGTCTTAATGGCACATTGCCTAAAAATTTAAGCTTACCATAGAACCTTTGACAAGCATCACACCTCCTTACCAACTATTCTGCATCCTTGAATATTGTGGGCCACCAGAATCCTACTCTCAAGATTTTATGAGCAGTTGTTTTACCCATATAATGTCCACCACAAACTCCCTAATGCATTTCTTTAAACAACTTGTTAGCCTGATCTTCATGAACACATTTCAAAAGTATGCAATCTAAATTCTTTCTATACAATTTGCATTTTACAATTACATACTTGATGGCCTATAATTTTAATGTCCTCTTCTAATTATCATTCATGTCTGCTAGGCATTTCATATTTCTCAAGTAATAGCTGATATCTTGATACCAAACACAATCATTCATATCACATGTATAATCAATTTTAGAATGATTTATCTGATTTTCATCAAGATTGGATTGGGCCATTAGTTTTTCCAATCCTTGTCCTCTAACCAACTTAATAATTTTGATATCAATGTTGAATTCTTGGATCCTATTGATCCATCTGCATCTTCTCCCAGATACCTCTTGCTGTGAGAAAATATCCTTCATAGTTTCACTTGGCACAAAAGCAATCACAACTGCTCCCATCAAGTAACACCTAAAAGCCTTGACTACCTTCACAAGTGCATATGCTTGTTTCTCATTTATGTCATACTTCAATTCAACAGCCTATAAAGATTTATTGAAGAATGCAATAGGCTGCTCATAACCTTCCTTATTCTTTTGTAACAAAACTGTAGTAATAATATGAAAAGATGCAAAGGAGAAGATGTGCATTGGGACATTATATTCAGGTGCCTTAAGCATAGGTGCATCTTTGATAGCCTGCTTGATATTCTTGAAAGCCTCATCAGGCTCACCCTCCCAGTTGATAGTAGATCCTTTCTTCAACATCTTAGAAATAGGTCTAGTAACCTTTGCAAAATTTGTCACAAACCTCCTTAAGAAATTGACCTGACCAAAGAAGGACTAAATTCCTTTAACATTCTTTGGCCTCTGAATTTGATCAATAGTTGCTACCCTCTTAGGGTCAATTCTAACTCCTTGCTTGCCAACTAAGTGGCCAAGCAACTTACCTTCAGTGACACCAAATGCACATTTCCTTGGATTTAATGAAATGCCATATTCTAAAGCCCTCACAAATATTTTCTCTAAATGAGTACAATGATCTTCTTTCTTGGAATAGGCAGTTAAATCATCTTGATAAACAACAAGGAAATCATTGATAAAATCTGAAAAGGCAACATCCATTGCCCTCTGAAAAGTAGCACTAGCATTTGTGAGACCAAAAGGCATTCTCACATAAACATATGTCCCCCAAGGTGTAGTGAAAGCTATCTTAAACTATTCCGATTCTTTGACAATTACCTAATTGTAACCAAAGAAACCATCCATCATAGACATCAATTCAGATCCAGTCACTCTCTACAACATAGCTTCCATATTGGGCAGACAAAATTTATCCTTTAATGAGCTGATGTTCAAATTCCTGAAGTCCACACAAAGCCTGATGTCACCATTCTTCTTTCTGACAAGGACAAGATTTGACACCCAAGAAGAGTGCCTAATGGGCTTGATAATGCTAGCATCTCTTAACTTCATCAACTCTTCTTGAATCTTAGGTGCCAAAGTGGGATTAATAGGCCTTTGTTTTTGTCGAAAAGGTTTAGCATCTTCCTTCAAAGGAATGATATGTTGAAACAAGTCTTCTCTATAAACCTTTAGGTCATCATATGACCATGCAAAAACATGTCTGAATTTTCTCAATAATTCAATCAGAGATTTTCTCACATTGTGAGACATGTCCCTTCCAATGTATACCTTCTTAGGTGCCTCATGTGTTCCAAGATTTATCTCCTCTAGATCAACATGATCCTCTCTTTTGATATTCTTTTGAACTCTATCCTGGTTATCAAAGATAGTCTCCAAAACAACAAGCCCCTTGGGCACCTTTTTAGTTTTGAGTTGAATGACCTCATTTCCAAAGACAACCTCTTTTCCTTCTGTAGTCTCAACCAAGGTTGAACAATCAAATTCCTAACAATGATACTAATCTTCACAACTCATAAAATTCAAGGTATCATTATCATCATCAAAACTTGCCAATTTTCAATATTGTCTGGTACACTAGGCCTAGCCTAAATTTCAATTTTGGAAATACCAAGAAAATTAATATCACTGGGATTGATTGCTATATTGGCTAACAAATCAGCCATATTATTGTTACTCCTATCCTTCCACTCAATATTGAAAGCTTCAAAATTTTAAATCAAATCCCAAACTGCATTCCTATATTGTTTTAACCTTTTGTTCTTGGAAGCATATACTGACCTAACTTGGGACACCACCAACTTAGAATCACCAACAACACTTAAACACTTAATACCATGTTTTTGTGCCAACCTCAGTCCTAACAACAATGCCTCATATTCTACTATATGTTGGTACAAAAGAAATTCAATGTGAAAGAAAATTTTTAGGTGTTTCCATTAGGAGAAATAATAAAATACCTACTCCTGCTCCATCTTTGCAATTTTCACCATCAAAGTACATTACCCATAAATCACCCTTCACAAAATTAACACTTACCTCAATAGAGATAGGTGACAAAATAGGTTCCTTCTCAAGTACAGAGATCTCTACACTAAAAGCATTAATATCAGTATCCACAAAACATGTAGTATCATTATCAATACTTCTCTCAATCACATGGCATACTCTTGGTTCTCACTCAATCTTGACAAATTGATCATCAATCTTGAAAGTGGCATAGGAAAAATCACACTGTAAACTTCCACCCATGGCAGGACTCCACCTTCTAGATAGTAGCATCCCATAATGAGGAGGTTTGTCCACCACCAAAACACTCATTGTTAACTCTTTCTTTGGATATGCTACCAGCCTATATGACATTGCATTGATAGTCCCTATAATTGGTACCTCCCTCTGATCCATTGCACAACATCTGCCTTGAACTGTATCAACTTTAAGGCACAATTTTTCCATAATCTTGAAAGGCATAATAGTATTAGAGGCACCACTATCAATTATGCAATTTTTTAATTTCATTCCATTCACAAGGACACTTAAAAAGAATGGATCAATGTTTTGAAGGCTAGCATTGATAGAAATATCCAAATATATAGGAGGAATTTGAGATACAATTCCCTGAGCCACAACACCTTTCAAAGCTTTATCCTGAGATCCATTGCATGCAACATCATTTTTATGAACACTATCAACCCATGCAATAACTTTGTCCTTGTGTTCAAGGATCCTTAACAATTTTGAAAATGGAACCTTAATTGTAATTTGGGACAATACAGATAACATATCAACAGGAGAAAAGGAAGGAATCTCAATTTGCACTACCTTAGTATCCTTTTTCTTATCTGATATGTTAGGTGTATTAGCCACCTTCAGTTTTTCAATCTTAGCCATTGTGTTAACTGGCTTCTCAATCTCATTAGAAAATATTTCAACTCCAACTCCCTTAGGCTCACAATTCTTACCTTTTACATTCCTGAGTTTCACCATGTGATCACCTTTTGATGTGTTCTCATTAGGCTCTCCAGAGTTGGTACTTTTTATAAACATTCTTGCAACTTTCTCATTTGTATTCCCTACCACCATGCCTCTAGTTTTCACTTGGGAAATCATTCCTGTAGTAATCCTATCCATCTCTTCTCTAGAAGGTCTTCTTAAATTTACTAGCTCAAAAGAAGAGTTCATATTACATGTCTTCTTATCAATGTCTTCACCATGAAAAAATACCTCTTGATGAAAAAGGGCCTGATTATGTCTCTTCACATTTACATCTGCTTCTTCATCAAAATCAAAATCATCTTCATATCCTAGATATAAAGTATCCATGTTACATCCAATATCATCTTGATCTTCTTCTTGATCTATCTCCTCATTTCCACAATCTTGATTTGTAGCCATAGAATGTGCAACCACACAATGCTCTACAGAATGAGGGGATTGGCATGCAACACACCAAGGTATGTCCTCCATGACATTTATTGAAGCTTTTTGTAGAGGGTCAAGGACACCTCTATCATTATTTCCTCTTGCAATAGGGACCATAGGTTTTCCATCCTTCCGTTGGGTGTTGTAGGGGTAGTCCTGCAATCTATTCTACTTATTGAAGTTGTTGTTGAATTGAGGCCTTTCATTGGTAGGAGCACTAATGTTCCTACTTTCAGGTGCCTTCAAATCCTTCAATGCATTGAGCACCTTATCCAATTTATCTTCTTCTTTCCTCCTAGTTCCAACATTCCTATCATTTTCCTTTTTGTATTTCTTGTCCCTAAACAACTTAGGGTCATCTCTCTTCCCACCCAACTTTCCTGATATTTTCATACTGTTCTCAATATTGACAGGAATCCTAAAAGAATCTCTAAGAGTTCTTGGTTCTTTGTCCCTCAACAAGTATCCAATATTTGCATCAAATGCATTGAAGTATGTAGTTAGACAAACATTGTCATCTAACCGCATAACTTGGAACAACTTATACATACCCTTCTGAAATCTCATGTTGAACTTAGTTGCAGACTCATTTTGATTTTTCCTTATGGTATTGAATTCATTCAACATGAAACTAGCATTAGGCCTATCACCATACTGCTCTTTAAAACATCTCTCAAAAGAATCCCAAGTATCAATACATTTATCAGGAAGTCTCTTAAACCAATCTCTAGCATCCTCCATTAGAGATTGAACAAACAATTTCATGACTGCATCCTCATGCTCTACCTCATAATCATTAAGCATATAAAAAAATAACCTAAGATTCTCCTCACCAGTAATAGCATTATTACCAGCAAACTTAGGTACCTTATCTCTTATATCATTTGGAAAAGCATTCGGGTAGCCTGGTATCCCATCAAAACTAATTTTCCTATAGCCTTCTAGTTGCATAGGTCTTCTTTGAAATCCTAAACTAGTGTTCCCACTAGAATTATTATTTTTATCTACATTCCCACCCACTTTCACATTTGACTATCTATTAGCATCAACAAATGATTTGGTAGATACATTAGGAATTAGATTACTAGTAGTAGCATTGCTAAGTCAAACAGTAGAGTTCATAGATGGCATACCTAGTTCAGTAGTAGAAGGGCCATGAACATTACCTGATGAAGCCTTCAAGAACTAGATCTTTCTTCTCTTCTCTACAATAGAAGCATCAACTTCAGCTCTTTCCAACTCTTGAGCAAGAGCTTCATCCTCTTTTCTTTATCTTTCTATCTCTATCTCCCTATTTGATTTAGGTGGTGGGATCCCTGGTATTGTCACTGGTTTGCTTGCTTGGACACCCACCATCTTCTGCTTTCCTTTTTCATTAATAACTATAGTAGGCCTAGTGATCTCATGTCCATGCCCACCCTTAGGCAATGGAGCATAACTTTTCACTTGTGTGATCATAGGGCCCTCTTCATCAAACACATGATCTTGCAACAAGCGTTCCTGCTCACTTCTTAGAGCTTCAAGATCACCAAAAACATCATGCTGCGACACACTAGGAGCAGAAGCAAGAATATTGTTTCTCTCCTTCATTTCATTAATCTTTCTAAGGAGAGACTATCTTTCTATTAGAGCATTCACCTTTTTAGCCTCTCTCTCCTTTTGTAACCTCTTATGTATGGCATCCTGCTCTGCCAACTACCTAAGTGCATTTAAATCATCTAGGTCTATCATAATGTCATAAGAACTTGATGACACATCCATATCAGTGAGATTTTGATATGGGAAATGGACTTGCCTTGGTCTCATGGGTTCCCTTCTAAAATTATCTTCATCAAGATCTAAATCAATCTCCAAACCCATCTCTCTAGCTTCTTCATCTTGACGTACAGGCAATGAACTCTTGTCTTGAAATACAACCTCTGGGGTATCATAAAATTTATCTTCAGAGTGACCACCATCTGATCTAGAAATTCTATCTTATGGACCTTCCTCACTTGAGGAAACATGTGGTGCTCTACCTCTGGTATTTCTTTGTTATCTTATGGGAGCACTAGTAGACTCACCATTCCTTCTGATCCAACTCTTCTTCTCCTGTCTAGGTAACTGCTCTAGAGTGACCTCTAGATTTTTTTATGAAAAAGGACCTAGTATTCCTTCTTTTGTCACTGATTTGAAATATGAAACTTGTTCTAACCTTTTGATTTTCCACCCACCAAAGTGGGAAAACCTTTAACTCAATGCAACCAGAAAATATGAGTGCACTTTGAAAACTTTAATCTCTAGACTCTCCCCAGTAGAGTTGCCATTTTTTTGGTGACTCGGATGAGTAAATCAATCTAGTCAATAAAATTTTGACTTTGCAAGATGACTACAACCAAAGATTCTAACACATATCCTTTTTCATTTTTGTTCTCCCCAGCAGAGTCACCATTTTGTTGGGAGTTCCCTTTGATCTTCAACTTGCAGATTTATACTTTGATGGATAACTTTAGTATAACTTTGACTCTATCACCACTCCAAAGTCTACAAGGGAGACGGCCAATTAACAAGGATCAACAATGAGGTCCTCCTACACTTTGAGCCTTAATGCTCAAGTGGGTGTACCCTTGATTCACTTCTTCAAAGGAATCCAAAATATTATACAACTATATCCTTTACTAACCGATTGAAAGATTTTATCATTTGAATGTGTGTGATTGATGATGATGGATCACTTCCAAAGAATAGATCAGTGCTTTATCCCAAGGAAAAGAGTCACCTAGTAACATATATCAAATAAAACCTTAATTCAAATACATATGAACTTAGAGTAAGTGCTTTTCCTATTACTCCCCTCACTCCCAAACCTGACCATCAAATTCCAATCCAACAATGAACCCACTAAAATCACCCTAAAGGCTTTAATCATAACTTTGTTAGGAACTCCAAGCTGATCTCACAATAATCTTTGTTTACCATATGCTAATCCACTTTGTGACCTTAACATATATGAGTCCACAATCAGAACAAGAAGGCAATCCAAAGTTTGAGACAAGAATTCAAGTATATTATCATTAACCTTTAGAATCAATACATTACCAGGGCAACAAAATGAAAAGAGAAACAAAACCTTGAAAACAAGCTCTCCTTGTTCAGTATAATACCATCAACAACAACCCGTACAAAATAAAAAAAGCTACAACTTATACCCCTAGTCACCTTGGAATCCTCAAAGAGGATGCATCAAGCTTCGGGTGAATAGAGTTAGGGTTTCAACTATCCAACCAATTAAAAATTACATCAGAAGTTATTGCAAGGGAAGAAACATAGGTAACCTAGAGAAAATGAATCTCAAATAGATTTGCAATCATCAAAATCTGTGAGAACAGTACAAAATAGGAAGGAAATGCCATGAAAACTAGTCAAATCAGCCATCCGCAAACACACCTTAAGCACAAAACCACAGGGTACAAACCCCTGCAAATGATCACGAACCACCCTAAACCACACTGCAACCATCGGTGCCACCAAAAAAATCAAATCTGGCCTCAAAAGCAATTAAAATCAGTCCTTTCTATCAGTGGAAACCCTCTGCAAATTTGAATTTGAAAAATAATGGTCATTTCCAAGCGCTAGCAGCAAATCGGCAGTTGACGTTTAAATCTAAGCTATCTTTAAGTCATGACCATCAGATCTTCCCTTTTTATGGTCTTTATGTCTTTAACCCAATGAGATACCTCAGGTTAACCCTAGCGAACATGCGACAAAACATTTTCCTGTTCATGGAATGAAAAACTTAGCTTGCCTTTAACTCTGTGACTTAGGGAACAATGGAAAATCTAACTCATCTCAGCTACATCTGGCGAACTGGCAACTAAAGGGTTTCATCAATTCACAAAGAACTTTATCTATCTGCCAAATAGTTTAGCGATTCCATGAATACACACTCACTAAATCGCCAGTCTTTTTAGAGTACCACCATCTCATTTCATGAACAAGAGAAAAGCATCAAAATTCATCGGGCCTCTAACCTTATTTGTTAGGATTGCCAAACCTTAGACCAAAATTTGGGCCCACCTTCAAGAAGATTGATGGTTGTCTCATCTTCACATAGCCTTCCAAGATTCTTCTAGATCATAAGACAACCATCGGATGAAGAATCTTACCTTGCTCTGACAACCCTTTGACACTGAAAGAGATCAACAGCTATCTTAAGTTTGCAAGTGTCAGAAAAACCCCATCAGATTACACACCGACCGTCAATGCTCTATCAGTGTTAGAATCCACTGATCCTCAAAAAACTTGGCCCCACTCACAACATATCCAGTCATTCACCCATGGACCAATCATAGGTCACCAAATTAGCACACCTGGCATGTGGACCCACTGCACATTATCCCCTATAAAAAGGTAGAATCAACGAACAACACATGATCTTAAACCTCTGACACATCCCATAAGATCATGCACCCATCATTGATTTTATGACAATGTCAGGACCCTCTGACAAGCCCACAACTCAAGTCCCACTGACAACTACCACCATGTTAATACATGGACCAATGAGAAGCCACCAAATACACCTACATGTCACCTTGGACCCACCTATTTTAAGCACCGTGTGACAAAGGAAAATCAATGACTTAGGGAGAATTAGGGAGAATTAAACTCTCTAGACTATAGGCTTAAGGATATAATTAAGCACCAAGGACCTAGGAAAATTAAAGACCACCGGCGTTAGAGACTTAGGAAAACTTAAAGGACACGACCTTGCAAGGTTTTAAAATAATAAGGCACATGCGAATTAGGACTTTTAAGTGACCCAGAAAAGGTAACTTGAAATTAGGACAGGGCCAGGGTAAAATAAAGGGTTTTCAAAGTAACGGCTAGTTTTTCAAAAATTTGAACCAGGGTTTATGCCAGAGAGCTAAAAGCAACTGCAAAGACCAGGGGAAAAGGGGTAGAGCCATGAAATTTTTTCAAGGTGCTAACATGTAGCATAGAAGAAATATTATCCATTACATCAATCACTTTGTTGTGTGCCCTTGGAATTTGTTGGAACATGATATGTACAAAATACTTTCAGAGATCATCGACTATCCACTTTTAGGGCACTAGTTTTTCATGCTTTCTTTGATAACTATCATTGACCTTATTGATGACTAGTTGTGAGTCTCCAAAGACCTTGAGTTCATCCACTCACAATTCAATGGCTATCTTCATGTCATTGATCAGAGCTTCATACTTAGCAATGTTGTTTGTACAAGAAAACAACATCTTGTATGCTTTGAGTAAAGGGTACTTTTGTTGCATGATGAATAGTATCTTGGCACCTGACCCCTGTTGGGTGAATGATCTGTCAAAGTAGATAGTCCATGATTGATGTGTGATAAGAAATATGGACTCATCTGGAAACTCAATGCTTAATGGTTGATGATCTATGAGAGGTGCCTCCTCCAAGTAATCTGCAATTGCCTATCCTTTGATACCTTTTCTTTCTACATACTCGATATCAAACTCATTGAGTATCATGACCCACTTTTCTAGTCTACCTGTGAGAGAAGCCTTGTTGCGAAAATATTTGAAGGGATCAATCTTAGTAATGAGGTGTGTAGTATGAGAAAGCATTAGTGTCTCAGTTTTTGTGAAGAAAATACCACTGTTAAGAAAGCCTTCTCTATGACATAGTAGTTCATTTCATATGAGACTAGTGCCCTATTGATGTAGTAAATAACTCTTTCCTTATTATTATGATCTTCTTGAGCTAATAGGACACCCAGTGACATCTCTCTAGAAGAGATGTAAATAATGAATAGCTTCCTAGGAATGGGAGGAATCAGTATTGGAGGATTCATAAGGTACTTCTTGATCTATGTGAGCCCTTTATCATAGTCTTTGTTTCATTCGTAAGTCAGACCTTTGTGTAAAGTCTTATTATGAAGGGTTAAGACTTGTCGCCCAGTTGTGAGATGAAGTGCTAGATAGATTGTAATCAGCCTTGGATTCCTCTCATCTGACTAATGTTGCGTGGCAGAGGCATTTCCATGATGGATTGGACCTTCTCAGGATCCACTTCTATGCCTTTTGCAGAGATGGTGTAACCAAGTAGTTTTCTAGATGTAACCCCGAATGCACACTTCTTTGGATTAAGCCTCAGACTGAAATGTTCCACATGATCCAGTATAGGACCTATATCTGCAAGGGGTTTCTTTCATTTCTTGCTCTGGCTAAGGTATCATCCACATAGTCTTCCATTATCTTATGCATCATGTCATGAAAGATAGTGGTAACAACCATCTGATATGTAGCCCCAACATTTTTTAGCTTGAAGGGCATGACGTTCCAACAGAAATTCCCCCATGCACATGTGAAGGTATTTTTCTCTTGATCTTCTAGTGCTATTTTTATCTAGTTGTAGCCAGAGAAACCATCCATCAGTGAGTATAATTCATAACTAGCTGTCATGTCCACAATCATGTGAATGTTAGGCAATAAAAAGTTGTCTTTAGGACATGCCTTGTTTAAGTCCCAAAAATCTATGTAGACTCAGATGGATTTGTCATGTTTAGATACTAGAACTATGTTAGAAATCCATTTCGCATAGTCAATTTTTTTGATGAAGCCAACTTTAAGAAGTTTCTCCAGTTTAGATTTGACTAGTAATTCCACTTGCTGATGCATCTTACGAAGCTTTTGTTTAACATGCTTAATACTTGGTACAATGGACAAGTGATGCATGGTCAGATTAGGATCCAATCCTAGCATGTCAGAGTATGCCCATGTGAAATTGATCTTCTTTCTCTGAAAGAAAGCAATGAATACCTCTTTTTCTTCTTTAGATAATGATTATGCCAAATGAATGATCTAAGGTTGTGCTTTTGTACCCAAGTTCAAAGGTTGAGTTGATTCAAGTAGTACTAATGACTGTTCCTAAAAGTGACTTGGAAGCATATCAAGTATCTCATCCTTGGGTGCCTCAAAGAGGTTCTCACCCTCAGATACGTCATTTATTTTTACTTTTTTCAGCTCTGATACTTCCATAATGTGGTTTTCACCATCAAAATGCCTACTCTTTTTTATTTTAATTTTGTGACTGAGATACTTGATATTGACCTAAGTTATGTTGACACTGTCTTCACTGGTGGAGGAATTTATTGGTTTGATCTAGGAGCATCTCGGGTCCTTGGCAAGCCTATGTCACCAAAAAAACAAAACAATTTGGAGTTTTTTTGTGTTGCTCGGTTCCTTCTTTGACTGATTTGGTTGGTTTCCTTTGGTTACCAAGTGTGGTTGGTTATCTCTTGGGTGGCTAGTTATTTCACTGGCACTTGACATTTCCTGTCTACTACTTAGTTATCTTGCTCACGAATGGGTCTAGTTTTAGTTCCTATTGTGGAGACTTATGCATTTATATTGGATCATGGATTTAATGTTGGTATCCATCATTGGGAAGCATGTGATCCTAGACCTGACCATTTCTTCCATTAATTATGGATCTAAAGGCCAACTCAATTTGGTAGCTTCTTGTATAAATGTAGATGTTTGGTTGTAGATTAGGCAGTGAGTTTTGGATAGAAGATGGTAAATATTAGATTGGAGATTTGGTAAGAGATCCTCGCATGTTTGAGGACTTATGAGATTCATTGTAATATCAAGCCATAACTGGGAAGGCCTTACAGCCCAACATGCTTGGATCATTAGGGTGCACCATTTTTGGGCCCCTCTTGCATCCCTGCCTTGTGTCAAGTGGTATTAGAGTGAGGTGAGATCTTGATCTAGTTCCACAGGTCTAGGTTTGTAGGCTCCTCTTGAAGCCCTATTTGATTTTTGTAGGGTAGTAGATTGTGATCTGACTTGCAATTGTAGAGGGTTGTCAAGATGGTTCGTGGGAGGTGAGATGTAGATCTAGGATTGGCAGATA
The DNA here is from genome assembly GCA_027943335.1 of Chamaecyparis obtusa. Taxonomy (NCBI): domain Eukaryota; kingdom Viridiplantae; phylum Streptophyta; class Pinopsida; order Cupressales; family Cupressaceae; genus Chamaecyparis; species Chamaecyparis obtusa. The sequence goes on along the minus strand of BSBK01001047.1, from coordinate 204,981 downwards.
TACTAAGGTAGATTGCTGCTAGGTTAGAAGTTGTGGAAACAACCCAAAGAAGAGGCAGACATCTTGAAGATGTTAGTGATGATGAAGTTGACAAAGAATAGGAAAATGCAGAACCTACACCTATCATGGATCAAGGTGAAGAAATATTTTTGCAGGCTTTGACAAGTTTGAAGTCAACACCACATTTCAATCCTCTTGAGTATGGTGGAAAGCTAGATTCTGATGAATTGGTGGACTAGATCACTGAGATGGAAAATTACTTTAAATATGAAAACATTCCTGAGGATAAGAAGGTGAAGATTGCAAGAAAAATTTGAAAAGTCATGCATCCTTATGGTGTGAACATCTACAATTGGATAGGAAGAGGAAAGGAAAAGATAAAATCAAGGTATGGAATATAATGGTTAACAAATTGAAAGGAAATTTCTTACCCCCTGTGATTATCAGATTAACCTAGTTCGGCAAATACAAAGTTTGAGATAGAAAGATAACTTGGTAAAGGAGTATACTAAGGAATTCTATAAATTGGATATCAGATCTGGACATGATGAAGATGATGCAGAAAGAATTGGTAGATACTTGAATAGTTTGAGAGTTTCCATCCAAGAGGAAATTAGTATGGTTAAGTTGGGGATCTTTGAAGAGGCTTATCAATTTTCTTTGAAGGCCGAGGAGAAATTGAACAAGAGACATAAGCAAAGAAAAAGAGGTTGAGGTGGTAGATTCCATAGAGGAAGAGGTAGATCTAATGGTGATAATGGTAGATCTAGACTAGAAAACACAAATCTGGACAAAGTCAAGACCGATTGGAAAGGTGAAAGTTCATCTAGAGGTAGAGGTAGTAACTACCGAGGTGGTTATGGTAGAGGAAGTTTCTGAGGAACTTGTTACAATTGTGGAGAAGAAGGACATAGATCTTTTGAATGCACATAGGCTAGTAAGAAGGCTGGTAGTAGTGGAAATGCTTTTGTGCAAGAAGAATCACTGAATGAACCTCAGAAAGAAAATAACTTGACGGTAAGGAGAGCACTATGGAATGAAAGAAATAAGGAAGATCTGATAAGGAAAAGTTTTTTCAAGACCAGATGTAGAGTTTTTGATAAATTTTGGAAGGTAATCATTGACAGTGGTAGCTCGGAGAATCTAGCATCTAAAGAGATGGTCACAAAATTGTAGTTGGAAAGGTTGGTACATCTGAATCCCTATCAGATTTCATGGATCAAAGATGAGCATACAATCCTGGTAAGTGAACAATTCTATGTGAATTTGAAGATTGGAAAGTACTATGATAAGGTGTTATGTGATATCATGCCTATGGATTGTTGTTATATTTTGTTGGGAAGACCTTGGCAATATGATATACATGCTATATATGATGGGAGATTGCATAAGTATACTATTGTGGCTGATGGAAGGAAACAAATCTTGTTACCATTGATGGAAGAACCTGTTAGTAATGTTTGCACATATCTGAAAGTTTGTTTGTTGGAAGGAAGAAAGTTTGTTAACTCTTTGAAGAATAATGATGTATGTTTTGCTGTGATCCCTAACAAGTTGAGTAAGAAAATAGAGGATAATGTCCCTAAGGAGATTGATAAGTTACTCACTGAGTATAGTGATATCATTTTTGATAATGTATTTGATGGTTTGCCACCAAAAAAAAGCATTGATCATTGTGTGGATCTAATCCTTGGAGCTAGTTTACCGAATAAGGCACCTCATAGGTTGACACCTACAAAGAATCAGGAATTGAACCGAAAGATTCAAGAATTGCTGGAGAAAGGTTTGATCAGAGAAAGTTTGAGCCCTTGTGTAGTACCTACTATATTGGTACTAAAGAAGAATGGAGAATGTGCACTGATACCAGAGAAATCAATAAGATAATAGTGAAGTATAGGTTTCCTATACTGATAATGGATGATATAATGGATAGTTTGATTGGAGAAAAGTATTTCACAAAGATTAATTTGAAAAGTGGGTATCATCAGATTAGAATCAGTGAAGATGATGAATGGAAGACTACTTTCAAGACAAAAGAAGGTTTGTATGAGTGGTTGGTTATGCTTTTGGTTTAACTAATGCACTAAGTACTTTTATGAGGTTGATGAATGAGGTTTTGAACAAAGTATTGGGTAAATTTTTGATTGTATATCTTGATGATATTCTGATATTTAGTAAGACTAGTGAAGAACATTTGTTTCATGTTAGACAAGTTTTGTAGAGATTGAAAGAAGAAAGGTTGCTGATAAATCTGAAAAAGTGTTCATTCATGAAAGAGGAGATTGTGTATTTGGGATTTCTTATTTCAGTTGATGGTCTGAAGATGGATCCTGAAAATGTTGAAGCTATTTTGAATTGGCCTACACCTATGAATGCTAGTGAGGTAAGATTGTTTCATGGTTTGGCAAGTTTTTACCGAAAGTTCACAAGGAATTTCAATTCAACTTGTAATGCTATGACTGAGACTATGAGAGGAGACAAAAGAGAATTCAAGTAGACACATGGAGGTGACAAAATTTTTGAGACTCTAAAGAAAAAGGTTGTTAAATTACCCATTTTGGCATTACCTGATTTTAGTAGGGTATTTCAAAAGGAATGTGATGCAAGTGGAAGTGCAATTGGAGCTATGTTGAGTCAAGAAGGTAAACTTGTTGCTTTCTTTAGTGAAAATTTGAATGATGGTAGAAGGAAATATTCTATGTATAATCAAGAATTCTATGCTATTGTTCAAGCACTGAAGAAATGGAGACATTATTTGATACCGAGTGAATTTGTGTTGTATACTGATCATAAGGCTTTACAATATTTGGGTAGTCAGAATAAGTTTAATCAGAGACATATGAAATGGGTTGAGTATTTGAAGAGTTATACATTTTTAAAAAATCATAAGAGTGGAGTCACTAACTAACTTGTTGATGCATTGAGTAGAGGAAGATCTTTGATGACAGAGATGAAAATTGAAGTTCTTGGTTTTGATGAGATGAGAGATTCTTATGAGTTTGACCCTATGGTGCAGGGGTACCTAAACAAAATAGGGCCCTCACAAATAGAAATTTTGTTGTGTCTTTCTCTAAGAGAGCCTTGTAAATGAAATAAAGGTCTGAGGACCAGGTTGTGTGTTTTGGCAATACTAGTTAGGTGATTAGAATTACTAGGAGTCTTTGGATAGAGCTCAAAGCTAGTGAGGTACTCCTTGACATGAAGTCCTACTGAAAGGATAGGAGTTATTTTGGAAACTTTTCAAGATGTTAATAGTTGGAAATAAGTTTTCTATTCCTAGAAGTCACCTAGGAAGAGTTATAGTCTTAGGAAGATAAGAGTTAGCCATTTTGGCAAAAGATGTAAAAGTTGCTAACTGCACCTTTGCACTTTTGAAAATGTTGCTCAACAACATTTAGAAAACTCATCCTGTAATGGTGGATTTGACTCCTACAATGATAGGAACCCTAAATGATGAGACCAAAGACCTAAGAGACCATATTTAAACTTGGAAAACCCTAATATATCTAGAAGTTCATGTATTCTGTATGGATAGTGTGCTCATGAAGCTTGTTTGTATGTGAAGAACTACATCAGTGAATCAATTGAAGCTTTTTTTTGCTAAATTTGTGACTGTAACACTTTGGCATTGTAATTTGGTTTATTTTGAGTAGTATTGATTCAATAGATTAGGTGTGTGTGTGTGTGTTTCTTTCCAAGTTTGTAAATATTTTCATTTTGCCAGTTCACTATCTTGAACCAGGTAGTTGGTATTGAGAGTCATGTAACTCACTATCCCATTGTAGAAATGGTATGACCTCTTTAGGATAGTGAGTTTAATCTATGTACTTATTTATTGAAGGAGGAAGGGCCCTCAAAAGCCATGGAATCATTTTTAAAATCTTTCCCTAGGCGAGCTAGTGCATGCCCGGTTAGGGAAGAGTGAAATTGCAGAGGTTCTAGTTTACAGGGTTATGAAGATATGGAAGAATGCAAGTATGGAGTGGATAGGGGATTGAGCAGAGGTTCTTTTTTGTGAAGGAAGGGTTCCTAAAAATCTTGGAAGGAACCTAATGAAGCTAAGGAACAGATAGACCTAAATAAGGCCTAGAAACCCTCAAAAACCCTCATCTGGTATCAGGGTACTATACGACCATTTGGAGCCCCAAAAATCCAAAAATCCTTGAGACCTAGTTGAAATAATAGGAGTCTATGAAGGAAGTTCGGACGGGTTAATGGGGAAAAAATGAGTTATTCCCTAATTTCTCGGAGCAGGAGGGCTAATAGGGGTGCTTTCCTTGTAGCTCTATTTTGATAGAAAATTTTGAAATTGGTAAGATGAATCAATGCACAAGGTTATCTTAAGCATTGGAAAGAGTGTATTGGAATGTTATAAAACACCTCCATAACCCTACAAGAATCTTGGAGAGTTGTGAGCAGTTAGACCTTAGAAAAGCTAAGGAGCCTAGTGTATTCCTCACTTAAGATGAGTACCTAGAAGTGAGAAAGCTTGGAGTTTTGCACATGATAGAAGAGTGGGGGTTTGTATTGGGGGATCAAAAGTAGTTTGGGGATCCTATAGATTGAGGTGGTGATCTTATAAGACACCTTAGGTCTTAGTGGAAGAATAGTGGCATGAACTAGTGATTAGTTCATCCCTTCTCCCTATCAAGTGGTATTAGAGCATATTGAAGGTGTGGGAAAAGAAATTTAAGAGAAAGGTGAATGCTTTCACCTAATGAATCTAGTGGATCAAGAAAAATGGTGACCAATGAGGAATTGGTCAAGAAATTTGAAGAGCAAGAGGAGGATAACAAGTTGTTGAGGCAAAGGTTAGCACAACTTGAACAATTGTTGAGTGATGTCCAAGACAAGGCAAATAGATTCAAGGAAAAGATGGAAAAAAAGTAAGAGAAAGAAGCCAAAGAAAAGGAGATTGAGTTGGAGGAAGAAGATCCAACACCAGACCTTGTTATACTAGAGGAGCCATTCTTAAAGGCACTAAAAGCAATCAATAGAAAAGCTTTGGAAAGCATTCCTTTGTTTAGTGGCAAGATGGATCCAGATCTCATCATGGATTGGATTGAAGGAATGGAGAACCATTTTGAATGTGATGGTGTATCTGATGTTCAAAAGGTCAAGGTAGAAAAATCAAGGTTAAGAGGCTCTTCCTTAACCTGGTGGAAATTTGTCCAAACTAAAAGAGAGAAGGAAGGAAAGAGCCCCATAGTCACTTGGAAAGGAATGGTGGCTAAAATTAGGAAGGCTTATATTCTTGATGATTATGAGATATAGTGGCATAGGAGAAGGAAGAACCTTAGACAAAAGGAGATGGATGTACACTCCTACACTGAAGAATTTCAAAAACTATGCCTAAGGTCCAAGGTGGTGGAAGATGAAAGTATTAGGTTGGAAAGGTACTTGAATGGTCTTAAGTGGTCCATCCAAGAAGACATGAGTCTTGTCACTCCAAAAATAGTCCATCAATATTATCAAATAGATCTAAAGGTGGAAGAGAAAGGAAAGAGAAAGTAGGACCAGACCTCAAAGAATAGAGGAAGAGGTAGAGATGGTAGAGGACATAGGGGAAGCTATGGAGGTAGAAGCTGTTGGACTAACCACCAACATCTCCCTTTGGGATTCATGACATGGTTTAACAACCTCCTATGTTCTATAAGTCTAGTTGTTGTATCAGGCATAAACATGTCAATCTTTTTGTGCAACGACAACTACTAATTATAACAAGTGGTATCAGAGCTTGGTCACAGGTTTGAATCCCCTTAGGTGAGTCTGGGGGGGGGGGGATTGTTGGACTAACCACCAACGTCTCCCTTCAGGATTCATGACATGGTTAACAGCCTCCTATGTTCTATAAGTCTAGTGGTTGTATCAAACATTAAAAGTGTTAGGAATGAATGTTGAATGCTTGGCAGTCATTCTGTAGCAGTTGTTGTTGCATTCATGACTTTGATTGTCATTGATGTCAACATAGTGATCTTCTGGAGACTTGCAGAGAAGCAGACAATGTTTTGATTAGCGCATGTGGGATATTGTAGTTGGAGATATGCGATGTTTAGGTTATACTCTTTGATATGTTATATGTCTATGGTTAAGAGTGCAGATAGTAATTATTTTATTCATGAAAGTTATGAGCATTTTGGTGGAAGCAATATTTAGGCATTGTTCCTGAGTAGCGGTTTTTGGAAATTGAATGATATCTCTTGATTGGAATGGAATCTAGTTTTGTGTAGTTAAAGGGAAGTTTGAGACACATTTTTAGTGACATGGTTCATAGCACAAACTTTTAGGTCCTACGAGTGAAGAGTTATTGTATCTAGAAGCTAACAGTTTTGTGTAATTTTGATGTAGCGTGTGGTAACTTTTATTTTGTAATTGTGTGCTGACTCATTTGTAATTATTTGAGTGTGGTATAAAGGAAGGACTATTTTTCCTTATTGATATATGAGAAAGGAATGTGAGCATGATATGATTGAATGCAAATGTATACATGAAGTGAAGAAGGGAGCCTATGAAGTTGTGAACACAAAATTGTGAAGGAAGACATGTGAAGTACATAGATCTGAGAGTGAGATGTGGTATAGTAGTGAGTGTGGTTTGGCATAGTGAGGAGGTAACATATTTGATATTATTCTTCTAAATAATATTAAGCTCATTTGGGCAGTGTGTTCAATGATCTTACCCTGAACCTATTTGGGCAGTGGGTCCTTCTGTCTTCCATAACTCCTAACAGGGTTAGAATCTTCTAACAGGGATTCAAAATCTTCTAACATGGATTTATATGTACTGAATGTATTTCATAAGACTCCTAACAGAGTCCATCATTTTACAAGGAATATTCATATTAGTGCATCTTTTGTGGGCATCATTCCCACCGGGGTTTACTCTTTGATCAAGAGGTTCCCTAGTCAACATATCTTGTGTTATTGTGTCATTGTGTATGAATATCTTTCTATGGTTGGTAATTATATTTCTTACATGGTTAAATGCTATTGAACTTGATAAAAGTTATAATTATCTAAATACTGATTCACCCCCCCTCTTAGTTATCTTGGTGGACTTTACTTTCTAACAAACATGTCGATCTTTTGGTGCAATGACAACTACTACTTGTAACAGAAGTAATGACAGCAGACCCGAAGGTGAGTCCAAGCTGACTAAACAAAGTGGAGAGACCAGCCAAAGAGGTGGTTCAAGCAGAGGTAGAGGATTTGAAGGAAGAGGTAGGTCACCAAGAGGAAGGGGACCATCTTATTTTTCTACTATGAAGTGTTACCACTATGAGCAATTGGGGCATCCTACCTATAGGTGTCCTGAAAAGGGATCAACGTCACAAGGTGAAAATAAAGTGGCATATGTACATGAAGATACTTCAAGTGTGAAGTCTCCTAATATCTAATTGGATTTAGAGAGTGGTGAGAATTTGATGGTGAAAAGTATCCTAATTAGGGAACTAGTCAAGGAGGAGCCCAACCAAAGGAGGTCACTCTTCAAGGTAAGTTGTAAAATTATGGAAAAAGTTTGCAAAGTTATCATAGACTCAGGGTCTACTAATGACATTATTGTTGTCATATTTTTGCACATTTTTGGAAACCTAATTACTAGATGTGCTCTGTACACTAGTTTGCATTATTATGTGGTGTTGATTAAGATTTGTGTTCATTTCATTGCAAGTACATGAAAGGGAAAAGAGATAATTATTGTAGCTAAGATTACATGTGTCATATCATGAAATATGTTGTACAAAAGAAAAGAACTGAAAAGGAAACATCTCTCTGAGCTCACACATGCCGTGAGCATAGAAAATACAAAAATTTCATAAATGAGTGCAAGTATACATAAATTAATGGAGCTAGATGCAGGGGTACCAGACATTGCCTGGTAGTGATAGTTGATTCTTCTGTGTGCTTGGGGTGTTCTTGTGATCTTGAACCTATAAGATGAGAGAGAGAAATTGGTTAGATCCAATGGATCTAAGAAATGAATGGTGCCACAACATCTACAAACATGCATACGTGCACTCAGTCATGCACCTCTGGCATGGGCCGTGCTCAGGGCATGTGCATCAAGGAGCCTCTAGAAATAAATGAAATACCGTTGTTTTTTACTAATGTGTTTTCTCCATGTGCAGATATAGGCTACAACACCCATGATCAGTATTGAGTCTCCTAGTACCCTACACTAAACTGGTGAGGGTTGTAATAAGCTCTATTCCCATAGAGTTTTTGGCAACCCTAACCATCTCAAGGAGAGGCACTGAATCATATAGGGGGCATTCAATGGATGGTAGTATCAATGAGACATAAAGCCAAATCAAATAAGCATGGTCAAAATAGGGCATGGACCAGTTCCAAGAGGCATTCATAGCATATTAAGATGGCATGAATTATGTTTAGAACATAGTACTAGCAGTTTCAGAAGAATACCTCATCAGCATGGCAAAAAAAATAAGGTACACAAATTGGTATATTGGGAAAGATACATTACAACATATATTCTTTCAATATATTAATGCTATGGCATGAGCATATAAAATATGATAACCAATAGGGCATCAAAGTACAGTCCCCTATTTTACTCATGAGTGTGAACATGGAGAGCATATTTTTTAAATCAATAACACTACAACAGAGGGGATAGGCTAGAACAAATGAGCATGTAATGATGGCTAAAGGGCATTGCATATATGTAGAGCTTTCAAAACCATATGGCTACAATCAAAGGCCACCATGAGGACTGTGCCATGAAAATGATAGCAATATCCTTCCATGGCACCCTCAATAGTTTAGAGTATTATTATTGTAACTTTCAAATACAATGCAGAAGTTCACAAATACAATGATCACAATTGCACATAATATAAAATGCTAGATACAGTCAATAACATACAGAATGTATAGAGCATGGCGCCCCTAGCATTCTCTCGGGCCCTCATTGAACAACAAATTCAATATGCCATGAATAGTGAGGATGGTGTTTTGAAAATCATAGCAAAAGGAAGATACATAAGATACATGATGTCATCAAACAATGGACAAAGGGCATTCAAAAGAACTAAGGATGCTCTATCTCAAGTTATAGCCCATGAGCATCCAAACAATGCCAGTCAAATCATGAACAAAAGGCTTAGTCCCCAAGTTCTTAACATTGAGCATTGTAATAGAGCACAGGTTGGGATGTCGTGCCACGGAGATCACAACAAATAAAAAGGAGCAACAAATGTCATAGCCATGACAAATAGAGATTACAAGGCTTCAGAGAAGTAATGAATACACAAGTAAATTGTGGGCCATTGAATCTGTACCTATACAAGTAACAAAGATGCCCTAGGCTCATGGGTTAGCATTCAAAAAATATTATCAAATGTTACAAAGATGCTAGAAACCGTGCCAGGCAGGATGTAGGTTAGTGCCCTAGTTATGACACAATGCCAATAGCATGAAACATAGAAGACAAGTACTATAACAATGAATATCAAGCACAATACCATATTCAAATTCAGTAAGAAATCAACATACACTATAGTGCCCTAATATATATAGAGATTCAAAGTGCCCTAGCAGAGATCAAATCCACAATAGCCTTCTAATATAGAGCATGGGCAATAAAAAATCTATGCAATAATAGTGTTCACAGGCCATTGAAAACATGACAAAAACCAATACAATAGGGCTGGTGAATATAAAAATCTCAATAGCAGTGAGCAAAGCCTCAAGTGCCCTACCCACAGGTTATCGGGCTATATACAGAGAAACATAATATATGTGCCCTAGTTTTGTTTTAAAATTTTAGAGATACAACTTCAAGCACAGAGAAAACACATAGTTCTATCAAAATGCAATGAACGATGAAAGAAATTAACACCTACCTCAATCATATTGCTGGTTTCATATGTATCTATTTCCCAAATTAGAATAGAAGTTGTCGATCGAGACTGTAGTGGGTTTAGGAAGTTGCCAGATGTCAGGTTGCAGTTGTTGTGCCAGAGGATCCATATCTTCGAGGGTTTCATATATTGTATAAATTGATTTTTCCTCCCCTTTTCTAGGGTTGAGTGTTACTATTCCTATTGCTAGCATCTCAAATTGCATATTCATAGGGCCATTAATATATTTAACTTTTTTTTTGGGGTTAATATATTAATTACTTTTATGCCAAGTTATTTCAAGAGTAATGATGGTTGTTATTTGAGTGTCCTAGGGTTATTGGTTTTAAAATTTTTTTAAGACTAGGATTGCATTTAGGTGGGTCCTAGGTTTGAACATATGTATTTGTCAAGTGGATATATAATAAATTGTAAGCATTTTAAATATGTTTTCCCCCTTTTATTTAGGGCTGAAAAATATTTATTAATGTATTTAAATCCACTTTTTTTGGTAGTGAGGGGGGAATATTTTTTTTAAATGTTATAAGTCAATGCAAGAGCTCATTGTAAGATATTTTGGACATGTGGTATTCTATAAACTACTATCAGAATATCATTATTTTGCATGACTTAGTGGGTCTCCGGTCTTCCTCTGACTAGTCTATTTTAGGGACTCCACTTTTTCCATCCCCCTATATTCTCAGGAATTGGGCATCCAAATTTCAAAGTGGCATGATCATGGTCCTAGTGGCAGAATTTTCTATTCTTGGAGGGGTAGTGGACTTCAATGCAGATTCTCTAGATTTCCTATTTATGCCTCTCACCTTTGGTGATTGAAGGAGGAGTTCTACTTTCCCTCATTCTCACGAGGTGAATGTTGTATCTCTTTGAGAAGTAATCTGATGTTTTGACTCCTTTTATTCTAGTTAATAGCAAATTGTCCTTTTCTACAACTTTGTGAGTTGATTTGATGGGCTTAATGTCATGCGTTGTGATTAAAATCTGATCCTTCACTTGATATTATGTTCACTTTGATGTTTCCAAGCACTATTTTCATTAAGGTTTCAAATCTATGTGCACCTATATGTCCTTGAGTTGTGGAATCTATCTTTCCTTCTCATTTACAATCTGCACCTGATTATTTTCTAAGGGGAAAAATCAGATTTGGAAGAGTTGTGGTGTTTATGTTAGATGTTGGATTACATTGTGAGTTTGTTTTTTTAGTTTGTGGTTCTATCCAGTTTGGTGAATCACCTAAGTTAGATCTTAGTTATCTCAATTTTATGCAATCTCTCTCCCTTTCCCTTCAAGTTCATTTTAGTTCAGGTGATACAAATAGGAAAGCTGGCCCTTAATCCAGAGGTCTATTCTTAGTGAAGTAGTCCCACATCTTGAGAGTATTCCCATGTTTCATGGGATTGCTAGGTTTCATATTTAGCCATCATAGGTGCAATCCCTAGTGACAAAAATTATATCAGAAGAGGCCATAACTAAGCTCAAGATTCCCAAAATACCTCATAGCACTCCTTACAAAGTCACTTGGTTAAACAAAGGACAACATGTCTTGGTTAATGAGAAAGCATGGATTGAGTTCACCATAGGAGGGTATAAAGATAAGTTTTTATGTGATGTTTTTCCAATGGATTCATGTCACCTATTACTAGGTAGACCATGGCAGTTTGATAGAAAGGCCATGCACAATGGTGAGATCAACTCATACACTTTTGTAAAGGATGGAGTGAGCTATAAAATTCAGTCACTACTTGAATCAGACAGTCAAGGAAGTGGGCCTAATGTGTTGATGTTGAAAGGGAAAGAGTTCATGAAAACTCTTGAGAAAGAAGGAGTGGGTTATGCCATTGTAGTAAAACCCAAGGAGGAAACAAAGACTAAGGAGGACATACCTCATGAAGTGCATCAGATTTTGAAGGAGTTCAAGGGTATCATATCAGATGGAGCACCTACAACCCTTCCACCCAAGAAATGAATTAGCCACCAAATAGATTTGATTCTAGGGGCATCATTGCCAAACAAAGCACCTTACAAGATGACTCCTGAACACAATAGGGAAGTTGCAAAACAAGTGCAAGAATTGATGGACCAAGGGTTGATAAGAAAGAGCATCAGCCCATGTGTTGTACCTACTATTTTAGCACCCAAGAAAGGAGGAACATGGAGATTTTGTACAAACTCCAGAGCCATTAACAAGATCACAATTTGGTATAGGTTTCCCATACCTAGGATTGAAGACCTAATGGATTGCCTAGGAGGGGCTAAATACTACACCAAGATAGACCTTAAAAGTGGCTATCATCAAATAAGGATAAAAGAGGGAGATGAGTGGAAAAAAACTTTCAAAACCACTGGAGGACTCTATGAATGGCTAGTTATGCCATTTGGCCTCTCAAATGCTCCAAGCACATTCATGAGGCTCATGAATGAGGTGTTGAAAGAATTCATAGTTAAGTTTGTGGTAGTCTATTTAGATGACATTTTAATTTTTAGTATGACTAAATAAGAACACTTAATGCATCTCAAGATTGTGTTATCCAAGTTGAAAGAGGAACACCTAACCATCAATCTAGACAAGTGTGATTTTATGAAGAAGGAACTAGTCTATTTAGGCTTTGTTCTATCTCAAGGAGATCTAAAGATGGATGAAACTAAGGTTGCATCTATATTAAGTTGGCCAACTCCTAAGAATTCTAGTGAAGTGAGGAGTTTCCATGGCCTAGCTCAATATTATAGGAAGTTCATCAAGAAATTCAGTAGAATATGTACTCCCATGATGGATACCATCAAGGGTGGATTGAAAACCAAATTTGTGTGGACACCTGTAGCAAAGAAGGGATTTGAGACATTGAAGAAAGAGGTAGCTACTAAGCCTATTCTAAGGTTACCAACTTTTGATGAACCCTTTGTTATAGAGTATGATGCTAGTAACATAGCAGTAGGAGGCGTTTGAAGTCAAAGCAATAGACCAGTAGCTTTCTTTAGTGAGAAGCTAAATGCAACAAAAACAAAGTACACTTCCTATGACTTAGAAATTTATGCACTTGTTCAATCCCTTAGGAAGTGGAGGCATTATCTTTTTCCCAAGGAATTTGTAGTGTTCACTGATAATAAAGCTTTGAGCTTTCTCAACTCCCAAGACAAGTTGATTTATAGGCATGTCAAGTGGGTGGAGTACTTGTAGTCATATACTTTCACCATAAAAAAAAAGAAAGCATAGCTCAATAAAGTAGCAGATGCCTTGAGTAGAAGGCTACTCACTGCTCAAGAAATCCAAATGAAATGAATAGGATTGGATAACTTCAAGGAGCTGTACCAAACTATTGAAGATTTTGTAGCAGCATACAAGGTGTGTCAAGATCATTTAAATCACTTTCATGGTGAATTTGTAGAGTATAAATTGTAGAATGGACTAGTCTTTAAAGGAGGGTAGTTGTGTGTTCCAAGAGGGTCCATGAGGGAGAACCTCATTCAAGAAAAACACAATGGGTGTTTGAGTGGCCATTTTGGCTTAAACAAAACCTTGGAATTGGTCCAAAGATACTACTATTGGCCTAAAATGCAAAGAGACTTCAAAACCAATGTAGAGCAATACATCATATGTAAAAGAGAAAAGGGTACTTCTACAAATGCAAGACTTTATCAGCCTCTCCCAATACCAAGCAAACCATGGGAATGTGTAAGTATGGACTTTGTGGTTGGATTACCTAGGACAAAGAGTGGATTTGATAGAATCTATGTGGTAGTAGATAGATTCAATAAAATGAGTCATTTTATCCCATGTAAAGTCACTCATGATGCAAGTCACATTGCTTATTTTTTTTTCAAAGAGGTTGTGAGGTTTCATGGCTTGCCAAGTAGCATTGTATCTGACAGGGATAGAAAATTTATGGGACACTTTTGGAGGTCCTTATGGAAAAGAATAGGTACCAATCTAGCATTTAGTTTAGCTTACCATCCTCAAATTGATGGTCAAACTAAGGTGGTCAATAGGACACTTGGTAATTTTTTGAGATGCTTAACCAAGGAATATGGTTTGACATGGGACTTAGTTCTTCACCAAGAAGAGTTTTCCTATAATGATAGAATTAATAAAATTAATAGCAAGAGTCCCTTTGAGATTATCTATGGGATACATCCTAGGGGTGTATGTTAACTAAGAAATTTGGAAAACCAAGTCCTTAATAGTGGCTATGCTGAAGATTTTAGTAAATCTATGAAAGAGCTGCATGACCAAGTAAAACTGTCCCTCATTGACAACACCAAGAAGATCAAGGATAAGGTTGATCTCAAGAGAAGAGTTTTCCTATAATGATAGAATTAATAAAATTAATAGCAAGAGTCCCTTTGAGATTATCTATGGGATACATCCTAGGGGTGTATGTTAACTAAGAAATTTGGAAAACCAAGTCCTTAATAGTGGCTATGCTGAAGATTTTAGTAAATCTATGAAAGAGCTGCATGACCAAGTAAAACTGTCCCTCATTGACAACACCAAGAAGATCAAGGATAAGGTTGATCTCAAGAGAAGAGAGGTACAATTTGGTGTAGGGGACTTGGTCATGGTCCACCTAAACAAAGAAAGAATGGAAAAAGGAGTTCCTACAAAGCTTCAGATGAGGAGAATTGGTCCATGCCCTATACTGGCCAAGTATGGGTAGAATGATTATAAAGTTGATCTTCCTAATGATATAGCTATCTCTCCAATCTTCAAGGTTGTAGACTTGGTTAAGTATAGGGGACCCCTTACTGAGATAGATCAGAATGTAGAGGAGGCTAAGGAAGAAGGCCAAACAATAGCTCTACCTCCTCAAACAAAACTCCAAGAAGAGAAGATCTTAGACTCCCGAGTTCAAGAAAAGACCGGGCATGGTCCATACCAAGAACACCTGATCAAATAGAAAGACAAACTAGAATCATAAGTAACTTGGATCCCTGAGAACCAGTTCAAGCTCAAGGGAGTGGATCTCCACCTTTTGTCTCTAGAGGGGACTTAGCTTCTTTGGTGGGGAGTATGGTACAGGGGTACCTAAAAAGCATAGGGCCCTCAAAAATATAAATTTTGTTGTGTCTTTCTCTAAGAGAGCCTTGTAAATGAAATAAAGGTCTAAGGACCAGGTTGTGTGTTTTGGCAATACTAGTTAGGTGATTAGAAGTCCTAAGAGTCTTTGGATAGACCTCAAAGCTAGTGAGGTACTCCTTGACATGAAGTCCTACTGAAAGGACAAGAGTTATTTTGGAGAGTTTTCAAGATGTTAATAGTTGGAAATAAGTTTTCTATTCCTAGAAGTCACCTAGGAAGATTTTTTAGTCTTAGGAAGCTAAGAGTTAGCCATTTTGGCAAAAGATGTAAAAGTTGTAAAAGTCACAAAGTGCAACTTTACATTTTTTAAAATGTTGCTTGACAAAATTTAGCAACCTCATCCTATAATGGTGGATTTGACTCCTACCATGATAGGAACCCTAAATGATGACACAAAAGACCTAAAAGACCATATTTAAACTTGGAAAACCCTAATATTTCCAAACGTGCATGTATTCTGTATGGACAATATGCTCATGAAGCTAGTCTGTATGTGAAGAAGTACAACAGTGAATCAATGGAAGCTTTTGTGTGCTAAATTTGTGACTATAACACTTTGGCATTGTAATTTGGTTTATTTTGAGTAGTTTTGATTCAATAGATTAGGCGCATGTGTGTGCTTCTTTCCAAGTTTGTAAATATTTTCTTTTTGCCAATTCACTATCCTGAACCAGGCAGTTGGTATTGAGAGTCATGTAACTCACTATCCCATTGTAGAAATAGTACAACCTCTTGGGGATAGTGATTGTACTTTATGTACTTACTTCTTATAGGAGGAAGGGCCCTCAAAAGCCATGGAAGCATTTTTCAACTCTTTGCCTAGGCGAGCCAATGCATGCCCGGTTAGGGAAGATTGAAATTGTAGAGGTTTTAGTTTGCAGGGTTATGAAGGTATGGAAGAATACAAGTATGGAATGGATAGGGGATTGAGTAGAGGTTCTTTGGTTTCAAGGAAGGGTTCCTACAAATCCTAGAAGGCACCTAATCAAGCTAAGGAATAGACTGACCTAAACAAGGCATAAAAACCCTAAAAAACCCTCATCCTGTATCAAGGTACTATATAGCCATTTGGAGGCCCAAAAAACCAAAAATCCTTGAGACCTAGTTGAAAGAATAGGAGTCTTTGAAGGAATTTTGGAGGGGTTAATGGAGAAAATTTGAGTTATTCCCTAATTTCTTAGAGCAGGAGGGCTAATAGGGGCACTTTCCTTGTAGCCTTGTTTTGATAGAAAATATTGAAATCGGTAAGATGAATCAATGCATGAGGTTATCTTAAGCATTAGAAATAGGGTATTATAAGGTTATACAAAACCTCCATAACCCTACAAGAATCTTGGAGATTTGTGAGGATTTAGACCTTAGAAAAGCTAAGGAGCCTAGTGTATTCCTCACTTAAGATGAGTACCTAGAAGTGAGAAAGCTTGGAGTTTTGCACAAGATAGAAGAGTGGGGGTTTGGATTGGGGGATCAAAAGTAGTGTGGGGATCCTATAGATCTAGGTGGTGATATTATAAGATACCTTAGGTCTCAGTGGAAGACTAGTGGCATGAACTAGTGATTAGTTCATCCCCTCTTCCTATCACCCTTATTTTTCTAAGCCATGGAGAAAGTGCAGAGAACCTATTTAAGATAAAAAAAGATACTAAATGGGATAAATATTTTGTTGAGGAAGGTATGTTGTTTAAAGGTATTTAGTTGTGTATATCGAGAGGAGTGATTATATCTAATTTGATAAAGGAGAAACATAGTAGTGGTTTGGCTGGACATTTTGGCATTGATAAAACATGGAATTTGCATAAGGAGAAGTACTATGAGCCATAGTTGTATAAAGATGTTCAAAAATTTGTGAAAAGTTGTGGAATTTGTCAAGTTGCAAAAGGAGTAAGTCAGAATACTGGATTGTATACACCGATTGCTGTTCCTAAGAAACCTTGGATTGACATTAGGATGGACTTTGTTCTTGGCTTATGGAAGATGGTAAGAGGTAATGATTCAATATTTGTTGTTGTGGATAGATTTTTAAAAATGGCACATTTTGTACCATGTAGAAAGACATCAAATGTAGTACATGTAGTAGATATTTTATTTAAAGAAATTATCAAAATGCATGGATTATTGAAGAGTATTATCTCTGACTGAGATAGTAAATTTTTGTGGATACTTTTGGAAAACACTTTGGAAGAAATTTGGCATTGAGTTGAAATATAGTTCTACATTTCCCCCACAAACTGATGAATAGATTGAAGTTGTGAACTAAAGTTTGGGAAATCTTTAGAGATGTTTAGTTGGAGACACACTGAGTAATTGGGATTCTATGTTGTCACAAGCAGAGTATGCATACAATAATTCAATGAATAGGAGTACTGGAAAAACACCATTTGAGATTGTGAATGGCACACAACCGAGAGAAATATCTGATTTGAGAGACATTGCTGATGAAAACAAGAAAAGTGTTGAAGGAGTAAAGTTTGCTAAGTACATGAAAACATTGCGTGCAGATGCAAAGCTGAAGTTGGATGATAGTAATTAGAAATACAAAGGTAGAGCTAATAGATCAAGGAGACATAAAACTTTTTATGTTGGTGATGAAGTGATGGTTCATTTGAAGAAAGGCCAACTTCCTGTTGGAACATATGGAAAGTTGAAGATGAAGAAGTTTGGACCTTGCAAAATCTTGAAGAAATTTGATAGTGGAAATGCATATGAAATTGAGTTACCTGATGACATGGACATATCGCCTATTTTAAATGTTTTTGATTTGTATGAGTATCATGAACTTGATGAAGAAGTGACAGTACTGACAGAATATCCTAAGAAGCAGAATGAAGGTGAACAGATTTTGAAGGAAAGAGTTGGCAAAAGTACACGAGGAAAAAAATATATGGAATATCTCATTAAGTGGAAGTATAGAACCATGGAAGATAGTTCATGGATTTCATAGTTTGAGTTGGATGTAGCTCAGACCAGACCTACCAAATGATTTGGAAAATCATTTCAAATAACCCTAGGTGTCTGATGCAGGAGCATCTTGGGTCCTTGGCAATCCCATGTCACCAAAAATAATAATAATTTGGAGTTTGTCTATGGTGCTCGGTTCCTGCTATGACCAAGTTGGTTGATAGTTGGTTAGTTTTCTTTGGTTACTAAGTGTAGTCAATTATCTCTTGGGTGGTCGGTTATTTCACTGGCACTCGACATTTCCTGTCTGCTACTCGGTTATCTTGCTCACCGATAGGTCTAGTTTTAGTTCCTATTGTGGCCGACTTGTGCATTTATATTGGATCATGGATTTAATGTTGGTATCCATCATTGGGAAGCATGTGGTCCTAGATCTAACCATTTCTTCCATTGATTATGGATTTGAAGGCTAACTTAGTTTGGTATCTTCTTGTATAAATGTAGCTATTTGGTTGTCGATTAGGCAGTGAGTTTTGGATAGAAGATGGTAGACATTAGATTAGAGATTTGGTAATAGATCCTCGCATGTTTGAGGAATTTTAAGATTCATTGTAATATTAGGCCATAATTGGGAAGGCCTTACAACCCGACATGCTTGGATCATTAGGGTGCACCATTGTTTGGCCCCTCTTACATCCCTTCCTTGCATCATGGTTCGACAACATCAAGGTAGCAGACAAGACCATAATTGTTCTGGAACATAAGGACTTCATTGGATGGGAAGCAAGAGTTCTAGTTTGTTAGCATGAGATGGTGAAGTGGAAGAACAATAACAAGTTCTAGTTCATTCATAGTATATTCATGAAAAGCATGGACAAGCAAGTCGACACCTAAAGAGATTTCATCTAGAGATGTGTTCAAATTCCTTTGAGTCCTCATGTCCATAGTAGAAGGGAAGTTAACATCGAGGGAATCAAAATCATTTTTCCTAACACTATACCCTTCACCTATTTTGAGAAGGTTTCATATGCATGCACAATATCTACATCCTTGTCAGAGGTCACATCAAATAGAGAATCAAATTCATACTCATGCGAGTCTGTAATGCTTGAGATAGGTACTCCATCACTACTTGTTATACCATTTGATTCTTATTCATCTGTCATAGCAGTGATAGTTTGTTGGATTTGTTCTTGTTTGAACCGCTCTTGGAAATGTGATGATATGTATAATTCATGTTGATAACAAGGATTGGTAGTTTTTATCTTTCTCAACTACTCGTATGTTAGTGGAGTAACTGAGGTAGTGTCATTAGAGTCACTATCAATCTTGACCTTACTGACACATGGTACAAAATCATCCAGCTCTACAAAGAGCCCAAAAAGATCTGGAGGAATAGAATAAGGAAAGGTATCCTCATCAGAGCTATCCTTTGAGTTCTTAGTTGTAGATGAGTCTTTAGGTTGTGGTTGGTGATCTAGTTTTGACACAAATTTGTTAATCCCTAAGTGAAATAGGATCTTCTTGAAGCCTAAACCAACAATGTCTCTTGTTCATCAACTTGTAGCTTCAAGTGGTTTGAGAAATCCTCTATTGTTCACCCCTATAGGTCCATTCCCTTTATAGCCAAAGCATTTCATGAGCTTGAAGCTTGTGCCATATCATTTAGGTTCTATTTCATGAGCTGGAGTGACTTACTCAGGTGTGTCCTCCCCTCTATAAATCCAAACTACAATAGCTCTATTTTCATCCTTGTACTCTAGTGGTGTCATGGTCTATACAAAGGCACTATCATAGATCATTTGAGGAGAGATGAAAAAAGGTTTCTTATCTTGAGAAGCTTTTCAACAAGAGAGCAAAGACGGAGGTAGATTTTTTAATGACAATACAAGTTCAATTTGATATCCCCCATGCGATTATCTTTGAGCTTTAGAGTTTGTTCCAACTCCTTGAGTTTAGCATTGAATAATTTGGTAGACTCTCTATTGGTTGGAACAAAGCTATCAACAAATTTTGTGAGCATATTGCAAGTATAGATCTTATTAGTAGGTATTTTTACTTCTATTCCTTGGAATGAGAACTTTATACAATGATGATAGGTTGAAGGGACCACCTATATCTCATGGATCCATAGTCTTCCCAACAATATATTGTATGCTAGGGGAATATCTAGTACCTGATATATGACATCCCATTCAATAGGTCCAACCCGAATTAGTAACACACCTAGTCCTTTAGATTTTCATTCTTCTTCATCATACAATTTAATGTTGATCTTTTTGAAAGCATCTATATAGTCTTCATCATAGCCTAACTAGGTGAGCAAGCTAGAAGAGCATATGTTAAGGCCAATTCCATTATCAATAAGGACATGATGGATGTGCTTTGGTCCAATCATGACCTTGATATGTAGGGGGAATGATCATCTTCCTCATAGAAAGACAAGTAATGGGGTGAGGTCAGAAGACCTACCATGGATTGAAACTGGTCTAGATCAAGATATTTGGGAACATTTTCCTCAGTGAGGGCTTTGTTAAGAATCTGACTATGAGCAGGTGATATTTTATGCAACTCAAAGATAGTAATTTGAATGTTGGTTCATTGCAATTGGTCCTAGATGCTGTAACTAGCATTGTTAGATGAGGTGACTGATTTTGAATTCATGTTGGCAGTGCCAACATTAGTTTTATCTATAGCTTGTTTTGGTGTAGATGTGGAAGGCTCAAGGCCTTTGAGAATGATCTTCACATGAGACCAAGTGATAGAATTTGCACAAAATTGAGACTATTCTTGTCCATGGGAATGAGACACATGGCCTCACAAGATGAACAAAAATTTGTATTTGGAAGCATCCTTGCTTCCCTTGATGGTGATAATGTCACAATATTTGACATTAATAGGTTCAACCATATTAATGACATTATCATTAGTACTGTACATATAGTTGACCTTAGCATTGACATTTTTAGCTTTAGAAGATTCACCCTTCTCATGAGGAGGAAAGGGGTCTTTGAATTCCTGGTGATCGAAGTTCTTGTTATGGATTCCCACAACAACATGACCATTGTTGATGAGGTCCCAGATCTTATGCCGCAGTTGAATACAACTAGCAGTTTTGTGACCTTTTTTCTAGTGGTAATCACAATATGTAGATTCATTTCACCAAGAAGGTCACAGTTGTGGATTGTAAGGACACAAATTCTCTATATGAGTGAGTATTTTTTTTTTCAAGAGAGTCTTGTAAACCACTTCAAGAGGTTATTGTAAGGGAGTGTACTCACATTTCAGCTGAGGGGCCCAAGGTTTGTATCTAGAATAATTTGAAGGTGGTTTAGTTTCTACCGTAGCTTGTTTAGTGTCTTTGGCTGCCTTCATAGTGGTAGTAAGATTAAACAAAACCTTTAGAGGCTTTGAAATCACTTTGTCAACAAGTCCATAATTCACAACATCTCAATTTTTATTAACAAATATGGGTTTGTCTTTTCTTGAGGAGGACCCCTATTTGTTATCCTTGTGTAGGGTCAATTCTCCTTTCTTGACCATGAACATTTCAATTCGACCAACTTGTTTGATCATGTCATCAAAGGTCAAAGGACCTTATAGTTGTGCCTGGTACTTGAAATCAGGAAGAATATTGTCTAAAAATATGTCAAGCTTTTTACACTTAGGTATCTTGTGAGAATATTTCGTATAAAGTTGTCTCCACCTCTGGAGAAATGTTAAGAAAGGTTCCCCATGTCATTGTTTCAAGTTGCAAAGATCACATATGTTAATTGGATTTTGGATGTTGTGCGAGTAGTGCTATAGGAACAAGTTAGAAATCTCATGAAAAGACTTGATGCTAGTAGGTACTTGAGAGAACCATTCCATAGTAAATCCACCCCACCTACACGGGATGAGTTGCATGAGATAAGTTTGGTCATGTATAAACTCCATAGACAGAGCACCAAACTCTCTTAAGTGATCTTGAGGATCAAAGGTAACCAAATATTTTTCATATTTAGGAAGTTCCAATCCTTTGGGAAAAGGAGGCATGTAGAGACTTTTATTGAACGAGAATAGACAAATGCTGTCCAATGTGAACTGTTTCACTAGTTTGTCCTTGTATTTCATGATTTGACTGATATGGTCTTGCATGTATTGAACTATCTTTTTTAGTTTAGCATTCTTAGTTTCCTCTTTGACCACAAGAGTATCAACATTCTATTTCAGAGGTAGCTTGTCCCCTTGGTTGGCTACTTTGAGAAAGTATTTCTCCTTCTCTTCTTTCATGAGGATCTCCATCATTCTACAGAGGCCTTTTTTATCTTGGGCAACCTCTATGTCTTGTTGAGTTATCTCCTCATCGCTATCACTAGGGATGTTTTGAGAATGATGTTTACCCTTGCCAATTTGAGATTGATCATTACCTTTTTTGTGCTCAACCTCTTGATTTTGATCTTCCATCTTGCTAGTGTGCAAGTGTGTAGTGTGTATAGACTTAGTATGAGGGGGTGTAGCATGTCACAATATCATGTCTATGGGAACCCTTGTTACGTTAATAGAGTCAAATTTAGACGATGACCCTTCAGAGTTTTAATGAACTTGAAATAATGGGTTTTGGACCTGACTGAAGTTCACAGGTAATGAATGCCTAACGTAAGGTCGAATGACAATAGAGGGAAACCAAGATGGTCCCTCTCTATTGGAAATTTGGCTAAGTTAGATATCTATATGTTTTTCATTATGGAAACATATGATCTATGTAAAGACCACATATGACAGAGATCAGTTATGACAAAGTGCATAACAAAATTGTCTAAGTGTAAGCATCAGTTTTCTCAATCTAACGAGAGACATTTTTTATTGGCAATGTTGATAGAAGTAAGTTTAGTGTTTGTGCACTTGAACATGGATACTATGATGTATATTGAAGACTCAACTAAGAGTGCAAGTCTGTATGACATGTACGGAAGAAGTTATTGCAGTATTACAAGAACCGAGTTGAAGTCAACAAGATAAAGAAAGAAGATAGAATTAGTAAATAGTTAAGGGATTATTTTTTTTATCAAAATAATAACTTAATCATATAAAGGGATGACATCCTAGATGTGAACCCTTGAGAAAAATGAGTTATTATGTATTTTTGTAAAGTACTTTATGTTTTGTAAAGTGAACTGTAAAAGTTATTATTCTTAATAACTTGTATAAATGTAAGAAATATGTAATGCGAAAAAAAAGAAGTGAACATATATATGAAAAATATATTGAAGCAAAGTTGTAAATTGTGAAATTCAAGCAAGCAGAATTTGTATGTGAGAGCGAAGAAGTAAAGGTTATTGTTGTCATTAAGAATTGCACCCAATTTGCTAAGTGCCAAAACCCAACAATCCTGTGAAACATGGGACCATTCTCAGGTTTTGGGTAACCTATTCAAGAATAGACCTCTGGATTAGGGTCTAGCTTCCCCTTGGATCACTTAAAAATTGACTAAATTTTTTGAGGAAAGGGAGAGAATGCGTAAAACAAATAACTAAAACTGATTTCAAAACTAGGTGATCCACCAAATTTAAAAGAAGATCCACAACTGAATTAAGTTTACTGCAATAGCAAAGGCAAAATTGCACTTCACAACTTGATTCTACTACCTTAAACTCGTTAGGAAACATGGTACTTGAAACATAGAGAAGGGAAGATGCTTCCACAATTTTGATTTTTCAGTTTGCACACAAATTAACACTACTGAGCCAAGTCAAATTCCTGAACATTCAATTGAATCAACATGTAGATTAAGGATACAATAACATCACAATAATCCTACTTGAGATTCAATAAGAAGAACTTCTGAAATTGTAGGGAAACAAGAAGGATCAATTTTTATTGCTGAAAATAAACTAAGTATAAGATGTGTCTCTCAGAGATACAACACTCATATCAGAGAGAATAGAATGAAGAGCTAACCTCCATCAAGAAAAGTGAGAGGTATATAACTAAAACCTAGGAAACTGCATGAAACCCTTAACCTCCTAAAAATGGCAAATCCCACAAATAGGCCCATCAATGCCTCATAAACTCATATGCCAAATTCCCAAGTTTTTAGGGGTAGCGGAGAAAGTGGGAGACTAAAAAAATATTGTCAAAAGAAGACCACTCTAACCCCCTAAGTCATGCATTAACAATATTCTGACGATAGTTTATAAAATACCATTACCAAAATTACAATTAAAATCATGTAATGACTATTACATTTAAAACCTCCCCACTATGACACAAAACAAATGTGGATTTAATTACATTTTAAAATGATCTCAATCCAAAATGGGGAAACACATTTTAAAATAATTACATTTAAAAAAAAATCCACCTATGTGTAAAAGTAAAACATGGATTTAAATTTTTTAAGCCCAAAATTAATAAATGACTCTCAACCCATAAGGGGAAAACACATTTAATAATTTACTAAATAAAATACATGTTTGCAATAATTCATGGCATCAAAATAAAATTTCAACCCTAAAAAGAAGGGGAGAAATAAAATAATAGTCATTATTTGATCAAAACCCTCTTTCAAAAATGGGAAGTTACTGGCATTAAATGCTCCTTCTCGGCACTTGGCATGTTGCTATCTTCACTGGCACTTTCTTCAGTTGATCTTCGGGTTCAATTTAGGAAACATTTGGCACTTTCCCTTAATGGAATCATATTGTCAAGGTAGGCATTGATTTTTCATTATTTTTCATTTGCTATTCATTCTTCCTTTGAAAAATGAGGGCATGCCATCTCAGTAAATTGTGCTTATGTTCTTGATAGGATTAATCGTATATCAAAAGAACTATATTTTTATGAGTTTGGCATGTCTACTATTTGTTGATTATTGACTCATTTTGTTGTATACATTACAATGCCATTGTATTTATTGTGTTACCTAATTTCTGAGCATGATGTTGGTTACATGTTCAACTCTATGAGCAATGTGCAAATAAAAATGTTCCTTATTCACTGTCTATGGCTTGTTGTAAATAATATTGATTTTACTACTTCCCTATTGTATCTTTGGATGACCCATGAATACTCAGAGCTAGGGCATCAATTTCATGTTGGCTTTCAAATGACCATGTCATGAATGAGCTAGGGCACAATGTGTTTGATCAGCTCCCTATTATATTTCATATTCACTATTTCTTTACTCTACATCTATTCACTTTCACGGGCACTATGATTTAGGCATATATTTTATTACTAGGGCACCATCATGCTCATATTCATATTGATGTTATTTCTTTGAAACTTGAGAGCTAGGGTATTGTTGTATTACGGATTCTCTAAAGCCATGAGTGCTTGGGAACTACAGGCTAGATCTATACTCTGCTCCTTTCTTGTAAGTGATGGTGTTATGCTTTTGAGTTCATATCTTCATTGTGTTGATGGCCTTAGGGCATTGATGCACATCCACTGCATTTTTACTCTCTATGAATGGCATCATAAACCCACCAATCATTGTTTGCTATGGCATTGAGGATGTTCTCGAGGCTGAGT
This sequence comes from Chamaecyparis obtusa, assembly GCA_027943335.1. Classification (NCBI taxonomy): domain Eukaryota; kingdom Viridiplantae; phylum Streptophyta; class Pinopsida; order Cupressales; family Cupressaceae; genus Chamaecyparis; species Chamaecyparis obtusa. The sequence goes on along the minus strand of BSBK01001047.1, from coordinate 179,611 downwards.
TTACTACTCATTCTCATCATAGGCCCATGAGTTGTTATTACTTCTACTCGCTATTGCATCATTGTTTGGACTGAGCCTCCATTTAGGGCATTGCATTTACTATGCTTTGATCATAGCATGGCATTGGTGCCTATTCGTTAGGCTTGGTACTATGGGATGCCTGACACTCATGTTTCTATTTCCACTATTGTTCACATTTTCCTATTTTGAACCTTTCAGCACTTTGGTTCATTATGTGGTGCTCCCCGCATTAGACATTTAGGTGCTTTGAATGCTTAAGGCCCATGAGCCTGTGACTCACATGCTATTTTTTTTTTTTGTGGTTAACCACCAGTTTGTGAAAGCTCATATATAATATAACCTGCAGATTCTAAGCTTTGTGATTTACATGACCCATAGCCAGGGGTCTATCCCTTCTGCTCTCTATTTTGTTATTAATTTGATCATTGTGTATCCTGCCAACCTATGATCACATCTTTGTTTACCGTGCCTCCATTATTTTGAAGCTCATACTAGTCTGTGAGCCCTGTTATGGATATCTTGTCATTGTATAGACTTAATAGGCCCTGAAAGCTAAGGCACAGTTTATTTATGCTTAGTTGCTCATGAATGTGGCATCACATTGTCAACCTCGGTGTATCTTTCATCATCAGGCCATGCTCAGTATTCTTGGATGAGCCTGTGATCTTTCATCATATCCTTGCCTAAGGTAATTCCAGCTTGTGGATAGTGCATATGGTTGTTTGTTTGAAAAAAACTTGTCATGATGTTCCTTTTGATTGATGTAACTATGAACACTATGTAGAATCACCGCTTGGCACATTTTAATGGTCGTGAGTCATTGGGGCTCAGGCATATGTGTTTATATGGTTCCATTGTTTATCGTTTCTCACCCTTGCACAAGCTTGAAGGCCCATTCTTTCATGATGTTTATCCAGTTCACCCATTACATTTTAAGTATCTGTTATTTATGTTGACCATGGTATGCTTACTGCTTAGACTTCATGCTCTATCTCCTTACATTTGCTATTGTATTGGGGCCTGGGTCTCACTTCTTCGATACGATGGGCTTTATAATGCCACATATCTATTTGCTTTCATGTGTTATGTATTCTATATGACAGCCTGTGAGTCACCTATGGTTTCATTACTATTGAAACTCCTCCATGGCCTATGAGCAACATTATTCTAGATAAATTTTCTGTTATAATTCTTGGGGTGATGTTCATTCACTAGTCATTTTATATTGCCAGTTGGAATATGTGGCACATGCCTTAGATCACTGTACCTTGAGCATGGCTTTAACTTCCATTATAATCCTATCATTGATATATATAACTTGTTGTTGCCGATTGTGTTGTATCATTGATAATCTCATGCAAGGTGACCTCATTGTAGAATGAATGTTGTTGATATTTCCATAGTTAGATATTATGCCATTATGTTGTCATTGATTTACCAACTATAGCCCCCTTATATTTTAGTTCATCATATGGATTCTATCATGTTCATGCTATAGAATTAATGCATTGAGTTCAACTTTGAAGCACATTTATGTTGTACCTTTGTCATGTTGGTGGTTGTATGCCTCGTTGGTCCTACCAGTGCCATTGACCATGCTCTATTTCATTTATCTAAGTGTCCCATGAGTGTTCCACTGATACTGCATCATCTGGTTGTTTCTCTATCAACCATGAGTGTTCTTGGCCAGTGATGCAGCCACTGACAAGGAAATTTGAGGTTTTCCTATCATTATTTGCATCATAGGTCAAGGTCATTCATCTGGTATTGTTGTTGAATCAGCTTCTCCTATATTTGCACATGGAATAAACATGTTAGTGAAAAACATGGTACTTCTTTTCATTTTTGGAACCCCCTTTTTATGCACATGCCCTGAGCAAAGCCCTTCCTAGAGGTGTATGACTGAGTGTATATATGCATCTTGTGAATACTGTGATATCAGGTATTGTTTAGATCCATTGGATCTAACCCATATCTCCTTTGCTCTTCTTGCAGGTTCTGGACCAGAGGAGTTCTCTAGATAGGACTAGATCCAGACACCATTACCAAGCAATGTCTGGTACCCCTATACTTTGATTTGATTACTTCATGTATATCTACACTTATTCATTCAATTATGGCAATGACTATGCTCACAGCCTGTGTGAGCTTGGATAAATGTTCTGCTCAGTTCTTTTTCCTTTTTTACAACATACTTAAGATATTGGTACACACATGTAATGCTTAGATATAGTTCATTACCTTTTCTCTTTCATGTACCTTGAAATGAACACAAATATTAAGCAAGACCACTAATAATTTAAAACTAGGGTGCAGTAGTCTAACTTAGTAAGTAGGCCTCCTCAAATGAGTAAAATACTGATAACATTTTGGTGACCTCTAGTAGAGTGCTTTCCTGCTAATCATCTTGACTAGCTACCTTAATGATCCATTGGGCATAGAGTCTTATAAGCCTCAAACTGAACTTAGCCTTAAATAAAACCAGCCTTCTTGCAAACAAAATTGACTAACTACCAGAGGTAGACTTCTCTGGCTTATTGCTACTCAAACCAAACTAAAAACTGAACTGAAAGAAAATTGAAAACAAAACTATAAATCGACTTCTACCAAGGCGCTTAGGAAACATAGAAAAATTGAACCTCTAACTTACTAATGTACAAGGAAGAACTTGACCTCAAAAACAAGCTTTGAGGTGAATCCCATTCATTGGAATGGGCAGCTCCTCTCCATCCATATTAGCCAGTTGAAAAGTGTTGTGGGCCTTGCATTTGACAACCATGAAGGGTCCACTCCATATGACATCAAATTTAGTATGCCTTCCTAGTTTATGTTTTGATTCATCCCACTTAAGGACAAGGTCTCATTCCTTGAAAAATCTATTTGTGGCTCTTTTACCAAAGCTATTTGAGAATGATGGGTTTCCAACTTCTCTAGTGCTAGTTTCCTTACTTCTTCAAGGTCAACTAACTTAGCAAGCCTAACTTGCATAGTATCTTCCTGCATCAGATCAATCTCCTTGATTAAGCAAAAAGTAGGCAACTTGGTAGACAAAGGAATCCTAGCTTCTTTCCCATAAACAAGTGTGTAAGGAGAGTTACCTATAGACCTCTTAGGTGTTATTCTATTTTCCCATAAGGCCAGCTTCAACTTGCTATAAAAATCCCTCTAGTTTCCTTCTATAGTCCTTTTGATGATCCTTGGCACTGTCTGAAATGATAGAGTCTGGAGTGCCAAACCTAAACACAATGTCATGGTAGAAATTTAGGACAGAGGTCTCATTTGCTTCATTCAATGCTACAACCTTTGTCCATTTGGTAAAATAATCTATAGCAGTAAGTATCCATTTATGGCTAGTATTGGATGGAGGATTAATAGGTCCAATGAAGTCCAAACCCCATTTGGAGAAGGGCTACTCCACTCTAATGGGATGTAGTGGGAGGGCTGCCAACTTCTATTTTCTAGCAAACAGAGCATAGTTCTTACACTTCCTCACCTAATCAAAAGCATCCTTGTTTAGGCTGGGCCAATAGTACCCTGCTCTCATGATCTTCAGAGTAGTGGTTCTAGCTGCAAAGTGTCCTCCAAAACTTCCATCATGAAACTCCTCTAATATCCTATCTACTTAGCTGGTTTTAACACATCTCAACAAGACACCACTATGATCTCTTCTATACAGAACATCATCAACAATTAAAATTGGGATAGCTTGAAGACTAATGTACCTCCTTTTTCTCCTATCAAGGCCTTGAGGGCATTGACTAGTTGAGAGATAATGTTTCCTATTGTCTAGCTTGCACTCTATTCTACATTCTGGCTCATCAGGACAACTTCTTCTTGCTGGTTTTTTTTTGTTCTTCCCTCATTCAGCTATTCACACAACCCTTTTCCCCTAATCAACTTAGTCACTTTCATTTGAATGTCATATTCCATGACTTGGGGCTCAGGTCCTTATTTAGAAGGAAGTATTTTATGCAAGGGTGAGAAACCATTAAGTGCATTGTGTTGTTGGACAACAAGTGCTTGAATTTATTCAATCTCCTCACTATTGCTAAAACATGCTTCTCTATAGGAGTGTAATTTAATTCATAACCGTCTAGACCTTGGTTGTAAAAAGCCACTAGCTACTTCTATTTTTTAGTATTCTGCTAGACTAACATTACAAAAATACTATCAGTGTCCCAAAAGGCATACAGGATAAAATCATTAGAAAAATTAGGGTTTACCAAAGTAGGAGCAGAAGAAATTTCTTCCTTAATCTCTTCAAAACATTTCTTCCCTTCATTGGTCTAGTGAAAAGTTGAGTTCTTCTTCAGCATCTGGGTCATAGGGTTTAGTAGTGCTACAACATTTGGAATGAACCTTCTCAAGAAGTTGATTCTTCCAAGGAAACTCTGTAGCCCCTTCTTGTGTGATGGCAGGGGTAGTGCCATGATGGCCTTTATCCTCTCAGGATCAATTGTTGTCCCTTTCTTAGAGACAATGTTCCCTAGAAATTGTTCTTCATGGATAGGAAAGATACATTTTTTGGATTCAATGAAACTCCAAATTCTCTGCACCTTTCAAAAATATGCCTTAGATGAACCAAGTGATCATTAGTATCTTTTGAAAAAATAGTTATATCATCCAAATAAACTAGAACAAACTTGTTCATCAAACCAACAAATGCCATCTCCATTGCTTTCTAAAATGTAGCACTTGTGTTATGTTAGGAATGAATGCTAAAGTTTTTGGCAGCCATTTTGTATTATTTGTTGTTGTATTCATGACTATGAATATCATTGATGTCAACACGATGATTTACCGAAGACTTGCAGAGAAGCAGACATAGTTTGGATTAGCACATGTGGGTTATTATAGTTGGAGCTATGCAACATTGAGGATATACTCTTTGATATGTCATATGTCTATGGTTAAGAGTGCAGATAGTAATTCATTGATTCATGGAAGTTATGATCATTTTGGTGGAAGCAGCGTTCAGGCAGTGTTCCTGAGTAGCGGTTTGTGGAAATCAAATGATATCTCTTAATCAGGATGGAATATAGTTTTGTGAACTTAAAGGGAAGTTGGAGACACATTGACAGTGATGTGGATGATAGTGCATACTTCAAGGTCACATGAGTGAAGATTTATTGTATTTGGAAGCCGATAGTTTTATGTAATTTTGGTGTAGCGTGTGGAAAATTTTATTTTGTAATTGTATGTTGACAAATTTGTAATTATTTGAGTGTGGTATAAAGGAAGAAATGTATTTCCTTGTTTTAATGTAGTTTTAGTGATGATGTGTGATGAGGTATGCATGAAGTGAAGAAAAGAGCTAAGTATGAAAGCGAATGTGTGAAGGAAGATATGCGAAGTACAGAGATCTAAAATTGAGATTTGATGTAACAGTGAGTGTAGTTTGGCATAGTCAGAGAAGAGGTAACATATTATTCCATTGAGTAATGCAAATATTATTTGGACAATGTGTTTAGTGATCTTACCCTGAATTTGTTTGGGCAGTGGGTCCTTCTATCTTCCATAACTCTTAATAGGGTTAGAATCTTTTAACAGGGAATCAAAATCTGCTAACAAGGATTCATATGTACTGAATGTATTTCATAAGACTCCTAACAACATCCATCCTCTCACAAGGAATATTCATATTAGTGCATCTTTTGTGGGCATCATTCCCACCGGGGTTTACTCTTTGATCAAGAGGTTCCCTAGTCAACATATCTTGTGTCATTGTGTTATTGTGTATGAATATCTTTCTATGGTTGGTAATTATATTGCTTATATGGTTTAATGCTATTGAAGATGATAAAAGTTATAATTATCTGATAACTGAATCACCCCCCCCACCCCACCCTCTCAGTTATCTTGGTGGACTTTAGTTTCTAACAATTGGTATCAGAGCGGTAGGTCCTTGAAAGAGAATTTTAATAGCTTAAGGAGATCCTTGGCAAATTTCAGAAAAGAAAGCCTAAGTTTGATGGAGTAAATTTTGATAGCTGGAAAGAAAAGATGAAGACACACCTATTATGTTTAAGACCAGGTTATTGGTTGATTACAAAGAATAATAAGACTATCATTGAAGAGGACAATCTTGAAATATGTACTACGAAAGAGAGAGATCTATTCATGTGTAACATACTTGCAAGAAAAGCACTTTTGACAACACTTCTAGAGAATGAGTATAGTCAGGTAAAATATTTAAAAAATCCTAATTTGGAATTCTTTACACTCTACTTTTGAAGGTGATGAACATGCAAAAAGAGTTAGATTGCATAATTGGATATGTGCATTTGAAGATATAAGAATGTTGGAAGATGAATCTGTTAGAAGTTATATTGGTAGAATATCAAAGATCATTTTAGGTATAAAATCTTGTGGAGGATCAAAGACAGAGAATGAAGTGATATGGAAAATTCTGAGGACATTAACTCATGTATTTAAGTAGACAACACAGATGATTGAACAAGTGATACCTTGTACAAAAAAATTTACAAGAGGGACTCTTCTTGGAAGATTGGAAGCAACAGAAATGAGCCTGATATTATTAGGAGACTTACCTAGAATGGAGACAGCATTTAGTGCTCTTAGTGTTCGTCCTACTTTGTCAAGAAGCATCAGTGTGAGTGGAGACTATGTTGGCAGCAACAAATCTAGTAATAAAGAAGACAAGAAGATTGAAGAAGGTATTGCCTTGTTTGTGAAAAGAGAACCAAACGGTAAGAAAATTTTTAAATGTTGGACTTGTCAAGAATATGGTCATTTTGCATCTAAATGTCCCAAAGGAGTTAAAAAGTATGGAAGCAATTTCAAACCTAGAAGATCTAAGGTATGTTATTATGCTAATGATGAAGATCTTGAAGCTAGTATAGAAAGAACTTTAAGTGAAAGTGATACTGAAAATAATGATGACATAGGATTTGTAGCAATTAAAGAAGAAAATCCCAAATCTGATGTTAAGGAAGAAAAATCCTTAGTTTCTCAAGTTGAAAAGAAAGCTGATTGGATTATAGATAGTGGTTGTTCACATCATATGACTAGAGACATGAAAAAGTTCATACAGTTGAATGAATATGATGGTGGAGTTGTTAGAGTTGGAAACAATGCACCTTGTTTGATTAAAGGTATAGGATCTATTACTCTTGATGGAAAGACTAATACTGATGATGTTTATTTTGTGGATGGAATGAAACATAATCTTTTTAGTGTTGGATAGTTAGTTGATAAGCGATATCAAGTTTGGTTTACTGAGAAAACTTGTGTGATAAAGGATAAAGATGGAAATCTGATTGGAACTAGATCCAGAACTAGAGTTAATGTATTTACATTGAATCCTATTGAGATGACATGTTTGATTACTAAAATTGATGATAGTTGGTTATGGCATAGAAGGTTTTGTCATATAAACTTTGATAACATTGTGAAAGTAAGTACTAGACTTGCAGTAAGAGATTTAACTAGAATTATGAAGCCTACTACCATGATTTGCAAAGAATGGCTAAATAGAAGAGAAGTTCTTTTCCTAGTAAGAAGTTTACATCGACAGAGAAACTAGAGATTGTTCATACAAATTTGAGTGGTCCTACTAGGACTAAAGGATTCTATGGAGAAAGGTATTTTATGATTCTTGTTGATGATTTTACAAGAATGATGTGGATTGCATTTCTTAAAGAAAAATCTGAAGCATTTGATAAGTTTAAGATTGTAAAGAATAAAGTTGAGAATGAATCTGGAAGAATGATTAAATGTTTAAGATCTAATAGAGGTGGAGAATTTACTTCTAGAGAGTTTAACAAATTTTGTGAAGAAAATGGCATTAAAAGATAGTATTCAACTCCTAGAACACCTAAACAAAATGGCATTGCAGAAAGAAGGAACAGATTAGTGACTGAAGCAGCAAGAGCTATGTTGTTTGAAAATAATTTGGCAAAGATATTCTGGAGAGAAGTAGTGAACACAATAGTATATACAATGAATAGAGTACAAATCAGAGAAGACACATACAACACACCTTATGAATTATGGTTTGGACATGCACCCTCAGTTAAGTATTTTAGAATTTTTGAAAGCAAATGTTATATAAAGAGAGATGATGATATAGGAAAGTTTGATCCTAGAATTGATGAAGGTATATTTCTTGGATATTCTTTGAAAAACAAATGATATAGATGTTTCAATAAAATAACTAAGACTATTTTTGAGAGCGCAAATGTTAAAGTTGATGAAAAGTTCAAAATTCAGGAAAGAATGCTTGATTATGAAACTAATGAAGAAGCTCATCCTAAGCCTAATACTGGAACTACTGAATTGTTTTATGAAAATGATAGTGATTTGTTGAATGAAAGCCATAGTGAAGTTATTGAAGAACCTACATCTGAATAGAGATCTGAGATAGTGACACCTAGCAAGAGTTTGTTAAGGAATCATCCTTTTGAATAGATTATTGGGAGCATCAAAAGAGGAGCTCCTACTCAGAATAAGGTAGAAGAATAGTTATGTTTGATTTCTCAAATTGAACCTAAGACTACTAATGAAGCTTGTGAAGATGAAATCTGGACTAATCCTCTAAAAGAAGAACTAGATCAGATTGAAAAGAACAAGACACGAGAATTGGTCCCTAGACCTAAAGAAAAGAAAGCTATTGGAACTAAATGGGTATTCAGAAACAAGATGAATGAACAAGGAGAAGTAGTAAGAAATAGAGAAATATTGGTATGTAAGGGTTACTCACAACAAGAAGGAATTAACTATGAAGAGACTTTTGCACCTATTGCAAGAATTGAAGCAGTAAGAATGTTTTTGGCATATCCAGCTTACAAGAAATTCAAAGTGTATCAGATGGATGTGAAGTTAGCATTTCTAAATGGAGAATTGGAAGAAGAAGTCTACATTGAGCAGCCTCAAGGTTTTCCTTTAACTCAAGAAGGAGACATGGTATGCAAATTAAAGAAAGCTTTATATGGACTTAAACAAGCACCTAGAACTTGGTATGCAAGACTAGATAAGTATTTGTTAAAGTTGGGATTTATAAAAGGTACAACTGATAGCAATCTTTACACAAAAGAAATTGAAAATGGTTTGTTAGTTATAGTTATTTTTGTTGATGACATTATCTTTGGAGGATAAGATGAAGCTAGTGACAAATTTGTTGATGAAATGAAGACTAAATTTGAAATGAGTATGATTGGTGAAATGAAATACTTTTTGGGATTACAGATAACATGAAAAAATGATGGTATCTTTGTAAGTCAGACAAAGTACTTGAATGACTTGTTGAAAATATTTGGAATGGAGGATTGTAAACCAGTTGGAACACCTATGGTGACTAGACATAAGTTATCTAGCACAGATGAGACTCCTATAGTAGAACATAAGAAATACAAATCTATAATTGGAGGATTGTAGTATTTGACTCATACACGACCTGATATGGTACATTCTATTGGAATTGTAGCAAGATTTCAAGCTGAACCTAGAGAATCACATTATGTAGCAGTAAAGAGGATACTAAGATATTTAAGAGGCACAATGGACTATGGATTATGGTATGAAAAATCTGATGATTTTAACCTATGTGCATATACAGATGCTGATTGGGGAGGTAGTGTTGATGATAAGAAAAGCACCAGTCAAGAAGCATTTTTCCTTGGAGGAAGATTAGTTTATTGGCTAAGAAAGAAGAAGAATTGTATCTCACAAAGCACAGTAGAAGTAGAATATGTAGCAACAACACACAATTGTAACTAGATAATTTGGATGAAGTAGATGCTGAAGGATATTGGAATAAAATTTGTTGAACCTATTTTTATACATTGTGATAACACTAGTACAATTAGTATGTCTAAGAATCCTATATTACATTCTAAGACAAAACATATAGAGCTTAAGTATCATGTTGTAAGAGAGAAAGTTGCTGAAAAAGAAGCTAGACTTGAGTACATAAGTACAAAGGAGAAGATAGTAGATATATTCACAAAGCCTTTGCCTAAGGATACATTTGAGTATTTGAGAGGTATGCTTGGGGTTATGCCCTAGCCTACTTTTGAGAAGTGATGTAGTTGGTTACATCCATCTAGTGGTATATGAGCCTTATCTTTCTTCTGGACTAGATGTTGGTACTTCCTCTATGGGGGAGTATGTGTATCTGAGTTGAGTCATGAGGACTCTAGTAAATATATTTTCTAAAAAGTGTCTTTTGAGATTGAGTTGTTGTTGACTTAGTCATGAAATTTCTATAATTGATGTCAATGGGGAAGAAGTATGCATGAAAAACAATATGAGACATCTGTTGGAGAGAATTGAACAGGATAACAAAGAAAGATTTGATTGATGAAGAGGATTTGAAGAATCAGTGTTGTAGTATTGGATGTTTGGAACATTGGATGTTTTTCATCTATGTTGCAATCAATGCCAATGGGGGAGATTGTTAGGAATGAATGCTAAAGTGTTTGGCAGCCATTTTGTAGTAGTTGTTGCATTCATGACTATGATTGTCATTGATGTCAACACAGTGATTTATCGAAGAGTTGTAGAGAAGCAGACAAAGTTTGGATTAGCACACGTGGGTTATTGTAGTTGGAGCTATGTGACATTGAGGATATAATCTTTGATATGTCATATGTCTATGGTTAAGAGAATATATAGTAATTCATTGATTCATGGAAGTTATGATCATTTTGGTGGAAGCAGTGTTTAGGCAGTGTTCCTGAGTAGCGGTTTGTGGAAATCAGATGATATCTCCTAATCAGGATGGAATTTGATTTTTTGCAGTTAAAGGGAAGTTGGAGACACATTGATAGTGATGTGGATGATAGTGCATAATTCAAGGTCACATGAGTGAAGATTTATTGTATTTTCAAGCCGATAGTTTTATATAATTTTGGTGTAGCATGTGGAAACTTTTATTTTATAATTGTATGTCGACTCATTTGTAATTATTTGAGTGTGGGATAAAGGAAGGAATGCATTTCCTTGTTTTAATGTAGTTTTAGTGATGATGTGTGATGAGGTATGCATGAAGTGAAGAAAAGAGCTAAGTATGAAAGTGAATGTGTGAAGGAAGACATGCGAAGTACAAAGATCTAAAATTGAAATCTGATGTAACAGTGAGTGTAGTTTGGCATAGTCAGAGAAGAGGTAACATATTATTCTATTGAGTAATTCAAAGATTATTTCAACAGTGTGTTCAATGATCTTACCTTAAAGTTGTTTGGGCAGTGGGTCCTTCTGTCTTCCATAACTCTTAATAGGGTTAGAATCTTTTAACAGGGATTCAAAATCTCCTAATAGAGATTCATATGTACTGAATGTATTTCATAAGAATCCTAACAGAGTCCATCCTCTCACAAGGAATATTCATATTAGTGCTTCTTTTGTTGGCATCATTCCCACCAAGGTTTACTCTTTGATCAAGAGGTTCCCTAGTCAATATATCTTGTGTCATTGTGTTATTGTGTATGAATATCTTTCTATGGTTGGTAATTATATTGCTTATATGGTTTAATGTTTTTGAATATGATAAAAGTTATAATTATCTGATAATTGATTCACCCCCCCCCCCCTCTCAGTTATCTTGGTGGACTTTACTTTCTAACATGTTAGACAACCCGAAAGGCATCTTCTTGTATGCCATGGTGACCCATTTGGTGGTGAAGGCTATTTTTTATTGGTCTTCCTCTCTAACTAGGACCTGGTTATAGCCAGAAAAGCCATCTAGCAAAGAAAATATGTTAGAGTTTGAGAAATACTACAATATATGTTCCATGGAGGGAAATAGGTGGTGGTCCTTGAGTGAGGCTCTATTAAGGTCTCTGAAATCCACACATAACCATATTTCACCATTTTTCTTCTTGACAGGCACTAGATTAGAGACCCAAGAGGTGTGTTTAATAAGTAAGACAATATTAGCCTCAATCATTTTCCTCAACTCTATTTTCATCAACACTTGTAGGTTAGGATTGATAGGTCTCTATTTCTGTCTTACTAGTTTGGCATGGGGTTCTACCTCAATGGTGTGCTCAGCTAAGTGGGCATCAAATCCCTTCAGATCATAATATTCCCATGCAAAAACATCATTAAAATCTTGACATAATGAGATAAAGGCCTGCCTTTCTAGTTTAGTGCATACCTTTCTTATCTTAAGGGACTTGTCTTTGAAAATCTCTATAGGTTGGTAGTGCTCTTCCTTGACTGTCATGCTGGCCTTTTCTTCTCTGAACTGATTATCAGAGTTAAAAATGGACTCAGGGGGTACCAGTCCCTTGGGTAGCTTGTTAATTTTCAACTGTAACATTTGGTCATTATACTGGTGAGCATGTTTATCCTGATTAACCTTAGAGAACTCAACCTCTTCTTTCAAAAAATTGAAAATCTATTCATCATTTTCAAAGGCTTTCTAGCTCACCTAATTATCTAGCATTGATGGCCTTACCAAGACTTTCACATGCTACATTTCAATGCTTGTGACCTCCTTTGGAATATCATATTCTTCTCCCATGGTAGCCAACTTGTCTGCCTGTTTGTTCTGATTTCTTGGGATAATAACTAGATTAAAAGCACAAAAAATCTCCATTAAATCCCAAAACTTGTGCTTATACATTTTGAGTGTATCATTTTTTATGATATTAGTGCCATGAATCTGATTAATCACTAACTCACTATCACCTATAACTTTTAGACACTTGATTCCTCTTTGTCTAGCCCATTCTAAACCATGAATCAAAGCCTCATACTCTGTTGTATTGTTAGTATAGCTGAAAGAAACATGAACAACAGAGTCATACCTTTGTCCTTCTAGAGAAATTAGGATATCTCCTCCTCCTGAACCAATACTACTTTTGGCAGCATCAAAGAACAACTACCATAGCTCACCATTCAGATTTTTAGAACACTTATCCTCCTTTTTCATAAAATTTAGAATTACAACACCCTCCTCATGGATGATATAGTGGTCTCAACTTTAGAATCAATAGGGTCTTATTCATGGAACATCAGATTGGCATTTATAGGGCTAGGGGTATAAGGTTCAGCATGGTTCTTTGCAAAATCTTCATACTTGATTCTAACCTTAGTCCTATATCTATTTTTGAAGTATAAATGAGACCAATCAGCTAAGAGGTATCCCCTAACCTAGCAGTGAAATCTCTACTTAGATAGATAGAAAAGTGGGAAGGTAGATCTATAACATAGACATCCCGGGGAATAGAGAAGTTGGGCCATTCATGTAAAGTGAGACTTGGGTCTTTAATGACTCCAATGGTGCTAAATGATGACCCATCCAACTGAACAATAGGCCTATCTATTGGCTCATAAGATAATCCTAGGAGGTCTGCTAGCTGTTTAGAAATTACAAAACTACTTTCTCCTAAGTCTATCATGCAATTATGAACCAAGAAATTCCCAAAAATAAGAGTAATATAGAAAGGAGGGGGTTTAACCTATGGAGCAACAATGTGCTACAAGTTGGCTTCTTCAATTTGTTGCTCTTTTTGAGGTGTTTCAGCCACCAAGATTCTAGGCTATTCTGAAACAACTTCTTCATTTGATGAAATCTTATCTAATTAGCTAAGTATTAGCTTCCTTTCTCCAGTGATTGCCAAAGTGTCCATCATAGGGACACTTATAAAGGTCTTCCTCATTTTCTCAACAATATTGAAAGCTCCCAAGCTCACCTTAGGATGCCCTTTTGCTACAATAATCTATGGTATTGTATATGCACACTATTTTGTTTCCTTTGCTGGCTCTTTAAATTCTTTTGACTAATTTTGGACTATAGTATGAACCACCTTTTTTTGTGGAGTCACAACAGGAGCTTGCTGACTGATAGAGGCCACTTTTTTAGCCTCCAAATCCTTCTTCTTAGACCTTGTGTTGGTTGCAACTAGAACATAGTTCTAGTTGTCATTTGGGAGAAAATTTACCTCACAAAAATCCTCCTTTTGAAAGTTAACCAGCGCCACCTTAGGTATCTGTAGCTCATTTGGGGTAGTAACCTGACCTTTTTGAATCTCTAGTTATTGATTAATCTCCTGTGACATCATGACATTCTTCTGCATCATGAGGGCATGGGCATAACTGTTAGGAAACATCCCTTGGATATATTGCTGATTACATGGGTAACCCCATTGATATTCTTGTGCCATGTTTTTCTAAGCTATAGGAACCAACTCTCTAGAAGCAATAGGAATGTTAGGATTATAGGGCTGACTAGATTTTTTATTATAGTTTCTTGCTTGGCCTTGCTAGCCGAATTGGTATTGCGGCCTATTTTGCTAATACTAGGCTTGATATGGAGCTTGGTAAGGTTGTTGTTAGAACTATTGATGAGGCTAGTACTACTACTTTTTGAGGCTAACTAGCTCATTAATAATGCTTTGTAAGGCTTTTTTTATCTCATTCAGCTCTTTGGATTGGTTCACAACTAGATTAATAGCTTGTTGAGGAGCTGGGAGAGGTGGAATAGATGCCAAGGCTGGAATTGCTTCAAGAACAGGATGAAGCTCAAGGAAAATAGGCATTGAAGGCCTTGGGGCTATTTTTCTTTCTTGTATTAGGCTATTTTCCTCTCTTATGGTGAGTTCATATGCTTCTAGTAAGTTATTCCCTCCCATAGATTGAATCATAATAGAGATATCACTATTGAGGGCTCTTAGATAATATAGGAAAGCATGTTGACTTGAGGGTCTAACTGTGGCTGGTATTCTATTCCATGTCCTTTGGAATCTGAAATTAAAATCCATCATATACTCTTGGGGTGCCCTTTTAATGGTAGTCAAATGTTCAACGAAGGAGAGGTGGTCAAACTTATCTTAAAATTGATTAGTCAAGGCTTGAACCAACCCATCCCACTCATTTATTTAACCAACTGCTAGGCCTCTAAACCATTGTAAAGCTTTGCCTTTAAGGGATGCTACTAATAATCTCACAGCCACATTATCTTGAGTTATATTGTGGAGGGCATAGAGGGAGGCAACGTCTCTTATGTGCTCAATAGTGGAGTTTTTATCCTCTCTTGTGAAAATAGGCAAGCTCTTAAGGGCTGATATAGGTATGTCATTATGTTGCTACAAATTCAAGGGGCTTCCTTGATTAAAGGCTACAAAAGGATGATTTCTAGTCATTGGAGGATTAAGGGGAGCTTGAACAGTTGGTGCTTCTTACACTGGCTAAATTGGGGAAGTGATTGCAGGAATGTGAGCAGGGTTCGGACTAAGATTTGTAGATTGGGATGCACTAGTTTTGGCTGCTTTAGGCCTTTTCTTGATAGATGGTAGCTTTGTAGAAATAAAAGGATTCTTACTTTTCCTAGTTGGGATCCCATTAATAAGCTTAAATGCCAAATATAATATCAAAACATAGTCACTTCTCATACCAAATAATAACCTGCATATAAAACTCTTAGAAATATGACTCACTGAGTCTTCTGTCCCACCGGGCATGCCAAAAGCTATTGTCACTAAGGATTGCACCCAATTTTCTGAGTGTTAAAACCCAACAAACCTGTGAAACATGGGACTATTCTCAGGTTGTGGGTAACCTATTTGAGAATAAACCTCTAGATTAGGGACCGACTTCCCCTTGGATCACTTAAAAAATGACTAAATTTTTTGAGGAAAGGGAGAGAATGTGTAAAACAAATAACTGAAACAGATTTCAAAACTAGGTGATCCAATGAATTTAAAAGAAGATCCACAACTGAATTAAGTTTATTGCAACAACAAAGACAAAACTGCACTTCACAACTTGATTCTACTACCTTAAACTCATTAGGAAATAGGCTACTTGAAACAGAGAGAAGGGAAGATGCTTCCACAATTTTGATTTTTCAGTTTGCACATGAATTAACACTACTAAGCCAAGTCAAATTCCTGAACATTCAATTAGATCAACATGAAGATTAAGGATACAATAACATCACAATAATCTTGCATGAGATTCAATAAGAAGAACTTTCAAAATTGTAGGGAAACAAGAAAGATCAATTTTTATTGCTGAAAAGAAACTAAGTACAAGATGTGTCTCTCAAAGCTACAACACTCATATTAGAGAGAATAGAATGAAGAGCTAACCTCCATCATGAAAAATGAGAGGTATATAACTAAAACCTAGGAAACTGCATGAAACCCTCAACCTCCTAAAAATGGCAAATCCCACAAATAGGCCCATGAATGCCTCATAAACTTGGATGCTAGATTCCCAAGTTTTTAGGGGTAGCGGAGAAAGTGGGAGCCTAAAAAAAATGGTCAAAAGAAGACCACTCTGACCCCCTAAGTCATGCATTAACAATATTCTGATGATAGTTTATAAAATACCATCACCAAAATTACAATTAAAATCATGCAATGACTATTACATTAAAAACCTACCCAGTATGACATAAAAAAAATGTGGATTTAATTACATTTTATAACGATCTCAACCCAAAATGGGGAAACATATTTAAAAATAATTACATTTTAAACAAAATCCACCTATGCCTAAAAATAAAACATTGATATAAATTTTTAAAGCCCAAAATTAATAAATGACTCTCAACCCATAAGGGGAAAGCACATTTAATAATTTACTAAATAAAATCCATGTTTGCAAGAATTCATGGCATCAAAATAAATCCTCAACCCTAAAAAAAAGGGGAGAAATAAAATAATAGTCATTATTTGATAAAAAACCCTCTTTCAAAAATGGGAAGTTACTGGCATCAAATCCTCCTTCTCGGCACTTGGCATGTTGCTATCTTCACTGACACTTTCTACACTGGATCTTCGGGTTCAATTTAGGAAACATCTGGCACTTTCCCTTCATGACATCATATTGTCAAGGTAGGCATTGATTTTTTATTATTCTGCATTTCCTATTCATTCTTCCTCTGAAAAAATGAGGGCATGGTATCTCAATAAATTGTGCTCATGTTCCTGATAGGATTAATCATATTTCAAAAGCACTGTGTTTTTATGAGTTTGGAATCTCTTCTATTTGTTGATTATTGACTCATTTTGTTGTATACATTACAATTCCATTGTATTTGTTGTGTTACCTGACTTTTGAGCATAATGTTGGTTACATGTTTAACTCTGTGAGCAATGTGCCAAGAAAAAAGTGCCTTATTCACTGTCTCTGGCTTGTTGTAAATAACGTAGATTTTACCACTTCCCCGTTGTATCTTTGGATGACCCGTGAATACTCAGAGCTAGGGCATTGATTTCATGTTGGCTTTTGAATGACTATTTCATCAATGAGCTAGGGAACAGTCTGTTTGATCAGCTCCCTATTATATTTCGTATTCACTATTGCTTTACTCTACATCTATTCACTTTCATAGGCACTATGATTCAGGCATATGTTTTATTACTAGGGCACCATCATGATCATATTCCTATTGATGTTCTTTCTTTGAAACCCAAGATCTAGGGTACTGCTGTATTGTGGATTCTCTAAAGTTGTGAGTGTTTGGGAACTACAGGCTAGATCTATACTCTACTCCTTTCTTTTAAGTGATGGCGTTATGCTTTTGAGTTCTCATCTTCATTGTGTTCATAGCCTTAGGGCATCGGTGCACATCCACTACATTTTTCCTCTCTATGAATGGCATCATAAACCCACCAATCATTATTTGCTATGGCATTAAGGATGTTCTTGGGGCTGATCTCACTGCTCATTATATACGTAGGCCCACGAGTTCTTATTACTTCTACTCCCTGTTGCGACATTGTTTGGCCCGAGCCTCCGTTTAGGGCATTTGATTTACTGTGCTTTGATCATACCATGGTATTGATGCCTATTCGGTACGATTGGTACTATGGGATGCCTATCACTCATGTTGCTATTTTAACTATTGTTCACATATTCCTAGTTTTAATCCTTAAGCACTTTGGTTCATTATGTGGTTTCCCCACATTAGACATTCACATGCCCTAAATGCTTAAGGCCCATGAGCCTGTGACTAGCATGCTGTTGATTTTTTTTCTGGTTACCCACCGGTATGTGAAAGCTCATATATAATATAATCCACAGATTCTAAGTTCTATGATTTCCATGACCCACAGCGAAGGGTTGATTCCTTCTGCTCTTTGTTTTGTTATTAATTTGATCATTGTGTATCTTGCCAGCCTGCAATCACATCTTTGCATACTGTGCCTCCATTATTTTGAAGCTCATGCCAGTTCATGAGCCCTGTTATTGACATCTTGTCATTGTATAGACTCAATAGCCCGTGAAAGCTAAGGCACAGTTTATTTATGCTCGGTTGCTCATGATTGTGGCATCATGTTGTCATCTCAGGTGTATCTTTCATCATTGGGCCATGTTCTGTATTCTTGGAGGAGCTTGCAATCTTTCATTGTATCCTTGCCTAAGGTAATGCCAACCTGTGGATAGTGCATATGGTTGTTTGTTTGAAAAAAAATTGTCGTGATGTTCCTTTTGATTGATGTAACCTGCGAACACTATGTAGCATCACCGCTTGGCACATTTTAATGGTCATGAGTCATTGGGGCTTAGGCATTTGTGTTTATATGGTGCCATTGTTTATCTTTTCTCACCCTCACACAAGCTTGAAGGCCCATTATTTCATGGTGTTTATGCAATTCACCCACTATATTTCAAGTATATGTTGTTTATGTTGACCATGGTATGCTTATTTCTTAGACTTCATGCTCTATCTCCTTACATTTTTTATTTTATTAGGGCCTGGGCTTTGCTTCTCTGATACCATGGGCTTTATTATGGCATATATTTCTTTGCTTTCATGTTTTCTCTATTCTACATGCTAGCCCATGAGTCACCTATGGTTTCCTTGCCGTTGAAACTCCTCCATGGCCTGTGAGCAACATTATTCTGGATACATTTGTTGTTATAATTCTTGTGATGGTGTTCATTCACTGGTCCTTTCACATTGCTAGTTGGAATGTGTAGCACATGCCTTGGATCACCATACTTTGAGCTTGGCTTTGACTTCCATTATAATGTTGTCATTGATATATATTATCTATTGTTGCCAATTGTATTGCATCATTGATAATCTCATCTAAGGTGACCTCATTGTAGAATGAATGTTGTTGATATTTCCATAGTTAGATATTATGCCATCATGCTGCCATTAATTTACCAACTGTAGCCCCCTTGTCTTTTAGTTTGTCATATAGATTATGTCATGTTCATGCTATTGAATTAATGCATTGAGTTCAGCTTTGAAGCACATTTATGTTGTACCTTTGTCATGTTGGTGGTTGTATGCCTCTTTGGTCCTACCAGTACCATTGAGCATGCTCTATTTGATTTATCTAAGTGTCCCATGAGTTTTCCACTGATACTGCATCATTTGGTTGTTTCTCTATCAACCATGAGTGTTCTTGGCCTGTGATGTAACCAATGACAAGCAAATTTGAGGTTTTCCTATCATGATGTGCATCATAGGTCAAGGTCATTCATCTGGGATTGTTGTTGAATCAGCTTCTCCTTTATCTGCACATGGAAAAAACACATCAGTGAAAAACATGGTACTTCTTTTATTTTTGGACCCCCCTTTTTATGCACATGCCCTGAGCACAACCCTTCCAAGAGGTGTATGGGTGAGTGCATAAATGTATCTTGTGAATACTATGATACCAAGCATTATTTAGATCCATTGGATCTAACCCATATCTCCTCTACTCTTCTTGCAGGTTCTGGACCAGAGGAGCTCTCTGGATAGGACATGATCCAAACACCATTACCAAGCAATGTATGGCACCCCTATATTTTGATTTGATTACTTCATGTATATCTGTAGTTATTCATTCAATTCTAGAAATGACTATGCTCATGGCCTCTATGAGCTTGGATAAATGTTTTGCTTAGCTCTTTTTCCTTTTGTACAACATACTTAAGATATTGGTACATACATGTAATGCTTAGATGTAGTTCATTTCCTTTTCTCTTTCATGTACCTTGAAATGAACACAAATATTAAGCAAGACCACTAATATTTTAAAACTAGGGTGTAGTAGTCTAACTTAGTAAGCAGGCCTTGTCAAATGAGTAAAATGCTGATAATAGGTATATACCTTACCCTTTTTGTAATCATAAATCATTGTACATTACATTTTTGGGTAGTGGGCTCATCTTGTAATCATTTCTATTTGTACAACCAACTCTTAGTAGGGTTGAGGCTTCTAACAAGACCTAGAGTCCCTTAATCAGGACTGAGACACTATATGTATGTTACAGGCTCCTAATAGGGTCAACATCCTTAACATGATACTTTTGATTAGTGGATCATTGTGGCTATCATCCACACTAGGTTTTTCCATTGGCCAGTGTTTCCTTGAGAACAAATAATGTGTTATGATTTGATTTTATTTATTGCTATGCATGTTATTTAGTTTGATATGTTTTGGAAGCATCAAGTTAATCTATTATATCCATAATTGGGAAAAAGTAAAATTTTGTCGAATACTGATTCACCCCCCCCTCTTAGTATTCCCTATTTCTATCAATTGGTATCAGAGCTTAGTTACTTAGAAAAGAATCATTTAGGAAAAGCCTAGCAGCTTGACTAAGATTTCTATGGATATGGATCAGCTACAAAAGAATCTTGAAGAAGCTCTTGAACATATTGATATACTTACTAAAGAAAGAGATCCTCTGAAAGGAAAATATGATGATGCAAAGAACCTCATTAAGAAGCTAAAAAAGAAGCTGGAAGAATTGAAATCAGAAAAGGAATCTACAATTAAAATTGAAGATTGTGATGAAAATCTAGAAAAATAAAATGAGATCCTTAAACATGAATTAAAGATAATAAATTTGAAGTTGAGTTTGAAAGATGGAAACAACAAGAATGAAGCAAATGTGAAATCTGAGAATGAAGATCTGAAATCAAAACTTTGTAAAGTGACATCTAAACTTGAGAAAACAAAATTGTAGTATGCTAAACTTGAAAAATAGAATACAATTGTGAAAGGTGAACTGACTCAGTCTAAGCAACAACTTGAGAGACTATATTCCCCTAGTGAGAAGATTGATGAATAAATGTCTTATTAAAAGCCATTCTATGATAAAACTGGTCTTGGATTTAAATCATCTAAGGTAAGTGAAGAAAGAAAGGAACCAGATCTAAAATTTTATGAAAACATAGATGAAAAGAAGTCTGATGAAGGTAACAAATCTAAAGACTTGCCTAAAGAAGAAGAATAACCTAAACTAGAAGAATCACCTAAAGGTACATAGGGAGAATTTAAAGGTAGATGTTTTACATGTAATACTTTTGGTCATATGAAGAAAGATTGCACAAGTAAGAAATTTAAACCTCTTAATGATTATTGTTATAATTGTCATGCTTTTGGACATAGAACTATTGAATGTAAGAAGCCTAGATCTAATGATAATAATAATAGTAGAATGTTTAGAGATACTAACCATGTAGATAAGAGACCTAATAAAGATATGAATAGAAGAAATGGAGTAGTATGTTATAAATGCAACAAGGTTGGACACATTGCCAGGAATTGCATATCATAAATCAACCAGACTGGATTGAGATATGGAAATAATGGAATAGTTTGTCAGATATGCAAAAAATTTGGTCATACAACAAGGTTTTGCAGAATGAATAACATGAGAAACCCTAATCCTAGAAGTTATAAAAGGAGAAATGAGAATGCAAGAAATAGTCATAAAGGATGTTGTAGTAATTCAAAAGAAGTAAAGTTTGTTAAAGCCAAAGATCAAGGAGACACATTCAGCATAGAAGGTAATATGAAAGGTGAAGTATCTAATGGTAAGAGTGAAACTCTTCCTAACACATCTGAAAGTACTTAATTCATAAAGAATGCATTAGAATAGGAACTTAGGATAGTGTAGAAGTTAATATAGGATGAATCAAGTCTTGTGTAGTTAATTTAAGGTAGTATATGATGTAATGATGCTATGGTTAAGAGCGCATGAGCTAATATGAAGTTATGCGAGTTTGCAAGAAGTTTGAAGTTTTACAGGAAAGTAGGAACAACTTTTTGGAAAGAAGTGGCAAAAGAATTGAATGCGATGTCAAATCTTGAAGTTAAAAGCTTATGATCAATATTAGTTAATCATTCAAGTGACTACAAGTGTTAAGGAGATCGAAGCAGTAGTGATTGAAGGCAGTTTGAAGGATTTGGTGAAAGAACTTCGTGCTGGATCTATGCAAAGCCTTAAATTGTGAAATTAAGGTATTTTACTGAGCAAATCTACCTGTCAGTTAGAGAATTTGTAGAAGATATGGATGTTTCATTTTTTCATAGAATAAGAGATACAATTAGACCTAAGAAAAAAAGGGAACTAGTAGAACCCTTGGAAGAAGACCCTAAACTAGCATTATCGTCCATACCAGACAGAGTTCTACATTTAGAGAGTGTTAGAAGCTATTTGGGATGAAAAATTGAAACCCTCAGTGAAAGTGATTTTACTAAGTATGAGAAACTATACAATTAGGATATGTCATTGAAAGTAGGATTTGAAATTTTGGATGAAAATGAGATCTTAAGGTATTCACTACAACATGAGTTTGATGATGATGAATGCACCAAAATCATTTTGAGTAGAATTCATAATGGGAAGTTTTGGTTAGATAAAAGAGTGATTGATATAACAACAGACCTAATTCATGAAGTGAATGGTTTATCAAAATTAGGAGTTATACCATATAATGAGAAAAATGTGAAGAAAATAGTACTGGACAATACTAAGTCATCCTACAATGGTAGAGGAATAGTAATCAGCAAGATACAACAAGATGATGTTAGATATTTATGCAAGATCTTAACATCTAAGTTTTGTGCTAAATCTAGAGAAGATGACATGGTAGCTGGCATGATTCATGCAGCCTATTTGATGTCCGTTGATAAAGTTCAAGTGGATATGTATGAAATTTTGAGAATTCAGTTATTTGAGAACCTTGAGAAGATTAAGAAGACTAAAAGCTCATAGTTTAGATTCTCATCATTGATTACATATATGTTTTTCCATTTTATAAGAAGATTTTCATTTACTATTGGAGAAGGTTGGAATGATAACAGAATGACCATGGACAAAATCGAGAAAGTGTATCTAAGATACCCTATAGACAAGGTTAATGAGAGCGTAACCTTAGTGATCAAATTATTTCAGAACTTGATGAAGAAAAGATCAAGAATACCACAAGCTATAGTTGAGAAGTATAAAAATGAAATATGCTTTATGGTTGACACTGACTTTACCTTTATTGAAGCAGTTGAACCTAGAGTATAATTTATAGATCCTCTTGGATATGAAATTTCTTAAGTTGAAGCAGAAGAATATGTGAATAGATTGTTGAAAAGTAAATTGGATGTGAATAGCACCAGATTTGGGAATTTTGAGGAGAACTTCAACTCTGCAAAGTCTATACAAGAAGAAAAGTCATCTAAGAAAAGAGTGGAAAGTAGTATAAAGAAAATTCTTAAGGATACAGGAATGTCAGAACAAGAATTCATAATTTCAAAGAATACAACAACATCACTAAGAGATATTAGACAAAAAAAAGTATTGTCTATTCCACCCCTATCATCAGTTGTAGATCAAACTGGAAATTTGCAGAATGTAGTAAAAGTGGAGAAAGTTGAGAAGGAACAGGAAATAAGAAAATCTACAAGATCTTCTGCCACTCCACTAGGCAAAAGAGTAAAGGAAATAGCTACTAGACTAGGTAAAAGATAGAAAACAATAGTTGCTCCTGTACAAAGGAAAGTATATGAAATTAAAGATGATGAAGATACTGAAGTCAAGAAGAAGAAATGGAAACCTAAGATAGAAAAGGTAAATGAGAAAATTATTAATGATGGAGACTTTTCCAAGATGAACAAGTATTATGAGCTATACAATTATTCAGAAAGGTTAAACTTGGAGAATGCAGTTGTCAGGCACATGATTTTAGTAGATAAGAAGTTTGATACCATTTGAGGGAAGATACCTGATGATTTGTTTGAGAAATTAGTTAATAGGAAGAAGAGAGCAACTAAAGAAGATAATAAGATCAAAGAAAAATTTGTAAGGAAGCTTTGTGACATTTGAGATGAAGACCACTTCAAGGAAATCATGAAAGATCTTGGTATTCATCCAAGAACAAAAAGAAGAACAATTCAGATAATGGGAGGAAATTATGAAGAAATCAATAAGGAAACTAAACAGGAAGTCATAAAGGTGATGACTACAGATGTTGGTAAGCACTCAAGTGTAGAAGATCAAGCTTTGGAAGCCAAGCAACAAAAAAGTCCCTCTCCACCACCATCAATTAACATTGAAGGTAAATCAATGAATGTGGAAGGAACTCATATTATACTGGATAGTGATCTCAATCCTTTTAGCAACCTTGAGAACATTGTTGACAATTCAGCCTTAGCAGAACATGACAGATCAATTAAGGTAGAAAGGAAGGAAACAAGGAAGGAAGAAGAAAAAATAATAGAGATTCAAGAAAATACAATGGTTGAAGGATAGAAAGGAGAACCAAGCAAAGTAGAAATCAGTCCTACCCCTGAGATTGCAGCAAAGAAACCATAGATAGAATCAATTTTTTTCTAACTTTGGGAAATAAGTTGATGATGATGATCAAATGGAGCTAATCTCATCTCTTAAAAAAATTATTGGTAAGAACAAGAAGGTAAAAATAGTTGAAGGATTATTTCTGGAAGTAATAGAGAAGTTGCAGAGTGTTGTGACTAATTAGATAATAGAGGCAGATCCACAAGAAAAATCTAGAGAAGTGACAAAGGCATTTGACAATGAACTCACTAACTTGATAGATATAGAGTCCAAATTCCTTCTTAAGTCCTTTATACACACATCAAAATTATTGATATCATTTCTGATATTTTGACATGTATCATGAAATACTTTAGCCTCGTAGGCTGCCTATGCCTTTACTATAGAACTATAGTAAAGGCACAGGCAGCCTACGAGGCTAAAGTATTTCATGATACATGTCAAAATATCAGAAATGATATCAATAATTTTGATGTGTGTATAAAGGACTTAAGAAGGAATTTGGAGAGAGGAAAAGTTTTTTATATATAGTGTACAAATACAGAGAATCATGTATCAGAAGTAACTGAGAAGATAAGAACAAAAGAGGCAAAAATTCAAATAGAGGTAAACTTGTTAACCACACCTAATGTAAAGATATTAGATTATGAAAAGGAAATTAGTAAACTAAAAGATGAAATAAGAATCCTTAGTGATGAAAGAGACAAGAAATTGAGAAGATTCTCTCTTTTAAGAGAGCACATTTCAGTTAAGATAAGTATCATTGAAGGACAATTGGAAGAATGTCTTTCATCCAAGACATCTTATGAGAAGTTCAACTTTGAAAACCTTCATGCATGTGAGATCACATCTTATGGTTTATGTGCACTACTCAGTGTTGCAGACACCATCAAGAAGGCATGGGAGAAAGAGTTAGAAAGCATCAAAGTAAATTTTGTAGATTGTGTTACAAGCCTACCGGCTCTGCAATTTTGAATCCAAGGTAAACAATTTTTGAGAACACAGTTTTGGAACACTTTTTTTTGTCATTGTTGTCAAAGGGGGAGTGATATCAGAAAATTGATATATTGTTATATATATGGAAGTATATTCCTAGATGGTGTATAGATGATATATAAGATATATGGAGATATAAGGATAGTAAAGATATATTTTGATTTGGCCACAATTTTGAAGTTTTCCATGACTTAGCCAATTTTCTCATATGTTGCCACCAATGAAAAAGGGGGATATTGGTGGAAATTTGGTTGATTTAGATATCTAGATTTTGTCATTATGGAAACATATGATCTATGTAAAGACTGCATATGATAGAGAGAAGTTATGACAGAGTGCAGAACAAAATTGTCTAAGTGTAAGCAACATTTTTCCAATCTAACCAGAGATAGTTTTGATTGGCGACATCGATAGAAGTAAGTTCAGTGCTTGCACACTTGGACATGGATACTATGATGTATATTGAAGACTCACCAGAGAGCGCAAGTCTGTATGACATGTAGAGAAGAAGTTATTGCAGTATTACAGGAACCAAGTTGAAGCTGACAAGATAAAGAAAGAAGACAAAATTAGTAAATAGTTAAGGGATTATTTTGTTTATCAAAATAATAACTTAATCATATAAAGGGATGAAATCCTAGATGTTAACCCTTGGGCAGAATGAGTTAATATGTATTTTTGTAAAGTGCTTTATGTTTTGTAAAGCTAACTATAAAAGTTATTATTCTTAATAACTTGTATAAATGTAAGACATATGTAATGCAAAAAAAAAAGTGAACATATGTATGTGAAAGATATTGATGCAAAGTTGTGAATTGTGAAATTCAAGAAAGAAAACTTTGTATGTACAAGTGAAGCAGTAAAGGTTATATACCTTACCCTTTTTGTAATAAAAAAACATTGTACATTACATGTTTGGGCAGTGGGCTCATCTTGTAATCATTTCTATTTGTAATACCAACTCTTAGAAGGTTGAGGCTTCTAACAAGGCCTAGAGTCCCTTAATCAAGATTGAGACACTATATGTATGTAACAGGCTCTTAACAGGGTCAACATCCTTAACATGATACTTTTGATTAGTGGATCATTGTGGGTATCATCCCCATCAGGGTTTTCCCTTGGCCAAGGTTTCCTCAAGAACAAATAATGTGTTATGAGTTCATTTTCTTTATTGTTATGCATGTTATTTAGTTTACTCTATTTTGTAAGTATCAAGTTAATCTGTTATATCCATAATTGAGCAAAAGTAAAAGTTTGTAGAATACTGATTTACCCCCCCTCTCAGTATTCCCTATTTCTAACACTCTCTAGGTGTAGCTAGGGAGGAGGAATGTGAGGATACCCCACTACGCTCGGACTGTGTGAAAAATTTGGAATGACCTCTTCCTTGGTTGCGTGGTCTACCTCTACCTCATCTAGTAGGTCATGAAGGGAATGCATTGCTACTTTGAGTTGCAACAGTCATAGACAAAGATTGTGTAACGATAGTGAACTAAGACTATACTTTGAACTATGTCTTGAGATAAGTGAAAGGAGTGACAGAGGTAAAATATAACTAGCATGAGTTGTCAGAGATAAGGCTAGAACAATAGAAAGATTACTATCATGTCGCAAGGTATGATAACACAACAAAATGAGTCAAGAAAAGAGAGACGAGGTAAGTTCAAGTGAGAATAACATAGTTCTCAACCTGATACATCTAATTTCAAACTATGTACAGATAGGATGATGTACAGAAAGACCCCAAACAAAGACTAGATTAGGCAAAGTGCCAACTGGAAAACAATAAATAGCTCACTGGTAAGGCAAAATCTCACAGTGTTGTGTGAAGAAGTGCACTCCTGTATGAAGATATACCAGAGTTACTTGAAGAAATACCAGGCCTACATGAAGATATGTAGTCTCACATGAGGAAGTGTAGGAATAGACTGAGAAATTGACATAAAATCTAATAGAACATCTATGAAACCTCATGCAAAGATTTTGAATCTTGCACAAAGAAGTGCACAGAATGAAAAAGTGTGTGTGAATTTTTGCAGAAAACTAGATGAGCCAAGGTCTACCACTTTTGCAAGGTGTACCCAATAAAATATAACATGTCTAATATGTCTATCATACCCCATCAATCTCAATACCCCATCATGTATAAAATTTCTATCATATTGCCAAGGTCTACCCAATAAAATATGACAACAATCCATGGGCATAATATCACACAACACCTTATCATAATATTTCTGAATTTTTATATTCACAAAATATTATTCACTTACCATTAGTGTATGCTAATTGTTAATCCATAAAATTTAATAGGGCTTTGGGTGCTTCAATATTTCCAATTGCAACTTTGCAACCATTTATTTTGATGCTATATTCTCTGAGCTTCCACTATCAATGAGTACTTTCCAAACTTTTGTTAGAAAGTAAAGTCCACCAAGATAATTGAGAGGGCGGGGGGGGGGTGAATCAATTATCAGATAATTATAAATTTTATCATCTTCAACAACATTAAACCATATAAGAAATATAATTACCAACCATAGAAAGATATTCATACAGAATAATACAATGACACAAGATATGTTGACTAGGGAACCTCTTGATCAAAGAGTAAACCACAGTGGGAATGATGCCCATAAAAGATGCACTAATATGAATATTCCTTGTGAGAGGATGGAATTTTTTAAGATACTTATGAAGTACATTCAGTACATATGAATCCCTTTTACGAGATTTTGAATCCCTGTTAAAAGATTCTAACCTGGTTAAGAGTTATGGAAGATAGAAGGACCCACTGCCCAAATAGCTTCAGGGTAAGATCACTGAATACACTATCCAAATAATCTTTGCATTACTCATTAGAATAATATGTTACCTCTTCTCTGACTATGCCAAATGGCACTCATTTTTACATCAGATCTCAATTCCAGATCTGTCTACTTCGCATGTCTTCCTTCATAAATTCACTTTCATACTTAGCTCTTTTCTCCACTTCATGCATACCAAATCACACATCATCACTAAAAATACACTAAAACAAGGAAATACATTCCTTCCTTTATACCACACTCAAATAATTACAAATGAGTCTGCATACAATTACAAAATAAAAGTTTCCACATGCTACACCAAAATTACATAAAATTGTCAGCTTCCAAATACAATAAATCTTCACTCATGTAACCTCAAAGTCTACGCTATTATCCACATCACTATCAATGTGTCTCCAACTTCCCTTTAACTATGAAAAACTAGATTCCATCCTGTTTAGGAAATATCATCTGATTTCCACAAACCACTACTCAGGAACACTGCTTCAACACTGCTTCCACCAAAATGATCATAACTTCCATGAATCAATGAATTACTATCTCCACTCTTAACCATAGACATATGACATATCAAAGAGTATAACCTAAACATCACATAGCTCCAACTACAATAACCGATGTGCGCTAATCCAAACTCTTTCTACTTCTCTGCAAGTCTTCGGTAAATCACTGTGTTGACATCAATGACAATCATAGTCATGAATGCAACAACAACTACTACAGAATGGCTGCCAAACACTTTAGCATTCATTCCTAACAATCTCCCCCATTGGAATTGATGGCAACATAGATGAAAAACATCCGATGTTCCAAAAATCCAATACTACAACACTGATTCTTCAAATCCTCTTCATCAATCAAATCTTGCTTCGTTATCCTGTTTAGTTCTCTCCAAAAAATGTCTCATATTATTTTTCATCCATACTTCTCCCCCATTGAAATCACTGATAGAAATTCCATCACTAAGTCAACAACAACTCAATGTCAAATGACACTTTTTAGAAAATACATTTACTATTGTCCTCATGACTCAGCTCAAACACACATACTCCCCCATAGAGGAAGTACCAACATCCAGTCTAGAAGAAAGATAAGGCTCATATACCACTAGACAGATGCAACCAACTGCATCACTTCTAAAAAATAGCTTGGGGCATAACCCCAAGCATACCTCTCAAATACTCAAATGTATCCTTAGGAAAAGGCTTTGTGAATATATCTACTATCTGCTCCTTTGTACTTATGTACTCAAGTCTGACTTCTTTTTCAACATCTTTCTCTCTTACAACATGATACTTAATCTCTATATGCTTTGTCTTAGAATGTAATACAGGATTCTTAGACATACTAACTATACTGGTGTTATCACAATGTATAACAAAAGGCTCAACAAATTTTATTCCAATAACCTCCAGCATCTACTTCATCCAAATTATCTAGTTACAATTGTTTTCTACTACTACATATTCTTCTTCTATTGTGCTTTGTGAGATACAATTTTTCTTCTTACTTAGCTAAGAAACTAATCTTCCTCCAAGGAAAAATGCTCCTCCACTGGTGCTTTTCTTATCATCAACACTACCTCCCCAATTAGCATCTATATATGCACATAGGGTAAAATCATCAGAATTTTTATACCACAATCCATAGTCCATTGTGCCTCTTAAATATCTTAGTATCCTTTTTACTGCTGAATAATGTGATTCTCTTGGTTTAGCTTGAAATCTTGCTACAATTCCAACTGAATGTGCTATATCAGGTCTTGTATGAGTCAAATACTACAATCTTCCAATCATAGATCTATATTTCTTCTATTCTACTCCATAGGTGTTCCAACTGGTATACAATCCTTCATTCAAAATCTTTAATTGAAAATTAATGTAATATTTTATCCCATTTCATGTACTCCATCATTAATTATTGGGCATGGAGTTTAAGAGGCCATTTTTTAGGGTTTTATCACTATATAGGACTCCAAATTTTGCCCAAAATTTAGAGCTCCAATAGGCTCTTTCTAGGGACGTATGCTCCAATAGGCTCTTTCTGGGGATGTATGCATAGTGAGATTCCAACTATCTCTAGAGAAGTAAACCAAGTATCCATACTAATCTGATGCAAAGTAAAATTGGGTGACCCTAGGCCCCCCAAAATTGAACATTGATCCTTTCCTCTATCAAACACTTGATTTTGATCACGTAACACTTTTAACCTTGCTGCATTACACATGTCATCCTTATAGACAATTCTAACCACTTCATCAATATGATCTTTGGCATCCAATCTATATTTAGCCCTTAAGAAATCATTAGGTCCATTGAAATCCTTACTGAATAGAAGATTTTGGTTAATCATAGAAACCTCTAGGTTAGTCTTCTTTTTTTGGATACCTTCTTGTTCACAATCTATCCCATCTCTATATTTTGGATATTTTTTCTCCTCACCAAAAGGCTTTGAGAATAGCTTATCTTCAAGAAGTACAATCTCTCTCACCAAGAGTTTGATCACCTGGGACATTTCTAAAATTTTTAGAACTATGCTTCAACACATTCTCTTCATCATTTCTAGTTGATTCCATCTCATCTTCATATGTTTGGTGTACCTCTGGCTCAAAGGATGAACTCCAAGATATCTCACCCTCTGAATGCACTTCATGAGTTTCATCAAATTTAAAATTAGGACTATTATCTTCATTATGATGCTGATGGATTCCATTGCATAAAGGATCCTCTTCAAACAATGGATTTGATAACATAGAGAAATCAGACATATCTTAATCTACTTCCTCTTCAAAAAATGGATTCAAGAACATGGAGAATTCAGACATACATTCATGAGAATTTTCATTTGGGTCATCAAGTTTTTCATCAACAAGACTAACATCTTCATTAACATTATCTCCTGAAACTTCCTCATGTTCATGCAGTTCTATTTCATCTCTACAATTTTATTTCTCTTGAATATGGGCTGATCCGTCTACCTCCTTACCATGGTCGATTGAGAAAAAAATTGGACCATTCTTCTCAGTGTGTCTTTGGTATTCTATGTCTAATAAAACTGAAATTTCTCTTATATTGAGAAGGTTTTCTTCCTCATCATCATGGTCATTGATACATGTTTCCATACACATCTCATCATGTACAAATGCTTCCTCATCCTGATTTGACTTCTCATGTTGATCTGAATCTAGAATATCATTAGGTTCTTGTGCCTCTTTTGTAACTTTGTCATTTTCTTCCATTACATCTTCTTGTGCAATTTAAAGAATAAGCTTTAGTTGCTCACAAGTTACTCCTAAATTGTATATTTTATTTGAAAAACTTGGCCTAATATCAGAAGGTATTTTACAAAAAATATCCATCATCCTCATAAACAAACTCACCACATTTTCATTATCATATCATTCTAAAGTAATAAATGCATCCAAGGGAGACATACATGATTCATCCCTGTCATGGAATGCATCAAGGAACCATTGTTCAAATTGCATCCATGATGAAATGCATTGTGTAGGTAATGATTCATATTTTTCCCTTGCATTATTCTTTAGTGACCATGCAAACAACTTCATGGCATCATCTTCTATACATGGATCTCATAATTATCAAGGAATATATGAAACACATCCAAATGATCAAGAGCTAGTTCATCATAATCTCCATAAAATTTAGGAACCCTCTGTGAAAGTTGTGAAAACAATTCATTAGAACTGCATTGAAACCTTCTAAGATCTAAAGGTCTGGTATCAACGGGAATCAAAAACCTTTTGAAAATTTCCTTAAAAGGAAAATTTATCATCCCTTCTAGGCTATCTTCCTATCTCCTTCTGAGCTTTCTCCCTTAGTAGAGTCATTGACTGAAATTATTTATTCAATAGATTCGCCACCTTCTTCATAAGAAGGGTAAAACTATATAACTAATTCTGAGTTATGTTTCTAGTAGAGTCTCACAACTATAACCAAAGATTCTATAAATATCTTTCATTGATAGTGTCCCCAGGAGAGTCGCCAATTTATTGGGGCTAAAACATGTTGATCATTTTGAGGCCAACTAATAGGCACAATCAATGCCTCTGCAATTCTGGTTCAATGGAACCAAGGCTGGTGGGCCTAGATTTAGTATACTATCAAATTGCATGAACTATGTGCATAAACAACAAAATCCTTCCAAAGGGGTTATTGATCCTTGGAAGATATATTAACCTAATGTCCTAATTGGTATATATTCAAAATATTTAGACTATTACACTAAAGCTAATGCTAAACCTAATTTTACTGTTTGATTAAGAAGATAGCAAATTAGACATATACTACACAGAAGGAAATAAATAACAACATCAAATGAATGAATAGACTAGTGCCTAATGCCAAATTGAAAATAGAGTCAATATTCAATATATGTAAATGGAGATAGTTTTAAAATTAACTTGCTTCTGTAGAAACAAGACCATCAACCTACCATTTTCTATTTAAGCCATAATTTATAACAATAAATACAACAGGTCCTATGGTTTTTAACCCAACTTAAGAGCCTGTAAGGAAATAGTAACAGGTTCTCAGACCATGCTACCATTATTCAAATTGTTCAAATTAGTCATAAATGAATGCATTAAATAAAAAAACATAGTAGGATACCCTGGCTCATAGAGTAATCTGAAAGACTAATTGAAAACATATAACTTATAACCACAAATAAAAAAGAAGAGCACTTATCTTTATTAATGTTGAAAAAAATAGTATATTAGAGTTCATATTGTAATTTTAATCGAATTATATCCTATGAAAATATATCTTGTATTGTATTGTCTCTCTTTGCATTTTACATTATGTATATATACATGTTTGATTGGCTTTCACACCTCTTTAGGGTGAAAAGACACACCCTTATTACAAATTGTTTTGAAAAAATGATAAACTAACTAAAAAATAACTACCTAACTTTCGGATTTGGGCTTGGTTGAAAAACCAAAACACCTTGTAGAAAGCTAAGATTTTAATTGGAGATAGGAAATTTGATTTTCCAACCTAGGTTTTTTTTAGATTTTTAAAAGTCAACCATCTTCGGCCTCTGTCGACATCATCTTTGCAACAGTTCAAAATTCTAGCATTTTCTGAAGGCTTTGATCATAGAATTTTGATTGTTCTTGTCACAAAGCTTCCTTCCATAATATCTCAACTTTTTAATTGAAAATTAATGTAATATTTTATCCCATTTCATGTACTCCATCATTAATTATTGGGCATGGAGTTTAATAGGCCATTTTTTAGGGCTTTATCACTATATAGGACTCCAAATTTTGCCTAAAATTTAGATCTCCAATGTGTCTTCATCTTTTCTTTCCATCTATCAAAATTTACTCCATCAAACTTAGGGCTTTCTTTCCTGAAATTCACCATGGATCTCTTTAAGCTACTAAACTTCTTTTTCAAGGACCTGCCGCTTTGATACCAATTGTTAGAAAGTAAAGTCCACCAAGATAACTAAGAGGGGGGGGGGGGGGGTGAATCAGTTATCAGATAATTATAAATTTTATCATCTTCAACAACATTAAACCAAATAAGCTATTTAATTACCAACCATAGAAAGATATTCATACACAATAACACAGTGACACAAGATATGTTGACTAGGAAACCTCTTGATCAAAGGGTAAACCCCGGTGGGAATGATGCCCACAAAAGATGCACTAATATGAATATTCCTTGTGAGAAGATGGACTCTGTTAGGAGTCTTATGAAATACATTCAGTACATATGAATCCATGTTAGGAGATTTTGAATCCATGTTAGAAGATTCTAACCTGGTTAAGAGTTATGGAAGACAAAAGGACCCACTGCCCAAACAACTTCAAGATAAGATCATTGAACACACTATCCAAATAATCTTTGCATTACTCAATAGTATAATATGTTGCCTCTTCTCAGACTGTGCCAAACCGCACTCACTATTACATCAAATCTCAATTTTAGATCTATGTCTGAATGCAACAACAACTACTATAGAATGGCTGCCAAACACTTTAAAATTCATTCATAATAGTCTTCTTTTCTTCCTTCTTGTGAATCTATTTTTAGTGTTGAGACAACTAACATGGTTTATCCAAAACCTTTATTGACTATCAAAGGTTGTCCTCGCATTACTATCAAAGGTAAACCTATGGAGACTTTAGAGTATTTCAATGACCAAGATTCGATAGCTCACAGATATTGTACAAGGAATAACCCTCAACCTAATCCGATGGTTTCTACTTCTTTACCACCTTCTCAACCCATTATTCCTCCTCCATCCCGTATTCCTAGCGAGGAGTATGATTTGATAAACAAATTACAAAATACTCCTGCCAAGATTTCTTTATGGTAGATTGTTCAAACTTCACCTACCTACTATGAAGCCTTGCAAAAAGCTCTAGAAACTCTTCCCACTCCACCTCCTAATCAAGAGAACATCAATACCTTCTTACAATGCATGCATGCTACCTGGGGTCCTCATGACATTTTATCTACTCAAAAGGATTTACCTTCTAAAGAAGTTCAGAATCAATATGATGCTCTTATGGTTGTTGTTACTATCAATAAAAGTATCATTCATAGGACCTTTATTTATAATGGATCTATGTGATGATGATAATCACCTTCATGAAATTAAGATCAAATTAGCAATAATTCTAAAGTAAATACAATGCAAATCTATTTAAAAATGAAACTAAGATCTATAGCATCTCATGGCTCTTTAGAAAGAGGTGGCAAGTGAAGCTCTCAACTCAAATCTCCACTAGTGACACTTATAAAATGAGAATGTATGTTTTTCTATGCTTCTACAATGCTTCTATGATGATGATTCTAGCTCAAATTGACAAAAGTATAATAAATGCTCTTAATTGCTCTTAGTTGTTCTTAGAATCCTCTTCAATTGCCTATAATAACAATGCTTTGCAAATGAATTTCTAAGATCATCAATTACTCTCAAAATGCTTCATATTTATTGTAAATTCCCAAGGGTAGGGGGTGGAGTGAAGTAATTATGATTTACCTTTGGTTGAGTCAAATACTTTTCTTTGTTCATAAATGGGGGGACAATTGAAATGTTTGTCTCAAAGCTTTGGACAAAAAGACAAGAGTGAGTGGTTGAGATTGAAACTTTAGAATGAGTGATTGAGATTCATCCTTTTTGAGTGATTTGTATCTTTTTGTCCTCAATTCTTATTTGTTACTCAACTTTGTTGAAAGATATTAGGAATTATTAAATTTAATTAATTAATTAAATTTAGCCATGTAAGGGTAATAGGTTCATTTTGATTTTTGATTTAAATAACTATACAACTAATTGATTAAAATAAATTATGTAGTGTTTTTCACCCCTTTAAGTTTTGATTTAATTATTTAACCTCATTATTTGATTTTTCCTTTGCTTTAATTGATTTTGTCCAACTTTATTTAATTATGTCTATTTTAATTGATTTGATCCCTTTTTTATTGAATTAGTGCATTTTGATGATTTTGAGCCATTTATTGATTTTTGCAATTTAAAAGAACTTGTCCATTTTTGCATGTCTACAAATGCCCCTCTTTGAATTGATGTGTGAAGAAAATTGATTCAAAGATTCTTTTGAGTCCTTATCACTTTTAGGTCCTGATTGCTGATTCACTGATATGAAACTGATTGTTGCCTTTGATACGAAATTGATATGATTGCTACCTCTGTACTGATACAAAATTTTGTGACACCCCACTGATTCCATTGATGTTTGATTTCAATTTCAATTTGATACCCTGATGCCCCCTCAAAAATTAAAACATATTGATTTCTTGATTTGAAAAAGTTTGATGATGTTGATTTATATGTTTTCATTTCAGAAAAATCTTGATGATATGCCACGATTCAAGAATGCCCCCCAGTTTGATTGATATGCGGATATAGAAAAATCATGATTAATAAAATGTTGTTGATGTCTCTGGATGAATGATTGAACTTCCAAGATAGCTAGGTCTGTTGTAGTTAAGTAAACAAGTGATTAGGATATTAGGATAATAGTACCAATGAATGTGATTTGTCAATCTGATAGGATAATAAAAATGATATGGGATAAATGATAGGTAGGTCACTGGTAGGATAAATCAATCAGTGTGAAAATTGATATGATAGATACTACTACTTTGTTCTCAAGACACAGAGACATGAACAAATGGTACTGGGTGTGATTGCTTGATACTTTTGATAGAACTGATTGAATTTAGATAATTCCTTGATATGGTATACTGATATTATTCCTTTGTTTTTCCAAACAGGCACATTTTCGTAAGTTTCTACATACGGTCCCTAGCTTCTTGGATATTAGATTTATGGATCTTCCTTGTTGATTTTATATCACATTGATGTTTTATTGATTAGGACTTGGATGTATCATTTTGTCGTTGACATTATATCTTGATATATAGATTGGATGGATCATTTGATATGATGATATGGAATTTTCTTTGATTCCCCCTTTTTTGATTGATCAAGACTGATAACTGAACCCCCTTTTCCCTTGGAAAAATAAATACAAACATGCACTTAATCTAACATGAAAATGCAATGCAATTGAACATGATAATGCAATGCAATCTAATATGATAATGCAATGCCATGTAACTAAGTGTCACTAGATTTTAACAAAGAAATGCCATTGAGATATATTTTCATCATTGAGCAATGTGGGACTAGAAAGCAAGTAGAACTATCATTGACCACATCATGATGATATGAATACCACTTTTTTTATTGCTTTTGGTAACCTCTGTAGACACAGAAAATTGGCAAAAGGCTTAATTCAATCAAAAGGTGCAATCAAATCATCAAAATAGCACTAAAAATTAATAAATGGAACAAAGGCAATTCAAATCAAAGGAAAATTCAATTAAGTGATTAAATGATTAAATAAAGCTTGAAAAGGGGAAAAACACTAAGAAATGGATTAAATTCAATTAATGACATAGTTGTTGAAAGCAAAAATCAAAATGAACCTCTTACCCTTCATGGCTAAATTTAATTACTTTAATTAATTAATAAATCATAATTTCCCTCAACAAAGCAAAAAAAGAGACAAAATAGACACAAATCACTCACTTTTGTTGAAATGGTCTAGCCTTTTGAAACTATTTAAATGTTTGTCCCCCCATTTATGGACAAAGCAAAGCAAATTGACCTTACCCAAGCATAACCATGGTTATCTCACTCTACCCGCTACCCTTGGGAAAATCTTATAAATAGAAGGCATTTTGAGGCATTATTCATCCACTCCATATCTTTGAATTATAGCAAAGCTCTTGCAATTTGCATCCACATCACTCACTTAGCATTTTCATTGATAATTAGCTTCAATTGTTGATCATTTTGTAGATTTCTTATCAAATAGAGCTAGAATTTGATAATTAAATCTAGTTTGCATATCATTCTTAATTCAATTCTCATAATTAGAGTGTCACTAGTGAGGATTTGCAGCTGAGAGCCTCACTTACTACTTAAATTTAGAGAACCATGAGATATTTAGATTAATTTGTGCATTATTTAGATTAGTTTTCTTTGAATAGTGTAAATTCTCTTTAAATCTTGTTATTTCATGAAGGTGTAAATCACTCACACACAAATGGCACCCACCGTGGGGCCCTAGGCCTCAAATTTATCATAATTTCCATGTTATTTGCAAAATTTAGGCTAGAATTGCATGAATTTGCTCACTGTTTGCAGGTTACAGAAAAGAAATCACGCCTGCCGGTAAAGAAGTCACACCTAAAGCAAAGAGATGTTTTGCGCAGAAATTAAAATGTCGCCTGGAGTCTGAATGATCACGCTTTTCAGCCTGTAGAATCACACTTCTGGGGAAAGAAATCACGCCTGCAGAAATCAAATTCTCGCATCACAGACAAGAAGCTGATGCCTTTGGTAATTTAGATGTCACCTGGACAGAATTAAAAGCCGCGGCCGAGGAATCATTTTACGCCTAGTGTAAAGGGAGTTTTCTGCCTTATTCATTTAATTTCTCATTTTGATTATTTTAAATGTCACTTTGGATTGATGAAATGTCACTTTTCTGGAATTAATTTATCACTTCTAATAAAGAGTTCACGCGTTGTTTTAATTTGATATCGCACTTGATTATTTTAATCTCGCTTGAGCCCCTTATGGTGATGCTCATGGTTAAAGTAATTACGTCTTTATTAAATTAGATCTCACGTTTAGCATGGAAAATGTCGCCTGGTTTAGCATTTATATTTTATCAGAGTAATTACTGTTGTCGCGTGTATTAAAGATTTCACACGTTTGCAAAATTTGATATCACACGTGTCTATTTTAATCTCGCTTGAGCCCCTTTTGGTGATGCTTGCGGTTAAAGTAGTCACGTCTTTGTTAAATTTTATCTCGCCTATAGTCTGGATGATGTCGCCTGGCTGTATTTTCTCTATTTTATCAAAAATGTTAAAATGATGACTGTATTCTAACTTCACAGTCATTTTTTTTGTCTCAGGAGCATGGTCTGTCATAAGAAAGTGCAAAAACCAGAGAGAAGGCATAACTTAGAGGAGAAATTGATCTCTAAAAGGATAAGGAAAGAAAATCGGGTACATTCTACCTTTGTTCTCAACAATGATTTAGAGAAAGAAGTATATGCTAAATACATTGCTGTTGTAGATGCTTACAAATGAAAATATGTCTCATTAAATTGGGAGTTTAGTCCTTAAGTTTGTAAGAATTTTGCAAATATTTTGGTAAAAAGAATCAAAAGCATAATCAATTATATCATTTTAAGCTTTGATTTTGGTTTCCCCTCACTTCGTTTGTATTGTGCTGACTAACTTGTTGGTGGAGGGAATGTTTTGCCAAGGTAAGAGAAGGATTTGGAGAGAAAACAAAAAATCTACTACTTAAAAATGCGCCTAGCCTTTGCTAGCATCGTTTGAGGTATTTCTCTCATCAAGCTTGCAAATTTCCCTTAAATTGTGGCATTTTCAAAGTTCAAAACATAGTTTAATCATAAAAGGAAAAAATAAACACTTCAATTCTAAGAACCCCTTTGTCACGGGGTTGAAAAAGAACCCAATTGATTGTGAGTGTTTGGGATAAGGGAAAAGCAATAGGGATATGCTTTTCACTCTTTGAGTGAATCAAATTCCCAAACTTGCTCTACCAAATCCACTTTTCATGCTTTCAAATGAACATGTTTAAAACTTAGTGGGCTCGCCTCCCGAGATTGCCTTAAAAGGGCCGGTGAGAGGGACAGCCCAAAGTGGGATACACTTGCTTTTGCCATGAGAATCCAACCCACTATAAAATGAAACACAGGTATCCTTAATGGGGTACACGATAAAAAGGATTTTAGCTCTTTCGAACTTCCTCTAGTAGTCCTAATGGATTGCGCAAAATCATGCTTTTGTGCGTGTGGGAAGCCCCTTAACATATTTGGGGGATGAAAAGCTAAGATCTATTTTGAATAGAAAACTTACTACATAACGGTAAAATAGCAAAACTACCTATTAGAGCCATGTTTACAAACCAATTATGTGCTAGGTAGATTGTGTGGAAGCTATTCTTGTGTTTAACCTGTGAAAACGTTAAAAAATATACACATTAGAGCATTCTAGGGATATGGTACCCAATTGATGTGTGTTTTGAGATTGTTTTTATTTTCAAACAAGATATTCTAAAGTTATTGATCAAAACACCATTAAAATTTTAAAGCATTTAAAATTGATCAAAAACTTTTACCTTATTCCAAAAAAAAAAATAGCTTATCAAGAGAAGAAAGTCAACATACCCTTAAAGTTTGTTCATGCCTATTATTACAAGGTCACTCTTTATAAGGAAAGCATTACAAACAGACGGGACCTACAACAGAGAAGAGCTCCCATTTCCAAAGAAGACTTTCATTACTTCACGAGTGACTGAAAAACCCGCTAAGGCAAAGGACATTAACAAGATGTTTAGCGGTACCCTAGGAAATATCGATCCCAACAACCAAGGGAACAACATGAATGGGGGTATAGATCCTAACAACAATCAAGGGAACAACATGAATGGGGGTATGGATCTTAACAACAATCAAGGAAATTCTAATAATGGAGGAAGAGATCCTAATTCTCAAGAGACAAATTCACAAGGCAACAACTTATTTCCTCCTCATAATACAAACTTACCCCCAACTGGGGAAGAAGCCATGGTTGAAAGAGTGTTAGAGGCAAGACAATGTCCTTATTTCATAGAAGTAATGAAAAAGACCATGCTTATGGATAAAGAAAAACACTTCATGGACTTAATACAAATGGGGGTAAAGCTACCTAAAGATTATGACATAGAGCAATTAAAACCCAAGGAAATAGAAGACCCTATGGAAGCAATAAGGGAACAATTCAAGGCATTACAAATGGAAATTGATAGTTTGAAACAAAACGGGGCTCCTAAGCCTTTCTCTATTGAAACATTATGTCCTTTTCCATTCGATAAGAGTTTGGTCATGGTGCCTTTTCCCATTAATGTAACATTTCCTAAATATGAGAGGTATGAAGGAACATTTGACCCACATGATCATCTTCGGGGGTTTTGTGCATTGAGTCTTGAATTCATGCATGAATCAACCTATTTAATGAGACTATTCCCAGGAAGCTTGGGAGGAACGACCATGGATTGGTTTTCAAAACTACCATCCGGCATCAAATCCTTTGAAGAGTTAGCTTCTAAATTTGTGACTCATTACTCTTATAACATCAAACATGAGGTCACAATGATAACGTTATGTAACACGAAGCAACAAGATGGAGAAGCCTTTCTCACATTCTTGCAAAGATGGAGGACTGCATTTGCTAGATATCCAAGAAATGTACCGGAGAAAGAAAAAATGGATATCTTTATTAACGGTTTAAGAAGTGAACTAAATTATAGACTAAGGATGCAATATCCTAAAACCTTCCAAGATTTGATTGATAATGGAATTACAATGGAAGAAGTGTTGATTAAGAGTGGAGAGTTGAAATTATACAAGGAAAATAAGAATAACTCTAACTCCAACAACAACAATACCAACAATAACAACAATCCAAATAAAAGTTGGTACAACAACAATAGCTGTTATGCTGCAAAGAATAACAACAAAGGCATTGTTAATGATGGTGTAGTGGAATCCAGCAAGTTGAAGGTGATTCCATTTGCCCTTACAAAGACACCAAATCAAGTGAATAATACTAATCAAGCATATAATGCATCTTCCAACAACAACAACAATGCCAACAAGAATAATCAAGGAAACAAGGATCAAAATAGCAAGTATGATAAGTATTTGAAGCCCACTCCTATGAGACATTTTACACCCTTGGGAGAATCACTTGAAACTGCATTAAAGCCTCTCATAGCTAACAATGTTATTACATTACCCGCTATTAAGCCTTATGAACCAAACCACAAGCCAGGTTGGTGGGATGCTAAGCATCATTGTGAATATCATAGGATTCAGGGGCACACTACAAATGAATGTCTATAATTAAAGAATGTGGTGCAAGACTTGATAGATAATAACATAATCACTATTGATGGACCCCAAAATAATGAAGATCATACGGCCTTCAAACAACCTTTTTACAAACATGATAAAGGCGAGTCATCAAATGGCAAGAAACAAAGTGCCAATAATCTCAACTTTGCATCATCATATGATCATATTGTTAATGCTATCATCATTAATGAACAGCCTCAAAAGGAAGCAACAAATGTCATTACAAGAGGGCAGAATTCTAGAATGACTTTACAAGGGATAGTCCCTCAAAACACCAATATCCCACCATCCAACATTGTGGTCAAACAACCTCCTACAGCAGCAAGGCCTTATAGTTTGGTTGACCAATTGCAATGTACTCCAGCACAAATCTCAATCTTAGAGTTATTGAAGTTGTCACTAGATCATAAAGAGATTTTGGAAAAAGCTTTGGAAGAGACACATGTTTCTACTACCTTAGGGGAAGAAAAATTTCAAAATATGGTAGGACATCTTGTGGCTCCTCATTGTCTTTCATTTTCCGATCAAGATGACATGTCTATAACTCATCCTCAAAATTTGCCATTACATATAGAGGTTTTGATCGAAAGGCATAGAGTCAAAAGAGCCCTTATTGATGGAGGGGCTGGCCTTAACATATGCACATTGAGTCTTGTAAAATCCTTAGGTCTATCCGAGTCTTGCATTGACCCTACAAAGAAAATCACCATAAAAGCTTATGACGAAGCTGAAAGAGCTTCTAAAGGCATGATTGTGTTGCCCATCCAAGTGGGACCAATCAAGAAGGAAACCAAATTTCAAGTGTTGGACATGAAATTAACCTATAACATCTTATTGGGAAGACCATGGATTCATGAGATGCAAGCTGTCCCATCCACATACCACCAATGCATCAAGTTCCCATACATGGGTGAAGAAATCACAATTGGAGGAGACTCAAATCCATTTCAATATTGTAATGCACTCAAACCCTTGCATGAACTATACATTCCACATAATCATGAAGGAGTTGTTCCAAGAATCACCAATGAAGATGCACAAAATCCTCTTCAAGCTAGCTCAACTACATCAACTAAGGGCAAGGAAAAAGTGAGC
The DNA here is from genome assembly GCA_027943335.1 of Chamaecyparis obtusa. Lineage (NCBI taxonomy): Eukaryota > Viridiplantae > Streptophyta > Pinopsida > Cupressales > Cupressaceae > Chamaecyparis > Chamaecyparis obtusa. Next base: position 136,651 of record BSBK01001047.1, on the reverse strand, counting down.
TACGAGGTCCAAATGTGATGGAAAGTCCATATGTGGCACCTAAATTGGAGACAGTGATTTACAAACCTACTAAAGAGGAAAAAGAACAAGCTAAAGCAGCTCATTATCAATACATGAGTGAGATGATGAACAAATTTAACAAACAATGCAAGATTAGTTCAAAAGGGGTAGGAGAATATTCAGTTTCTCTATTTGACATGCCCATGTCTCCCAAATCACATGGAAAACCCTCAAAAGAACATCTTCCACATAAGTATAATTCTTATTTTGTGAGGGAAGATAGCAAAGCAACATGGGATAAGGAAGAGGATGATGTCCTTCAATGGCTTTATCATGATGAGGATGGTACCTTAGACACTCCCATGGAAAGAATTCAGCATGTCAATATACAAACAGAACAATATGGGAAAGGATTTGATATTATGCAAAAGATGGGATACAAAGGAAGAGGACCCCTAGGCCAAAGAAATAGAGGATTATTAGAACCTATTGAACCTATTTGGAGGGCAAGTCATGAAAAATCTGGAGTAGGTTTTCAATATAAGGGAGAAAGTTCAAGTCCAATGCATGATTTTCATCCTCAAATAAATGCATTAGAATCCGAAGGAGATAGTGATGACTCTAGGGATTATGAATGGGATACTTTATCAGATGAGTCATGTCAAGATAAAGAAGTCATTGCTATACATACTTATGCAAAAATCCCAAAACAAGATGCTCCAATTAATGAAGAATCTCCTATTCAAATGCCTAATATAGAATAAGCATCTAGTAGTGGAGCATGGATAGAAACATTTTGGATACCTTCAGAGGAGGGAAATTCAAATGCTAGTTTTAACCCGCTTGTGGCTTTTCCCACATTGTTTCCCGTAGAGGTTGACGAGGATTCAAGTGAAGGGGACTTTGACCCTGCTTCCATGGATCATCTTGAGGAAGCACACATCATAGATCTAAACGATACAATGTATGAACCCTCAAATGAAGTCATGTCCATAAATCCTATTGATGATACCTTACTCAATAACTCCTTAATTTTGATACATCCAGACCTCATTGATTGGGATCAAACTGAACCACATGACTTACTTTACTTCCCAAATGACCAAGCAACAAACCAATACCTCAATGCGGTTGAACCCTCTTTCACCAACGAACTCAATACGGACATGATGACAATAGCAAGGGTCCAATCTCTTAGTCAAAAAAAGAAAAAAATGAAAAAAAATAAAAACATGAGAAGTTCTATTGGTGAAAACTCAACTGTGGCACCATTAGAACCAAAAACAATGAAAATAAAAGATGTTTCTTTTGGTGAAAACCCAACTGTGGCACCATTAGAAGAGAGATTGGACACTTTGCCTGAACATGAAGAAGAACGGTTGTCTATTCTTATAGAACCAACATAAAAAGTTAACATTGGTACAGAACTAGAGCCAAAGGTTATACACTTGGCTGCATCACTTACATCTCTTGAAAGAGAGGACTTCATCAAATTCTTCCAAGAACAACAAGTAAATTTTGCATGGTCATATGCCGATATGCCTGGACTGGATCCTGATTTCATAATGCATCATCTGAATGTTAAACCTGGAGTTAAACCTGTGAAGCAAAAACTAAGGAAAATGCACCCACATGTGGCTCTCCTAGTCAAGGCAGAATTGGAAAAATTGTTAAAGGTGGGATTCATAAGAACAATAGCATATGCTGATTGGATCTCTAACATTGTGCCAGTTACTAAGCATGATAAATCTATCTGTGTGTGTACAGATTTTAGAGATTTAAACCTTGCATGTCCCAAGGATGACTTCCCATTGCCAAGCATTGATACCATAGTGGATTTGGCAGCAGGTCACACAATGTACTCATTAATGGATGGATTTAGTGGCTACAACCAAATCAAGATTGTTCTTGAAGACCAAGAAAAGACAGCATTTACTTGCCCTTGGGGTACTTTTTGTTGGAATGTCATGCCCTTCAGTTTAAAAAATGCTGGAGCTACATATCAAAGGGCCATGACAACTATTTTCCATGACATGATGCACACTTTCTTAGAAGATTATGTGGATGACATTCTAGCAAAATCCCACAATAGAGAAGAGCATTTACAAATCCTAAGAAAAATATTCATTCAGTTAGAACAATTCAAAGTTAGATTAAACCCAAAGAAGTGTTCCTTTGGTGTCCAATCTAGCAAGTTATTGGGTTATATAGTGTCAGCAAAAGGCATTGAAGTTGATCCTGAAAAAGTACAAGCCATTCTAGAAATGGAGATTCCAAGAAATATTAGCCAAATGAGGTCACTACAAGGAAAGATTCAATCAATAAGGAGATTTATCTCTCAATTAGCAGAAAAGTGTCACTCCTTCACCAGATTATTACACAAGGACACTACATTTATGTGGGATGAAGAATGTGATAAGGCCTTCGCTACTTTGAAGACTTATTTGATAAACCCACCTATTCTTATGTCACCTATCAAGGTTAAAGAACTGTTGTTATACATATCAGCCACAGAAAGGTCTCTAGGCATATTGTTGGCACAAGAAGATGAGCAAGGAAAAGAAAGGGCAATCTACTATCTTAGTAGAACCTTAATAAAATATGAACTCAATTATTCATTCATGGAAAGAGCATGTCTAGCAGTGGTTTTTGCATCTCAAAAACTAAGACATTATATGTTGATGCATAAGATCAAATTAATTGCCAAGATTGATCCTCTCAAATACTTGCTAAGTAAAATTGCCTTAACAGGTAGAATAGCAAAATGGGTCATGATCCTAAGTGAATTTGACATTGAATATGTTGATAGAAGAGCAATTAAAGGACAAGTGATAGCATATCACTTAGCAGATAACCCAATGGAGTCTACACAAACCATGCAAATTGAATTTCTAGATGCAGAAATTGTCAACATAGAAGCAAAGACATGGAAATTATATTTTGATGGATCTTACACACAAGGAGGTTCTGGAGCAGGTATATTATTGGTTACCCCTCAAGGGTACACCATTCCAAAGTCCTATAAACTCTTATTTCCATGCACCAATAACATAGCAGAATATGAGGCATTAGTCATTGGCATCAAAATGGCTTTGGAATGGAATATTGTAGAATTACAAGTGTATGGAGATTCCCAACTCATAATCAATCAGATTAATAATGAATACAATACCAAAGATATAACATTGATTAAATATAAAACCTTGATTGATGGATGGAAGAAGTACTTTGCTTTGATCACATTTGAACAAATTCCAAGAGAAAAGAATACAGCAGCATATGCCATGGCTACCTTGGCTTCATTATTACAAAAACCAGATCAAAATGAGAAGTATGAGTTCTTGGTGGAAGAGTTGGTAAAATCGGCATTCAACCTTCCTGACACCCAAATTGTTGCTCTTTTACATGGACATGACTCTCCTTGGTATGGACCCATCTATACTTACCTTAAAGACCAAGTACTCCCCATAGACCAAACTCATGCCCAAAAACATAACTTCATACGCCAAGCTGCCTGTTACCTAATCCTTTCAAACACATTGTATCATAAGGGTCTTGATGGGACGTTACTTAGATGTCTAGAGGAAGAAGAGTCTAAGTTAGCTTTACGCGAGGTCCACGAAGGCATTTGCGGGTCACACTCAAGCGGTCTTAATCTAGCTAAGAAAATCCTTCGTTTAGGGTACTTTTGGACAACATTAGAAAAGGATGCTTGTCAATTTGTGAAGACATGCAGCAAATGTCAATATCATGGTAATATGATACATGCACCGGCTCAAGAATTACACCCATTCATTACACCATGGCCTTTTTATCAATGGGGTTTTGACTTGATTGGAATCATACATCCTCCATCTTCAAACGAACACAAGTATATCATCACAGCAACAGAATACTTCACCAAATGGGTGGAAGCAGTTCCATTAACAATAGCAACCGGCAAACAAATTTCAATGTTCATTTTGAACCACATAATTTTCCGCTATGGTATTCCACATGCCATTATCACGGATAATGGGAAACAATTCAAAAATTAGGATATTGATGAACTTTGCATGACATTTCACATTACACATCATTCATCATCCATTTATTATCCACAAGGCAATGGACAAGCTGAAGCAATGAACAAAAATATCCTCAAAATATTAAAAAGATCCGTTAACAAATCAGGAAGAGATTGGCACGTGCAAATAAATCTCGCACTATGGGCTTACAAAACTAGTATCAGAACACCTACAGGAGCCACCCCATTCTCTTTAGTCTATGGAACCGAAGCAGTTCTACCATTAGAAGTTGAAATTCCATCTCTATGGGTTTCATTAAGAAGATTTGTCACTGATGAAGATTATAGGATTGCCAGACTACAACAATTGGAATTGTTAGAGGAACACCAGACTCAAGCTTATGAGCATTTAAGAGTTTATCAAAATAGGATTGCACGCAATTACAACAAACACATCAAACCAAGAACTTTTCAAGTAGGAGACTTGGTACTAAGAGAAAATCCCAAAAATCAAGCTGAAAGGGAAAAGAAAGGAAAGTGGGAAGCTAATTGGATAGGCCCATTTGTGATAGTGTCATCCTTTGGAACTGGAACATATAAGTTATCAGATTGTAATGGTGAAGAATTACAAGAACCCATAAATAGCATTCATTTGAAGAGATTCTACACCTAAAGCAGATGAAAGAGTATAAAGAGTATCAGATGAGAGAGCATCATAATTATTGTACATAGTTGAAAAGGGATCTTGAAAATACCAAAAACAAGAGAAAATGGAAAATCCAAAAACATTGGAAAAGAAGAAAGATCAAAAACAATGGAAAATTGAGCATGAAGAAAGAAAAAAAATATTTGAAAAACTATCTCTTGGTGAAAACCTAGCAAATAGGCACCAAGGTGATAAAGAAAAATACAAAAAAACAAAAAAAAGAAAAATAAAAAAAAATAAAAAAAAACAAAAATACAAAAAAATACAAAAAAGAAAAATACAAAAAAAATGAAAAAGAGAAAAAGTGCCTTGGTGAAAACCTAGCAAATAGGTGCCTCTGTAGCAAAAAAAAAAGAGAGCACCCAAAGGTGAAAACTTGGCAACAAGCACTTTTGGTTCCCTTAAGTCATTTCTTTCCTAGTCACATGTGTACATAATGCATCTCATCATCTCATTTGTCTAAACCTTCATTGCATCCATCATTTGTACATAGTCATAATAACATTTTGTAGCATCATCCTTTGCATTGCCCAAAGTTGTCAAAACTGATACATCAAATACTTGGGGGCAGCATAAATGGATTGGAAAGTGGGTACCTCAAAAAGGATTCAAATGAGCAACATTCAGTCACAAGCAGAAAGGGATCAACATTTTCAGAAGAGAGATCAGATTTTTGTAAACCTTTGATTGATATCATTGTTTACTAACCAAGAAGTTGACTACTACAACAAAATCCTTGAGCCTAAATTGACTTATTATTCAGGATTAAAAATCAAACATCATTCCATGATCAAACACTTGAAAATATTTTTTTTGAAGATCATAAAACAATGCAAAACACTTAGATAGATTCTTTTGAAAAGTTTGTTAAAAATCTGTTTACTTACATTAATTCAATTTGTATCAAGTCTTTTTAGCTAATCAATGATGTTTCGACTAGATTGGCAATGATGGAGACATCATATTTTTCTTGACTATGAAGTGACTGTTTGGAGGAAGATTCATTGCCTTATGAGAATTCATCTAAAGACATGGTCATCAAAGAACCATCGAGGATTATCTTATAAAACAATGAGTTAACCTTTGTTTGTTTATGCAACCGGATATCTTGGATATTTAGATTCTTCATATCTAAATGACAAAATCCACTTGCAACATTGAATCTGACAAAATCGGTATTCGTACTCTCATGATTGTGGGTAATCAGTGATAGTCGTATTGATGAGACTGATGGGAAAGCAAAACGGAGGTTACCATATGAGCAGTAAAAACAAAAGCGATATTCATATCATTATGTCAGTGGGCAGTGGTGATTGTATTGACTTTCTGGTCCCAAATGCTCAATGATGAAAATATATCCTCAAGGCATTTATTTGCTAAAAGCTAGTGACACTTAGCTGCATTCATAAAAAAGGTTAAATGCATTCTCATGTTATATTAATTGCACATGCATTTTTTCCCAAGGGTTTCATTTCGCATCAAAAAGGGGGTACATAACATCATCAACAGGGTTAAATCAGCAAGGACAACATCACTTCAATATCATCTTTTCTACAATAAAAACCTGAGATTATACTTTTTGCATTCATTCCATATCATTAATCATTACATAGATATATTATCAAGGAAAAGAAGGAAATAATCATTTACATGTGCATACATACAGATTGCATACATGAGAAATAACATATCAAAACTGCATCTATACATGAAGAAAGAAATGCATCCATCTATCTATATCATACATAAGATACATTGCATCCATAGACACATCCATCCAAAAACAAATGCATTAGATAAACACATATAGCAGCATCTAAAGGAAATCTCATATATCATCAAGTAAAAGCAGGAAAGATCATAAATGTCCTCATATCACATGTCTACTCACAACTCAATGCATCAAGTATAACAATGATATCATAAATCAACTCTATAATCGCCCATCAATAGGGGCATCAATGTCAAATAAGTATCAAAGTACAACTGGAAAGGTGACACCAAGGTCACAAGACTATGGTACAACATCAAGTATCTTAGCATCAGTACACAAATGATCAATAAAAGCACTCATAGCTCAACTCTCATCACCACTGGGAGGAGGTCCTGGAGGAGGCTGTGGAGGAGGCTGTGATGGAGGCTGCTGAAGCGGCTGAGGAGGCATCTGACCAACCATAGCAACAAGGAGAGGAACCAATGGAGCCAAACCTGATACTAACTGCTGAATCATAGAAGACATCTATGATACCTCTGTCCGTAATGCTCCCACATCTGCTCGTAGCTGGGTAGTACTAGAACTCTCCCCAACCTCATAGGTACTCTGAGGATCACCTGTATCTATAGGAGCTTTTCCCCGATCACGGGAAAAAGATGCTGGCATTTGCTATGCACCTATATCCTGACCATCCACGGTAGCCTACTGTAATCTTGCTCCCGTATCCTATCCTGCAATTGGATCCTACCTAGCAGCCCTCACATGATCCTGACGATCTATCCTCTGTCTCTGTGCTACTGTAGGATGAGAAGGAGGAGGAGGTGGTGCCTGTATCTATACATCTCTCGCTCATCCTCTAAGTCTAATCACCACCCTACCTCGTGGTCTGCCTCTACGTCTCCTCCCACCACTGACATCATCACCATCATCATCTCGCCCAGGCACTAGCTTTGTAGGGTCTGTAAATCGAGGCATAGGATGCTCCATCAATCAAGCTAGATACTCCTGAGTAACTCCGACATCTCTAATGTGTAACCTCATATCCCAATCCATATAACCCAGTAGTGATATCTACTCAATAGCATCATCATATGAAGGCATGTGATCCCAAGTAGCCCGCTCTGCACTAGAACGAGCATATACTACAGATCCCTGAGGCATAGGCTGAATCCACCCAAACTGTCGTAGCACTCTACCTGCCAAGAATCTCTCAAGAACAGAGTCGATCCTGCTGATCAGCCATCAAGGAGCAAACATATACGGTAACTCCAAGCTATCCTCTCTCCAATCCTCAACCTCGACATATGGTCTCCAATAGACCTCATCCATGTCATCAATTTGACACTGCCAATACTCCAAATGACCCAAGTGATGCTGTGTCACCATACCAGTATACTGCCATGCAAAAGGATATCCTAAAGGTCGATCTCAATCTGATATAGGATGACTGACTGGTAAGTGCTCCCATATCCACAGCTGCAAAATATGAATCCCAGCAGATAATGAAGCTGATCTCCTTTAAACCACCTCATGAAGATCGTGATAAAGCTGTGCTAGCACACAAGATCCCCAGTCAAAGCATCGAGGCTGATGTAGCAAATCCTCGATAATCCTGCCCCATCCCACTGAAAATCCGCGACCTCGCCGATCAGGTAATAATACACCACCAATGATAGCACCTAATAACGTTGGTAAAATAGGAAATGAGGCAAACTAAGGCCATAAGATGTAATCATCACCTATAGACGGATCTTTGAATACTCATCGACAATACGTCCCATCATAGACTGCATCATAATATGCTATCTCTCCATGAGTCAGGATCCGTAGCAATCTATAAACATCCTCAGGTGTAATCGTCATCTCGCCTTGTGGTAGCCAAAACATGTTTGTCTTAGAGTGCCAATGCTTTGCGACAGCGGTAATCAAACCTCAGTTCATCTGGAACCGAGGAAGCTCTAATACACATAGTAAACCGTAGCGCCTAATAACTCACCTCTCAAGGTCAGTTAACTACTCCCTAAGCTCCATCACCCAGTGTGGTACAGTCCGGAGGTACAGAATAGAGACATCCTCCTGTTTAATCAAAACAATGGAATCACATGAGTAACTTACTATCAGGAAATCAAACAATCAATCATAGTCATCAATTTAAATATACCTATCAGACCTATCAATCCTAACTCTAAGCATTGAGGAAGGATGATCCTAGTTCTATGTCTCTAAGCATTTGAGCATAAAATGAATGGACGTTTAGATCCATGACCTATCATTCGTGATGAAGATTGATTTACCTTATTCTTTGATAATATAGTTACCTATGTCCTAATTCATTGTTGAAATCAAACAAGGGGAACACCCTAACTGAACATTCAATTGAATTCATTGACGTGATTGATATCAATCAAGTTGACGCAATCGAGCAATCAGACATCCTAGAAAAGTCTCAAATAAACAAAAAAAAAATTTATGCGACTTTTCTTTCCGGTGGCATTTCTTTTACCAGAGGTGACATCTATTTCTTCATACGCATGATTTTAATCATCCACGTGACTTAATTTCATGGAAGCGGTATCAGATTTTCCACAGGCGACATTTTATTATTCAAGTTTGTCACGCGATACACAATTAAAATGCTTAAAACCTTAAGCGATATTAAATTATCCGTAGGCGATAAAGGATTTTCTAAATGCGTGAGCAAACCTAAGGAAGGCGATATCAAATTTATGAAAGGTGACATTTTAAATTTTCAGGCGAAATTAAAAAGCACGAAGGCGGCATTTCTTTTCACAAACGCAGAATCAAAATTTTAAAATGCATTAAATGAGGTCATAAATGCAACTTTTGAAACATGAGGAAAATTTGAATGACATACCGGAGGACCACCGGTCGCTCTCGGACTGAACCGGTGCGCTCTCTCAAACTGATGCTCGCGATGTGGGACCACCATCGTGTAAAAAGGGCTAAAATCAGAGCTCAAATCTCAAGAGGGAACGGTGCAAATGAATAGTAAAATGAGGGGTTTTACCCTATTTAAGGTGCAATTGGTCCTAATCAACACTTAAAAATGCACTTTGGACCTATTATATGACATTTTCATTAACCAGGGCATGAATCAAACTTGATTGTTTCTGTCAAACAGTATCAGAAATCAAAACATATTCCAAATTACTCAAATTCATTCAAATCAAGGAATCAATATGTTTTATTTCTGAGGGGGCATCAGAGTATCAAATGGGCATCGCATCAAAAACATTTATCAGTGGGGCATATCATATCAGTATCAGTATCATATTAGTATCATATTGTATCATATCAGTATCAGTATCAGTATCATATCAGTATCATATCAGTATCATATCATATCATATCAGTATCATATCATATCGTTATCATATCAGGAGGCAAATCAATTGCATATCAGTTTCATATCAAATCTGCTATCATATCAAACCTATCAACATATCAGCAATCGATAAACCCAGGACCTTTATCAGTGAACCCAAGACCTTTATCAGTGAATCCAGGACCTTTATCAGTAAACCCAGGACCTATCATCAAACCAGGACCCATATCATATCAGAGGCATCAGAATCATATCAGGAAGTACATCAATCAAAACGATCAGAGGCATATCAGAACCAGGACCTATATCAGATCATAGTACTAAAGGGAATCTTTGAATCGGTGTTCTTCGCACATCGACTCAAAGAGGGGCATTTGTAGACATGGAAAATTGGCAAAAGGCTTAATTCAATCAAAAGGTGCAATCAAATCATCAAAATAGCACTAAAAATCAATAAATGGAATAAAGGCAATTCAAATCAAAGGAAAATTCAATTAAGTGATTAAATGATTAAATAAAGCTTTAAAAGGGGAAAAACACTAAGAAATGGATTAAATTCAATTAATGACATAGTTTTTGAAAGCAAAAATCAAAATGAACCTCTTACCCTTCATGGATAAATTTAATTACTTTAATTAATTAATAAATCATAATTTCCCTCAACAAAGCAAAAAAGGAGACAAAATGGACACAAATCACTCACTTTTGTTGAAATGGTCCAGCCTTTTGAAACCATTTAAAGGTTTGTCCCCCCATTTATGGACAAAGCAAAGCCAATTTACCTTACCCAAGCATAACCATGGTTATCTCACTCTACCCCCTACCCTTGGGAAAATCTTATAAATAGAAGGCATTTTGAGGCATTATTCATCCACTCCATATCTTTGAATTGTAGCAAAGCTCTTGCAATTTGCATCCACATCACTCACTTAGCATTTTCATTGATAATTAGCTTCAATTGTTGATCATTTTGTAGATTTCTTATCAAATAGAGCTAGAATTTGATAATTAGATCTAGTTTTCATATCATTCTTAGTTCAATTCTCATAATTAGAGTGTCACTAGTGAGGATTTGCAGCTAAGAGCCTCACTTACTACTTCAATTTAGAGAACCATGAGATATTTATATTAATTTGTGCATTATTTAGATTAGTTTGCTTTGAATAGTGTAAATTCTCTTTAAATCTTGTTATTTCATGAAGGTGTAAATCACTCACACACAACCTCTTTTAGAAATTAGTACAACCCTCACTAGTTGAATGACCAACTATGGGAGTATGAATACTGATTTCAACGGATTTGATGTTGCATAAAAAAACAAAGGTCAACCGTCCACCCTATGTGAAAGTCCTCAATGATTCTTTGATGACCATGTCATGAGATGAATTCACATAAGTTGATGGATCTCCCTCAACACAATCACTCAAAGGTAAGAAAAATATCATGTCTCCATCATGGCCAATCTAGTCAAAACATCATTGATTAGCTAAAAAGATGTGATAAAAATTCAATTCAATAAAGATCATCAAAAGAAAGCTTCAAGTTGTTTGTAATGTTTCATGAGTTTCAAAAAGTATTTCCAAGCATTTTGATCTTTAAGGTGTTTTATCAATTTTTAATCTAGAATAATAAAGTCAATTAAGGCTCAAGGATCAAGTCATGGGATTGGAATACTTGGGTGTGAACAATGATATCTATCAAAGGTTCAACACAAATCTCTCTCCTCAAGCTCTGATAAGTCCCTCTGATGTGTGACTGAAAGATAGCACTATGGAATCTATTGGTGTTTAATGCATTGTGTCATGTGAATTTATGCCGTTTGTTGAAATCTGCTAATTAAGATCAAATGCCTCTGATTAGATAGGAAAAATGTTGGACTTGGGAAAACTTCCAAAATATTACAAAAGCTCAGTTTATTCAAGATGTAGCTCAAAGCACTTTATGCAAGAAATTACCAACTCTCAAACAAGATCACATTGATTTGCCCCCAATGTCTAGCAAGATATAGGACATGAAGGATCAATTTGCAAGTTGATGGATTAGAGATGGAAAGGCCATGATGGATGAAGCATGCGAATGTGACCTATAGGACCATCTCCTCAAGAGTACCCAAGCTAAGGAAAAATGATATAGAAATGTGAAACATGTTTTGGATAAGCCATGGAAGACAATGATGCAGTGATAGATAGCCTATAGAATAATGATCTATTGTCATGAAAATGAGGGATCCAATAGAAGTGGACATGTCAAGATGTTCTTGATAACAATTTTTGTACTTTAAGTTCTTCATTTTGATCAAGATCAAAGGATCAATTTGGATAAGATGTGGATAAGATAACACAATTCGGGTAAAGGGGTGATGGAGGTTATGAAGGGATGTTTTGGGATTATGGAAAGACTATCAAGGAATAAGAAAGGTGAATTTGGTATAAGCAAGATCATGATAGGGTAACATGGATGAAAAATGTACATAAGCTGATGGAAAGGATAACGAATGTCAAGATACTCAATGTTCATGGATGTGTTCAACCTTGTCAAGATGAAGGTGAGAGAGGAAATATGGATGAAACTTGCCCCCAAGTGTAGAGTGCAAGAAGGAGGAATTACACATGATTCCTGTTTACTAGGTTTTCATCATGGTATTTTTTTCTCTTTACTTTTGCTACCCAGGTGCCTATTGCTAGGTTTTCACCAAGGAACTTTTTTTTCTCTTTTTTTTTCTTTCTCTTTTTTTTTCCTTTCTCTTTTTTTTTCTTTTTTAATATTTTCCCAACATCTTAATCTTTGGACAATGCTCCTCTGAAAGATATGCTATAATAAACCATGGGTATGACTAGGATGCTCAAAGATATTGATAAGAGGGATGGAAGTATGGAAATTAAGTATTCGAAAATGAATATGAGGATAAGAAGGTATGTTGTAGATGAAAATGTTGGAAAGATCAACTTTGACACACACGAGGTAGTGGATTTTGGGATATAGGAACCGAAATTAGACTTGGAAAGTGGAAGATGTTTGGAAGGAGATGGAATGCAAGCCTTTGGAATCTTGACTGTCAATTTTGATTTTTCTTTTGTGTGCAAGTCTTTCAAAAGTGACTTGGGAACCCACATAGTCTTTGATTTTTCTTTCTTTTGTGATTCTTTTGAATGCATTTCTTCAATGAGGGATTTAGGAACTCACATTTTATTTTTTTCTTTTTGATTGATGGACCTTTGCGGCCTTTTGGATATTTCATTTTTCATTTCATTCACATGTCTATTAGATGAGACATTGTGATTTTTATACACATATGGATTATTGGATTTATGATTGTTATGTTGCACATCAAAATTGCTTCCAAAAGACTTAGGAATTGTGGATGAATAGGAATAATATGGAGGGTTCATATGGATTGGTGTTTGGACATTCTTCAAGTATGTGTGCCTTCGTTGATCTTGATACATGGTAGGGTAAGTGAATGGATAGCTAGGGATGATAGGAATGGTGGATGGAGAAATATATGAACCTAATATGGATGGAAGGGACAAAGACTTTTTTTTTGGGACATAGGAACCCAAAATGGATTTGGAGGATAGTGAAGGTATATGGTTGCATTTGAATAGAGGGATATAAGGTGTGAAAGGGATATCAACATCTTTGGAAGTAGCTGCATTTCCAAGGTTCTCATCTTTAAGATTTATCTTCATACCAATAGGTTCATGAGTAGCTTTGATAGGAACACATTTGATAGGATCAACTAAATCTTGAAGGGATTTATTATCATGTAAGGGATTTGGAAGAATGATGGTTTCTTGAGGTGAACATGGAGGAATATGACAAGGAAATCATGGGATAATTTGATCTTGACAAGGATATTTGAATGGTGTAGAGAGGGTATTTTTCTCTTGATTTTTAATATACTCATTGGAAATTGTGGAAGGGATATCTTGATCTTACTTGGGAAGTGGAGAAAATATGGAACTTGGAAGGATATTTGGTTCTTGGAATGGAAGAATATCATCTTGGAAGACATGAAAGGATGAAAGGGGATCATCACAAGGTTCTATGGATATGGGACCTTCATCAAATATGGGAGGGGATTGTATATAATCTTCACCTTGATCTTTATCAAAATTTGTTTCTTTTCTCTTTGGATTATCCTCTTGACATGGAGCCACTTCTAAGGACAAGGTAGATGTTTGGATATGTGTAGGTGATGTTTGGAAGAATGATGTAGGATCCTTTTGAATGGGTATAATAGGCATTGAAACACATGAAGCTTTGGGGTCAAGGATATTTGAAGCATGGAAACGATCTGTAGCAAGATGTAAATTAGCTTGGGTTTCTTTTAGAGGTAGCCCTTGAGGGTAGACATAGTCAATGTGAAAAGTGTCATCATTAAGCTCACTCTTTGATGGAGGAATTTTGGATAGTTGTGGAACTTTTGGAGATGAATGAAAGATGAAAGGAGTACATGCTATGGGAGAAAATGGATGAAGGATGAAAGGATTACTCTTGCTATATAGGGGTTTGTGCATCAGATCTTGCTTGAGGGTGGTACCTTTCTCTTCATACCCTTTATTATCTTCATCACAAATAGATTCATCATGAAATTTCCCTTGATCCAAGATAGGTTTTTTGTTCTTAAATGCTTCCTTTTGTGAGGAGGATGAAGATACAAATGACCCATCATTATAAAGAAAAGGACACATTGATCTTAATGATGGATTTTTAGATGATGCCTCTTTTTTTTTTTTTCTCATTCTCCCTCATTGGTTGATGTGTCAAAATAATGATGAAACTTAGCTCTTGATTGAGCTAACTTCATGAAGTATGCTTCTTTATCCCTCTTCAAAATTAATTGCATTGTTTCCATAAATATGGGATCTTGGATTGCTTCTGAAACTTCTTCTTCAGACACCTCATCATTTTGATTCCAATGGAGATTCTAATGTGAGGAAAATGAAGATATGGATGGCCTATCATTATAAAGAAAATGACACATTGATCTTAATGATGGCTTTTAAGAGGATGTATCTTTTTCTTTTTCCTCATTCTCCCTCAAGGTTGATGTGTCAAAATTATGAGGAAGCTTAGCTCCTGATTGAGCTAACTTCATGAAATATGCTTCTTTATCCCTATTCATAATTAATCCCATTATTTCCACAAACATAGGATCTTGGATTGCTTCTGAAAATTCTTCTTCAGACACCTCATCATTTTGATTCCGATGGAGATTTTTATCTTGATTTTGATAATTATGCTCCATACTAGGATTGATTCGTTTCTCAAATAGTTCCATCATTATAAATCTTTTTCAGGAATATGATCTATTTGTTGCACTGATAAGGAGTATCTCTGAAAAGGGTATCCAAAAATGATGTCAAAATCTTTCCAAACCTTAGGGAGATGTTTACTGTTTTCCCTTCTTTGTGTTTGGGCATCACTAGCCTGAGTATAGGCATGACTGAAATGTTTGTACGTGTGAACTGGTATTGAATTAGGCTTCATATTTATTGTAAATTCCCAAGGGTAGGGGGTGGAGTGAAGTAATCATGATTTACCTTTGGTTGAGTCAAATACTTTTCTTTGTTCATAAATGGGGGGACAATTTAAATGTTTGTCTCAAAGCTTTGGACAAAAGGACAAGACTGAGTGGTTGAGATTGAAACTTTAGAATGAGTGATTGAGATTCATCCTTTTTGAGTGATTTTTATCTTTTTCTCCTCAATTCTTATTGGTTACTCAACTTTGTTGAAAGATATTAGGATTTATTAAATTCAATTAATTAATTAAATTTAGCCATGTAAGGGTAATAGGTTCATTTTGATTTTTGATTTAAACAACTATACAACTAATTGATTAAAATCAATTATGTAGTGTTTTTCACCCCTTTAAGCTTTGATTTAATTATTTAACCTCATTATTTGATTTTTCCTTTGCTTTAATTGATTTTGTCAAACTTTATTTAATTATGTGCATTTTAATTGATTTGATCCCTTTTTGATTGAATTCATGCATTTTGATGATTTTGAGCTATTTATTGATTTTTGCAATTTAAAAGCACTTGTCCATTTTTGCATGTCTACAGGATCTGGGCTTAATGTTTGTAGCATGGACATGGTCAAAGTGATTAAAGCTAATCTTTCAATTATTCAACCTGACAATGTTCGTATACATGGCTTTGATAACATTGCTAAGAATACTTTACGCATCATTACCTTACCTATCAAAGTAGGTCTGGTCATCCTGAATACACCTATTCATGTTATGCATGGACCTCTTAATTATAACCTTCTTTTGGGTAGACCTTGGTTGCATGAGATGCATGTTGTTCCTTCCACCCTTCACCGTAAATTCAAGTTTATTTATAACAACATGATGTATACACTTCATGTGGATGATGTGCCTAATCCTTGTTTGAATATTCAAACCCACAATACTCTTATTCCTAATAGTAATCCTTCTTCCTCTAATGCTCTTCCTGGTGATGATTTGGGAACCTTGGATTTTTATCCTACCTTTATTGGAGAGTATAAAGTTTCTTATCTTGATTTTAGGAAGCGACAAAGAGAGTTTGAACAATGAGTTTTTACTTCTAATTCCCTTCATAATAACATTTTAACTGCTTCTACCCACAATGAATCTGTCAAACCTAATAATGACATAGTGACTACTGAAGTTCCATTGACTCCTTCAGATATGGCTTCTCGTTATGGTCCTAGCTATCATTTCCTAGTTAAAAAAGGATTTAATGGTCAAGGATGTGGTAAGTATAAATAAGGAGTTCAAATGCCCTTATAGAATGGGGGGAATGAGCATTCTTATGGATTGGGATTTAATCCTCAACAAAAAATCAATGTTAACAACATCTCAAATAACACTTAAAAACATGATGAACCTATGAAGGAATTTGACCAAAAAGTTATTTTGCCTAAACTCCTTCATGCTAAGATGATTACTAAACCTAAACACAAAAATAAATGTAGTCCATACTTGAAGAATCTTCCTTTTTGTTTGTATCATAGATTTCATGATCACTCTACTAATGAATTTCAAGCTTTCTATTATAAGACTAGGAAGCTCATTGATAGTAAGGTTATTTATATATCATGTGGTGATGAGTTGTATTTCAATCCTGTTTTCTCTAAATAACATGTATGTTCCTATTATGGAGCTCCACATTATGTAAACAATGTTAGCCTAATCCTTGGGCACTCATTGTCTTGTATAGTGGTGGGAGCGATATAATAGGTCCCCTTCCATCTTTTTTCCTACGCTTGGGGGGCAAGGATGCAATCTCCTTCTTTTCTATCTTTCTGGGATCCACTTTTCCCTTGGTTAAGGAGTATCTATCTATTATGTGATATCCAATCATAAATGAAAATTTGGTTTGCATTGAGTATCTATGTCCTTCAACATAACCTATTTCAATGTTTGATATTGGGTTTACATGGTTGATAAATCCCTCACCTTGGAAGTTGAATAGTGTGCTATCCCTCACAAGGTTTACTTTTCCCCTTCTTGCATGTTATCTCTTAGCATTCGTCCCTTCCATGGCCTCATAGGAGTTGTGACCTTCTTGGCTTGGATTGGGTGTTGTATATGGATATTGTCTTGAAGTCGAAGAAGGCTTTATCCTTGTTCTTTTCTTTCCTTAACATGTCAAAATAGTATGTTGTATTCCATCTTATGGTGGGGGGAATACATACGGCCTCCCTCATTCTATATTATGTATTTTTATTCTAACCTTTTTTTTTGCAACATGCTAAATCTTCAAAAGGTAATGCACACAAGTTACTAAATAATGAAGAGACACACATTTTCAATTTTGAATATGCTAAATCCTCTGAAGTTAATGCACATAAGTTGCTAAATCTTGAAGAGATGCGCATTTTACAAATGTATTCTATGGTGATATAAGGATATGGATCCATGGGTACTTCACAAAAGCTATCAGAGGATGCATTACATACATGCACAAAGCCACCAAAAGGTGTACAAATTTATGGGGTGACAATGAAGTGTTTTCTTGGTGGGTCATCCTATCCTTTTGTGGTTCATAGTGAGATATACACATCTTACTGGGCGAGCTAGCCACTCCTCTCTCCCCTCTCAATTTTTTCTAGTGATGTCTCTCTTATTGTAATCTTGGAGTTGATGAAGACTTGATTCCCTGGCAGCTTGAGGATTCCTTTGCCCCTTTGATTTCAATAAGATTGTCTTTTTCTTTGTGATCTCCTTTACCAAGAGTTTTCATCGAGTCCATAATCTTGCTAAAGTGGGGGCTTAATGTATCATCTTAAAATGCAAGCACTTCCATGTTAAGAACATTTATCCCTTTGAGTAAGTGGTTTGGGGTCATCACAAGTTCCTTGAATGGGTCCTCGACTTAGATCTAGCTTTTTCCCTTAATTCTGCCCCCTTTTCCACTTTCTTTTTGCATTTTTGTAGCATTCTGGATTGAGATCCTGAGTCTTTTGACCTCATGGTCAAGGAAGACCTCTAGGGTCAAGGAAAAATTTTAATGTCAAGGATGACCTCAACCTTGACCTAGGTCAAAGTCAACCTTGACCTTGACCCAGGGTCCAAACTTCAAGGTTCCATGATTTAAGGATGTTGGGTTTCGAAAAGAATTGTTTTCCCACTTGTGGGTCAACTGTTTTGGTCTATGAAATGGTAAAATCTTAAATTTCATTTAATCTAGGTCCATTTCTAGGGGTATGGGCCCAATGGGAATTTATTTCTCATATGTCAGCCTCTCTAGGAGTTTGTGCCCTAGATCACTATAAAGGAAGTCTTACTCTCTCATTTTCTCCATCAATTCACATCAAATTTTCTCCATCTCTAAGGAAAGTGAAATCAAGCAATCAAGAAGAAAGAAAAAAGGAGAAGGAAAGCATTGAAGCATTCAAGATCCAATTCATCAAGGAGATCCATTGGTAGCCATTGATGGATTCAATCTCTATGGAGCCCTCTTGTTGAAGATTCCTCTATCCATTTCCATTCATGCCTCTTCCAAATCTAATATCCATTCAATATTGGTGTTGAATATCTAAGACAATTGATTTGAGACATCCTACATAGAATTCTAGATTCATTTGGAGATTCCATACACCTGGATTCAAGGATTCGAATCCTCCACAAGGGTTTCAACACAAGCAAGGTGAATTGTTCCATTTACTTTGTTTATCTCTACAATTTCAATTCAATTTCAAGGTTAATCCCTAAATTGGGGTTTGACCAAGGAAAACCCCTCCTCCCATTAAACAAAACCATTTTTATTGTAGGTACATGTGCGAGACAACAAATTTTAGTGTAGATTTGGATACCCTTTTCGCTGAACTTTTAGGATCCGCAAATAGAATTTCCATCAAAGCAGTGTAGGTCAAGGTCAAATTTTTAGGGTAAGATCTTACCCCGCATTTGGGTCAAGGATGACCTTCCTTGGAAAAGAAAAATATTTTTGGGTTTTGTGGATCTAACAGTTTTGGTTCGAGATCGTAAAAATCAATAGTTGGTGAGACCATCTGATAGGGTTTGCAACTGATTCTTTTTTGAGGTAAGTACCTTTTATTTATTCATTTTAATATTAGTCTTCTATATTTAATTTCTATATCATTATAATTTCATGTATGTGTAAAATATCAATTTTGGGGTCTCTTTTATGTGCAAACTATTGTTCTAGACCCCACCGCATAATTTTTTTATCTTAGAGAAAGTACAAGATCAATCTAGAATAATGAATGATGAGTATTCATCTAAGAATAATTGAAAATGAATTAAGCTATGATGTAATGGATTATTAATCTAAGAAATAATACTATTCTAAAATGCAAAGTGACAATAGAAACAACTTGAAAGCACATAAATTGAGGTAACAATCCAGCAACAGTTCGATGCTCAAAAGTTGCATCCCCTAAATGAGAAACAAGAGGGTTCTTTTATAGAATCCTAGAATCAATCAATGGTTGAGATTGAACTACATGAATGGTGGAGATTGAAAGGAAGTCTAGTTTAGAACCATAAGTTTCCTGTAGAGAGATAGTCAACTGTTTGCTTCTAGAGTGAGCAGAGCAGTTAACTAGTTTGTTGCACTTTCGAATTTGCAGTTAACTCAGAATTCCCTTTTTTGAATTGAAGTGAGGATTTTGGAGAGAATATTTGATTAAATAAATAAAATATGACCTCATAAATGAACTTTCTCAATTTTTTGAATAATTAAATTCTATTATTGAAATGAGGATATTTATTTAAACCGAATATTATTTAATTCCTTTTCATGTGTTCTAGCTAAAAGAGAAAATATAATTTAATTAAAGTGCTAGGACTTTGTAATTAAATTAATCAATCATAAAGTTTATTTAGCCAATTATAGTCAATATTTAGGAATCAAATATAATATGTGATTGATGTAGACTTAGGGTTTTTTGCATTTGACATTAAGTCAAGTAGAGTCAATTAGAAACTAGAATTGCCTAATACAATAGGACTTTGATGATTTAGAAAGTTGATAGTATGAGACTAAATGCAATAAAATTGGCTAGTGTTGCAAGATGCCAATTTTGGGGTATTAAAATAATACCATTATAAGATTTCAACCATGTAACCAAGATAAACAAAAACCATAGAAAGATAAACATATACAATAACATAAGATATGTTGACTAGGGAGCCTCTTGATTAGAGAGTAAACCCCGATGGGGATGGTACCCGCAAAAGATGTACTAATATAAAAATTTCTTGTGAGAGGATGGACCCTGCTAAGAGTCTATGAAAAACATTCAGTACATATTAGTCCATGTTAGGAGACTTTGAATCCCCATTAAAAGATTCTAACCTGGTTATGAGTTATGAAAGGTAGAAGGACCTGCTATCCAAACAACTTCAAGGGAGAGATCACTAAACTCACTATCCAACTAATCTTTGTAACTCCTGATCTTAGTAACTCCTTTATCTATGCCAAAATCACATCAATTTCTTTACCAGATCTTCTTAATTCACATATCCTCTTACAATATCATCATATATCTCTTATATTACTTCATGCATACTACAATCAATAAAAACAATCCTTCTTTTATACTTCACTCAAATAATTTACAATTGAGTCGGCCAACTAGGATTAACCATTTACAAAATATAAATATCTACATGTTACATAATATTTCATAATCACATAAAACTGTCGACTTCCAAACTAAATAATTCTTCACACTTGCAACCTCTGACTATGCTGTCTCATCCAAGTCACCTCCAAAATATCAAAAACCTCTATACAACTTCGCATGTCCAAATTCTATCTCGATTAGGAGATATAACCCAGTTATCGCAAGCCGCTTCTTAGGAACACTGTCATAATATAGTTTCCACTAAATTACTCATAACTAACATGAATAATTGAATTTTTTTACACGCTCTTAACCATAATCTCAAGATACAATATAGAACAAGTCCTCAACTATGTATATCTTGATCTCAAATTCTCCACATGCACTAATACAAACACTTTCTTCTTCTCTGCTATTTTCCAATAGATCAATGTATTGACATCAATAAAAAACATAGTCATGAATACAATATACAACTACTACATAATAACTATGAATACTTCTCCATATGACATATTCATTGTTCATTCCTAACAATCTGCCCCATTGGCATTGATGGAAACATCGATGAAAAATGTCCAAGTTCCATGAATACCAAACTGCAATACTGATGTTCTGCATTATCTTTAAGAATCCTCTTCAATCAAATCAATCAATCATCGAATGTATCCTTCTCCTTAGAACTTTAATTTTTCAAATCCTCTTCATTAATCAAATCAATCAATCACAAAGTGTTTTATTAGTGCTTAAAATGATTTTAGATGATGAATACAAATCAAAAATTCTGATACATAACTCTATGGACCCAAAAGATGCATCTAATAATATCAAACACTAAGGTGCTAAGGATTTTATCCTTCTTCACTTCGAGTTTTAAGCTTAGACAAGTATACCTGACATATTCAATTCTTTAAAGAATCACAATAAGTATCTGTATCCTGGACATAGACATAAGCATCTATTCCTTTCAACATGAATTCAAGATAAGTTGTTATTTAATTGTGTTGAAGGTGAGAAATATAAATTGAGCAAAGACCAATGCCAAATCCTAGGGCAAAGAGTCAAGGAACATACAGCCATAGAAATCCCTCAAATCTAATATACCCAAAACCCAAATGAGATGCCTTACTGATCACCCTCTTACTTACACATACATTCATCAAATTGTTGTATAAACCATGAATTCTCAGAGATCTTCCTTAAGATTTTCCCTTCCCTTGAAGGAGACTTAAGCTTAACCCCACTATTTACCTTGTAAATGATGTATTAAAAATGCCTAACAGATTTAATACATGACAAAATCAAGATCCACACAAAAAGACAACAAAATATACAAATTAGTCTCAATATATTTTCATTGATATTTTTTTGTATCAGTACATTTAAAGACATAAATTCCTAGAACCAAAACATAGATGCAAAAACTCTCGTTACAAATGAATTTTCACCACCCCTTACAATATTAAAAATTTCTATATATATCACTAGCCATCTTGGAATCCTTAAGAAAAGGATGCAACAAGCCTCGAATGGCTAGGGAAAAACTAGGGTTTCCAACAACTATAAACATCTACAACAATCAGGAAATTTACTGCAGAAAAGACATGCCAAAAAATCTAGAACCAAATGATCCTACCCAATCTTCAATTAAGGTCAAAACTCTACCTATAAGCCACAAGGATAGGAAAATCTATCATGAAAATGCTATTTACCTCTGGCCGTGCAATAAATGGATGACTTCATCCTTTTCTCCATGACATGGACACCTTTATCAGAAAAGAGCCTCTCAGAAGTCATCTTTGGTGGATAACATGATCATTACTTGGTCGATCAACCACCTTTGCAATTAATAACTAGTCCTTTGACACAATTATTCTCCTTTTTTTAAAAAATAAGCTATGATCAGATCACTAGAAGTATTCAATTCTCAGTTGCTTCGGCCCTGGAACAAAACAAAGTTAGATTTGGCTTTTCATTTCTGGCTCACTGATTCAATCCTGTCTAAAAAACCCTTAATCAATTTCAAAATCCAGTGACAATAGTTAATGTTAGAATAACTGAGAGGGGGGGTGAATCAGTTAGATTAGTTATCCTATAGTCCCAAATCTTAAGATGTAACTTTAAAAACAATTTCAACAAATTTTGTAGCTCGATAACAAAAACTCTTAAACTGTCTGTGCCTTTACTGATTACTAGTTAATTAATTCACAGTAACTATTGATCAAATAAAATATATAGTATGTAAAGTATGACAATAAAGCAATCATCACAAAAGCACATAACACAATGATTTAACATGGAAACCATGTTAAGGGAACAACCACTTGGGACCGGTAACCCAAAATAATTTTCACTCTTCTCAAGTGAACTCGGTGAAGAGCCAACCCTGTTAAAGGTTACAAACACACTGTTAGGTGTGACCTTGTTAGAGGATTTAAGACTAATAGTTATCATTCAACCAACATTCACTATGGGGTTGATAGGATAATAATGTACATTCATTGAATGACATGGGGCATAACATAAGATGATTAAGTCCACTCGGTTAAGATATTTTTATATATTAATCGTTAAACTGAAACAGTAGTTGATCTAATTACAATACAACTTATCTTGTAGATGTTCAGATCTATTCTAAGCCCATACAAATCCTCTGATCAATATATCAATTCACTTCCTTAACTTACTTTCACTCGATAATATTTCTCTGACGCTTGGTACTGTTCTGCAGTTCAATTCCCCTTCAACCAGTCTGATCAAGCATGCATGAAACTGTATTCATGTGAAATCTCTAGAGTCTTCTTTCTTCCGTCATGTTTCAATAAAGAAACTCATATCTATTATATAGATAGATAAACCATTTTCATATCAACCATCATGTTGCCTCTTAAATCTTCTCCAAATTTTCTCAGTCTTAGATCTTGTAACAAACTTTATCCTCAATCTCAAAATCATAACAATTTCTAGCTCATCAATTCTGGTCGGCTAAACTTAAGCATTCAATACTTTCATCCATAGTCAGTTAACAAAGAAATGTGTCAGTGAACACAAGCTCGATTAATACTATCACTCGGTATACACAACACTATCTTGATGTATACTAAAGTGCTTCATTTACCGACCACATTGCCTTGTACATTTTTATTCCTTCTCCACAATAGATTAATGCAACATAATCAAGTCAACAACATGAAGTCATAGACTCATTAGTAAATTACCCAAAGTATTCCTTATCCTCAACTGTTATATCCATCTTCCTCTATGTAGATATCTTAGTTCTTCAGCTTTTCTCTGCTCTTTACAGATGTTTAGATATTTGTAACTAACATGATAAGTATTGTCAAACTAGTTGACATCAATGACAATATAATGACTGATTTAATTATCTTACATATCATTACAGTACTCGGTGATCTCTAATCACTAATCTTCAAGTCATTAAGGTATTCAATCAGTTGTAGTTGATTAGTTAATTGACAAAATTTAAAATACAACCGTTGATCTGTAATACCTCTCCTATGGTGATACTTAGACTTTGCTGATTTGGACATTTTTATTATGATTGTCAGGACTATACATTTACATTTATGTTTTGTGAATGATGATATGATGGATATGCTCATTTATGGTTATCATTTATATGTTTATAAGATTAGAAAACCATCTATTTTTATATGTTTTATGGATCTAACCCAATGATTTGAATCTAACCATTATCATGATGTTTTATGTTTCATGGATATGTGTCGGATGTGTTTTCATGACTTAGGACAAAGTCATAGTTACTCACTTAGTTGAGGTCCACATGATGTATCGATCCTGGTCATTTGCTTGCATATATCTGATTTGTATATCCATATGTATATATATGTATCTCTTCTTGGTGATGCAGGATTGCAGGTACCGGGTATCGTCTCCACCTGGCTTCACAGGTCTGAGCGATCCCTCAAAATCCTTGATTGTTGTTGTTGTTACGGAGATATCACCTGGTTCCACAAGAAGAAACTTCACCTTTGATCCTTTTATCCTTAGGTGGGAAGTGCCGAGTTAGTCCCTTATGTGGATATATTATGTAATCTCTCGGTTTACTAGTTTGTGGGTCTTGTAGTTAGTTTCTTGTCTTTTGTATTCATTGTGAATGAAGTTTTGAGTATAGTGGTTCTAGTTGTCTTTATGGTATGTTCAATTCTATTAGTAGATTATTGATGTGAATTTGAGGGTATGATTTAGTAATTTATCTTTAATATTAGCTACTTGTGTACTAGCAGCTCTTGTTAGGAACGAGTTAGTATGTGATTGAAATATGTGATTTTAATATCAATAATAATAAAGAATTTTATGGTATTATCTTTATAATATCCATAATAACAAAATGTCTATGGCAATAAAAATAAAATAATAATAATAATAAATATTTTTAATAATAGTGGTATGTTTCACCTTGTATATATATCACTATTGCATTTTGTAAAGAATATGGATTAAGTGTATAAATAAATAATATGCTTCATAATAATAATATTATGTCTGCAATAATATTTATAATAATATTAATATATGTACACATAGGCATATGGGTGCACACATATGCATATGCATACATATATTTATATAATTATTGGTGAGTAAGTAATTATTACATTCTATTAATGAATAATTAGATTAGTTAATGATATGGTTGTAAATAATAATAATAATTATTAACTTCCCTAAAGTAAAGGAAACATAAATTTGATTACGGTAATAAATTATAGTTTTATTAAAAAATAATTATTTATCCCTTTACGGGAATGGTTTTACAAACTGTATTGTTAATGGATAACTGGTGGATAGTTGCATCGGTTGGAGTACCTGTGCAACTACTCCCCAATCTATATATAGGAAAGACTTCCTGTGTGAGAGGGAGTTGGAGGAGAGTTGTTTCAAGAAGAAGATAACAAGATTAGTATTATGCTGGTAGGAATATTGTATTTTTTAGGAGAGAAATTCATCATTCTCTGAGAGTGGGATTTGGTTATTCTCGACAGAGGCTGGAGATTGCACCTAGGAGGATTTGAAGAAGTGTTGAAAGGGTTGAGAGGATTGGACTGGTCTTCATCAACTGAATGTCCGCAGGACTCCAGGTTGGAATTCATCCTGAGAGTTATCTCTCCTTTGTGATATGAAAAGATGAAAATCTAGTTAAATGTTTCTCTGTATGTTTTTTGTTGGTATAAATTATAGAATGCAGTGTTTCATATATATCATTGTCCCTGTATTAGTGATTTGAAGAGTAGGAACATGTTGAATGGATTTATTTCCTGTATTGAGTATAAACAAATATTTATGCAATTATAGGAGGTTGTAGGGTTCTTAGCATTCTCCTTGTATTTCCTCTCTTATCCAGAATGTCCATGAGTTCTTCGAGGCTTTAGAACTTCTGTTTCAAACCTACAGTTTCATATTTTTCTTTGCACCACTTTCTTTGCTTAGATCTAGAACAGATATGTTGGATAGATAGGATGGATTGATGGGCCATTTCTGAAGGGAAACTAGGAGACCTCAAATGGGTCGTGCTTAGATTAGGTAACCCTAGTTCCCATAATGCCCAATTTTACTCGCAAGCCAAAGTTGACAGTCGTATTTTGTAGTTTCTGGCAATAAGTCAGTGATGACCGAGTAAGTTAGTGGTGACTGAGTAAGTCAGTGATGACTGAGTAAGTGAGTGATGACCGAGTAAGTTAGTGATGACCGAGTAAGTCAGTGGTGACCGAGTAAGTTAGTGATGACCAAGTAAGTTAGTGATGATTGATTAAGTTAGTGGTGATCAAGTAAGTTAGTGGTGACCAAGCAACTAGTGTCAGTCGAGCAGCCTGTGTTAACCGACTAGACTGTATGAACTGAGCAGATTAGTGTTAACTGATGAAAATAAGTTTCAGGCTTTATACAATTAAAACATTTAAGTATAAGAAATACTTTAAATTATACTTGTATAAAGGGTTTAGGTACCTTTTGGATTGATTGGGATAGGTTTCAACTTCCTAGGAGTTAAGTTGTAACTTTTAATTTTTAGATTTTTAATAAAATTAGACTTAGTCAAATTTCAGGCTTAGTCAAATATCAGGCTTAGAATGAAGTTCATGGAGCATTATCTTTTGGTATATAGAACTTTGAGTAAATCATAAATGTGTTCATTCCTTGTTTGGTAGAGGTTATGTTCAGTGCATTTGGATGCCTTAATAGGGTTAGGATGTGTCCAGGAAGTAGTTTAGGGTTTAGGGTTGTCTAAGAAGATCAGGACCATTCTAAACATCCTTAAACGTTCCTAATTTTCCCTAAAACATCCTTAAACATTCCTAATTTCCCCTAAAACATACATAAATTATCTTATTATTTTCTAATCTTTGATGTAGTCTTACAAAAGTGTTTATGATATGTTTTTACTATGTGTATGATGTGGTTGCGATATGTGGGTTAAGGTTAGAAAACCTAACGAAACCTAGTGAGTGGCTCTTAGTGCGGGCCCGGGGCCCTAAGTGGCTAGTACTAGGATAACCGACTAAAGAGTTATTTTAACAAGTGATAATTTAATTAAAACTTATGGGAATGGGTTCAAACATGTAAAAAGATTAAATGTGCCTCGCCCATGCCATTAGTGCTAGTAAAGGCTATGGATGGGAGTGGGAGAAGGTTCCTATGTGTAGGTACAATTGAATGGCGCTTGTCTGTATGAAAGGCATTCGGTTCCGCATGTGCCTACTTGGGGACTAGGGCCCGGAGTGGCTAGTACCAGGACAACCCAAGGGGTGAGGGCTATGCAATGACACTCACTTAGGTTGTTGCTTAGAGTTTCTACCAAGCCTTAGAACCTGTTTGGGGAAAGATTTATACTTGGGATTTCTTTTCATTTGTTATTTGGGAAAGGTAACCCGACCCTAGGTTTGGCCTGGCTATTCCTTCTTTGTGGACCCTGGTGTTTATCTCCTAGCATGGGGGAGTGGGCCTTTGGGTGTCCACGTGGTTGGGTGGTAAACATTTTATCAATGTATCTTTTGCGAATGCAGTGTTGAAGATTCATGCTTGCTTATGTACCAGTTTTTGAAGAATAAAGGCTTTGTAATTATCTTTCATGATGTAAAGTTATTGTTACCTCTTGAGCAGAGATGAATATAATGTAACCATTGATGTAATTCAAAATGATGTATTTAAAATGGGTAGACTTAGGAAAAAGGGAAAAAGGGGATGTGAACTTTATGTATAAGATGTATGTTGGAAAAGAAAATGATTTTTAGTTAAGTAGTATGATTTTAATTAGTGATGATTCAAGGAAAGGCTATTGAAGAACAAATGTATTATTTTCAATGTATCAAATGATTTAGATGGTTCTATTTGATTTAAAGGTTATATTGTTCATAAAGAATACTTAGGAATATAGATGATTTTAAATGGAAAATTGAAATGAAAGTACTATGTAGTTCTTAATAAAGAATCTTATAGTGATATAATGTAATTTGCTTTGAGAAGTATATCTTGTTGTTAGTTTACGTAATGGACTTAAATGAATCATGCATTACATAGAAGGAAACCTTGGGAGGAAACTAAGTTTAAGTTTTGTTCATATAATTGTTTTAAAAATTCAAAAAAATTTATAAATCATTACTTGGGTTTTTCTTTTATAAAGAGAATCTTTGTTCTCTTCCCTAGTTCCCTTGTGGGGCATGACATGATCCTTGTCTTTCCTGATACATCACATGGCTTACAAAATTAAACAAAACTATCAACTTGGATTTGAAAATAACTTTACACATCACACTTGTCAACAACCAATCAGGAGAAAGTACATCAACAACACTTGGCATGAGGACCTACCCTATCATTTAACCTTTGACAAACAAGATCAGATGGTTATCAAAATCCCCTCATCGTTAACCTTTGAGCACTTTCCAATTACGGTATCACATCGACCATCAGATTTGATCACTCTTTAGTCTTAATCCAACCCTCAGCCCTACTTACAAATCAGGACGTGTCAAATAGGTGTGATACCATGATGGATAAAGTTCATGCAAATCTTGATCAAGGCTTCACACCTATCGCACAATCATCAAGATCAAACTATTCTTTACTCTCCACCTAAAGCATCTAACCAAAGACCCACCATTTCTAGGTGTCAAAAGGTCATGATCCCGTGATCACTAAACCTCTTGAAAGTTCTCATCAAGTCATTATGCCCACTGCTAGATTAAATCTAATCTGAAATGCCTTTATCTTTAACCACAAAAAGTCTTCTAACCCTACATCATCTGGAGATCACACGACCAAAGGAAAATCTCACAATCTTTGAAGGTTTGTCTTAACTATGGTTTCATCAAGAGAGTGAGTGATTGACACATATCTCATGATCATTGGATGTTTGTCTTGACCCTAGTTAGTTCTTTAGATTCAAAAACATCATTCTCACAATCATTGAACATTTGGTCATTAACCGCTAGCACTTGGAGATCAGGAGATAACCTCGAACTATCAAGTCTTTATTTTTGTTGCTAGATCTCTGGATGAATCTTGACTTAACTTCTACCTTGTGAGATCATGAGAAAACCACGATGCCAGATTGTAGAAGGTTAAGGCATCAACACCAGATGTTAGGAGTTCCAGAGAAATGTTTAATCATCAAGTTGTTGAATAAAAATGAAAAATTGTCGAGACTTTGAGATTAAGAGATAAGCCAAAATAGTAAAGCCCTTTACCCTTTTTTTTGAATCATCAAATGGCCATTGGGATTTGCATTGTTTATCGACTGGGCCCGAAAGACTAAACATTTTAAAAACATTGGGACTTAGGAAAAGTTGAGAAGAATTGTCGGGTTTTGCACCTAGGAAATAATAAAGGGGCTCACTAGGAAAATTTACTTGAAAAGGAACATGGCCCCACTTGATGATGAAATAAAACTCATGCTCTAAAAAGGAACTTAAGTGGAATGAAATGGTAATGCAAAAATAGACTTGGGGAGGGTTTTATGAACTTAGACAAAAAATTTCAAACCCTAGCATGTGTTGGTGCCCCAAAATGATGGATTTTCTTTTGGCCAACTGACAGATAAAATGGTGATGCACCACATGATACCTTTGATGAACTACAAATGATTGAGAACCTAATTGAAGAACTACAACTGATTAGAGATCACCAAGCACTGAACTGTTATGTAAGATAATTGAATCAATTTTTATGTTGTCATTGATGCCAACTAGTTTTGACAGTACTTATCATGGTAGTTGCAAATATCTAAACATCTATAAAGGAGTAGAAAAGATGAAGAACTGAGACATCTACATCGAGGAAGATGGATATGACAGATGAGGATAAGGAATACTATTGGTAACTTATTGATGAGTCTATTATGACTTCATATTGTTGACTTGATTATGTTGCATTAATCTATTATGAAGTTGGAAGAAAAATGTTACAAAGCAGTGTGGTCGGTTAATGAAGCATTCCAATATACACTGAGCAAGTGTAGTGTATACCGAGCGACAGTATCAACCGAGCTTGTGTTCACCAACACATTTTTTTGTTAACCGATTATGGACAAAAGAACTAAATGATTAGTTTAACCGACAGAAATTGATGAGCTGTAAAGTGTATGATAATGAGGTGGAAAGATAAAAAATTTTACGAGATCAAAGACTAACAAAATTCAAAGAAGATCTAAAGGATAGAAACAAAACATGTTTTTGACACATTATTTGAGGAAGGTTTAAGAGGCAAAATCAATGAAGGAGATTAAGTGGAAAAATATGATGGATGAGAAGGAAACGGTTTACTTGTCTATTTAAGAGACTAGGGTTTCACAATGAAATTTATGTCAGAGGAAGGTGACTACAGAGATATTGCGTGAACATTGCTTCATGCTTCCCTGATCAAACTGGTTGAAGAAGAACCAAAATGCAGAGTTAACCGAGTGTTAGAGAGCTTTTACTGAGGGACAATAAGTTATTAAATGTTTATGAATTGAATAAGAAATATTCATCAGAGGATTTGTATGGACTTAAGAATAGATCTGAACATCTACAAATCAAGTTGTATTGTATTCTGATCACCTGTTGTTACAGTTTAACTATTGTAAATAGATAAAATATCTTAACCGAGTGGACTTGAAATTCTTATATGTCATTCATAGAATGTACATTATTACCCTGTCAACCCCATAGTGAATGCTGGTTGGACAATAACTGTTAGTGTTAAATCCTCTAACAAGGTCACACCTTATAGTGTGTTTTGTAACCTTTAAAAGGGTTGGTTCTTCATCGAGCTCACTTTTGAAGAGTGAAAATTTTTTGGGTTACCGGTCCTAGGTGGGTTTTCCGTTTGCAAGGTTTCCATGTTAAATCTCTTGTGTTATGTGTTTATGTTGTGATTTTTTGGATATCATACTTTACATATTTCATATTTGATTTGGTCGGTAATCACTATGAGAAATTAACTGGTAATCTGTAAAGTCACAGATAGTTTAGTATTTTTGTTTTACCAAGTTGTAGAATTTAGCTAAATTAGTTTTAAGTGGTACATTTTGTAATTGGGACTGTGGATAACTGATTCACCTCCCTCTCATTTATTCTAACAATTGGTATCAGAGCTTATTGTTTGCTTGGAACAGATTTTTGAGGACTTCAGCATAAAGATCACAAAATGTATAAGAGGGAAGTTCCAAAGCTCAATAAGGATAAATTTACAATATGGAAAAGCTAAATGAGACTTCATATATCTGGAATTGGGAATTCTACCCTCACCCTATTGGATAATGGCTACATTGCACCACCTGCAGGACCTTTGACTCTTGATCAATTAGGAGATAAACATGAGCATAATATTACTATGATGGAGAATGTTGCTTCTCTATCAGATGTCGAGTTTGAAGATGTCAAGGATTGCCTTACTTCTAAGGACATGTGGGATAAACTTACTCAAGTTTATAGTGGTGATGCTAATGTCAGAAGAGCCAAACCTAAAAGTTTAAGAGGGAGATTCGATGATATGAAAATGAAAGAAGGAGAAAACATTGCACAGTACAAAAAATGAATAAAGGAGGTAGTCAACGCTATCAAATGATTCATTGGATTTATTGAAGAAGATACAGTTGTAAGAAAAATCTTGAGAACTTTATTGCCTGCTTATGTAATCAAAATTTTTGCAGTACATGAAATGAGGTCTATAGCTAACAATACTCTCACTCTTGACAATCTGATCAGTAAGATAACAACCTTTGAATTAGATAACTTTGATAATAGTGTTGTACCATCTATTGAATCTTCTTTCATGACTTCTCTGAAGATTGGTAAGTCTAGTAGTAGAAGTAATAATGATGATAATGATAGTAATTTTGATGATGATATTGATGAGCTTGAAGCTCTTATGGCTAGGAGATTACCTAAAGGTAAAGGTAGATATAGGGGTAAATTACCTTAAGCATGTTTTAACTGCAAAGAAGTTGGTCATGTTGCTACTAGATTGCCAAATAGGAAAGAAGATGATAGAAACAAAGACTAATCTGGTCAAGGAAGCTATGGGAGAAGAGGCAATAGAAGTTACCAACACTACACCAATGATAATTGAGACAACAATGATAAAGGCAAAAAGGTATGCTACATTTCTGAAGAAAATGATAGTAATTCTGATACGGGTGATGATGTAGAAGTAGTATTTGTTGTGATGAAGGATGACTCTGAGGAAGAAGAAAGGTATGTAGAGACATCACTCATTTCTAAGGTCAATAAAAATGATACATGGATCATTGACAATAGTTGTACACATCACATGACTGGTGATGAAGAAAAAATTGATCATCCTGAGAAATATAATGGAGGATCTGTAAGGATGGGTAATGATACTCCTTGTATGGTTAGACGAAAAGGAACCTTAATGATAAATAATACAATCAACATGATAATGCTTATTGGGTAGAAGGACTAAATTATAATCTACTAAGTGTGGCACAACTTAACAATTCAGGTCACCGAGTAGCTTTTGAGAGAAAGAAAGTAAAGATATTTGATGATGGACAAAATCTTGTTGGAACAGGAGCACAAATGAAAGGTAACTTGTTTTATCTTGACAATGTCGAGTCTTCTTGTTTAATAATGCAAAATGAGGATGCATGGTTATGGCATCAAAGGTTATGTCATGTACACATTGATAACATGATCAAGATAAGTAAAAAGAAAAAGGTTAGAGGTCTACCTAGCCTAGCGAAGCCAGATCATGTAATGTGTCATCAATGTCAGAAAGGTAAGATGACAAAATCTAGTTTAAAGAGAAAAGATTACTCAACAAAGAGAATTTTGGAGCTAGTTCACACCAAACTATGTGGTCCCATGAGAACATAGAGCTATTATGGAGATAGATATTTTATTTTGTTTATTGATGATTGCACTAGATTGATGACTATGATGTTCTTAAAGGAGAAATTGGAAGCATTTAAGATGCTTCAATGGTACAAAGAAAAAGTAGAAAAATAAACTGGGAAGGAACTGAAATGTTTGAGATCTGATAGAGGTGGTGAATTTATTTCTGATGAATTTACTAACTATTGTAATGAGCATGGTATTAAAACACAAGTTTCAACACCGAGGACACCTCAACAAAATGGGATTGATGAAAGGAGGAATAGATCAATTATAGATTATGCAAGGATACTGATGATAGAAAATAATGTGGCTTAGACATACTGGAGAGAAGCAGTCAACACAACTGTTTATGTTCTGAACCAAGTACAATTGAAGAAGGACACAAACAAAACACCCTACGAACTATGGTATGGTCACAAACTGACAATAAGTTACTTCAAAATTTTTGGTAGCAAATGTTTTATTCTGAAAGATGAAAGAAATGGAAAGTTTGACTCTAAAGGGGATGAAGGGATATTTATTGGATATTCCACTAAAGGAAAAGCATATGTGTCTAAATAAAGTTACTAATAAAATGATTGAAAGTACTAATGTTAGGGTTGATGAGTTTGACACTAAGAATAGTGAAGAAAGTACTAGGAAGATGGAAGACTATGGTAGATTCACTTACATCAAACATCCAGAGCACCTATTGAAGCCATAGACCGTGTCAACCAGGCATCAAGAAAATAATACCGAGGAACATGAAAGAGAAACTGACAATCAAGAAGGAGCTACTGAGCAAGTGAATGAACTTGAATAGGATGAACAACAAAGAAGATATGATGGGTGGGCAAGATTTGTCAAAAGACATCATCCTGAGAACCAAATTATTGGCAACAAGCAAGCTGGCATGTAGACAAGAAGTAAATTAAGACAAGGTACATGCTTAGTTTGTGAGTTTGAATTGAAAAATGTTAAAGTTGCATTCGAGAATGAAGAATGGGTAAAAGAAATGAATGAAGAGATATAACAAATAGAGAAAAACAAGACATGGACCTTAGTACCTAGACCTAAAGATAAGAATGTTATTTGTACTAAATGGATTTTCAAGAACAAGATGAATGAAAATGGAGAGGTTACAAGGAATAAAGCCAGACTAGTTTGCAAGGGGTATGCACAGGAGGAAGGAATAGAATATGGTGAAACCTTTTCACTTGTTGCTAGACTAGAAGGAGTTCAGATGTTACTGGCCTATGCAACACATAAGAAGTTTAATGTTTATCAAATGGATGTTAAATCTTCATTTTTGAATGGGATACTAGAAGAAGTCTACATCAAACAACCAGAAGGGTTTATTGATCCAGATAAAAAAGATATGGTATGTAGACTACACAAATATTTATATGGTTTAAAGTAAGCACCTAGAGCCTGGTATGAAAGGCTACATACTTATTTTTTAAGTATAGGTTTTAGTAGAACTAGTGAGAACAACATTTTGTATATGAAAGGTGAGTCTGATGACACTATTTTGATTGCTGACATATTTTTGGATGATATTATTTTGGAGGACAAGATCATATCTTAAATCATTTGATGATGAGATGAGAAAATAATTTGAAATGTCTATGTTTGGAGAGATTATGTTCTTTCTAGGCTTGCAGGTTATTCAGCAAAATGATGGAATATTCATCACACAATCCAAGTACATAAAGGAAATACTGAGAACATTTGGCATGGAAGATGCTAAACTAGTTGAAACACCAATGGCCATAGACTACAAACTAAGGAAGATGAAACTACAGAGGTGAACCAGACACTGTACCGGTCAATGATTGGTAAATTGATGTATACAGTACATAATAGATCAAACATTGCACATGCTATGGGGATAGTTGCTAGATTTTATACAAATCCTAGGGAGTCACACATGGTTGCTACAAAAATAATCTTAAGATACCTAAAGAAAACTGAGGACTGTGGATTATGGTATCTTAAGGAAGGGAAGTTTGAACTAAGAGTCTATATCGATGCAGATTGGGCTGGAAATATAGATTACAGAAAGAGTACCATTGGAGGAGCATTTTTCTTTGGTGAAAGACTTATTACTTGGACAAGTAAGAAACAACCTTGTATTTGTCAGTCTACTACTGAAGCAGAGTATGTTGCTGCTGCTACAAACTATTCAAATATTGCCTACATGAAGTAAGTGTTGGAAGGTATGAATGAGGTAATCGTTGAGCTGGTGATTATATATTGTGACAACATAAGTGCAATAAACATTTCTAAGAATCCTATAATGCACTCAAAGACCAAGCACATCTCTATTAAGTATCACTACTTAAGAGAACAAGTACATGAGAAGCAAGTTAAATTAGAATATGTTACATCAAAAGAGAAACTTATTGACATATTTACCAAGCCTCTACCAAAGGAAAATTTTGAATGCTTGAGGACTAGACTTGGGGTTCATCCCCTATCTACTAGTCACTAATGTGATCTGGACGTTGCATCAGCCCAATCTTATCAGAAGATCATTCATGTTGATGCAGGAAATTTCACACTTTGGATTCTGTCTAAGGTTGTGAAAGATTTCAGGAACAAAGATTTGCACATCGGTATATAGATATACATTTGGTGCATGCAAAGTATAGGAACCAGACAATAGAGAGTCACATAGCAATTACAAATTTGTATGTTTATTTTTTTCTTTGGAATTGTTGTCAAAGGAAGAGATCAACAATATGATACTCGAGGAGATCATTGAAACATCTATCTAAGGGAGAGACAGTCCGAGAAGATAAATAGAAGGAATTTGAGAGTTGCTAAAGATCAAATCTACATAAGATAGTCTGCACATGTAATGGTGTCATGTAACGTAGTGATTAAACATATTAAGCTAGGGAGAGCTTACATCATTTCTTATAGACTTTTAGAATACATGTTTGGTATATTTCATATTTCTTGAGTTTTCATCGATGCCAAAGGGAGAGATTTATCAACTACAATAGATTGAGAACATGATTGAAGAACTAAAAGAGATTAGAGATCACTAAGCACTGAACTATTATGTAAGATAATTGAATGAGTTTTTATGTTGTCATTGATGTCAACTAGTTTTGACAGTACTTATCCTAGTAGTTGCAAATATCCAAACATCTCTAAAGGAGGAGAAATGATGAAGAACCAAGACATCTACATGGAGGAAGATGGATATGACAGATGAGGAGAAGGAATACTCTTGGTAACTTATTGACAAGTCTATGACTTCATATTGTTGACTTGATTATGTTGCATTAATCTTTTATGAAGTTGGAAGCAAAATGTTACAAAGCAGTGTGGTCAGTTGATGAAGCATTCCATTATACATCGAGCAAGTGTAGTGTATATTGAGTGACCGTATCAACCAAGCTTGTGTTCACTGACACATTTCTTTGTTAACCAAGTATGGACAAAAGAACTGAATGATTAGTTTAGCCCACAAAAATTGATGAGCTGTAAAGTGTATGATTACGAGGTGGAAAGATAAAGTTTGTTACGAGATCAACGAATAAAAAAATTTGAAGAAGATCTAAAGGATAGAAACAAAACGTGTTACTGACACATCAACTTAAGAATGTTTAAGTGACAAAATCAATGAAGGAGATTAAGCAGAAAAATCTGATGGATGAGAAGGAAATGGTTTACTTGTCTATTTAAGAGACTAGGGTTTCATAGTGAAATTTATGCCGGAGGAAGGAGACTGTAGAGATATCACGTGAACATTACTTAATTCTTGCCTGATCAAACTGGTTGAAGAAGAACCAAACTACAAAGTTAACTGAGCACCAGAGAGCTTTTATCAAGGGACAATAAGTTATTAAATGTTGATGAATTGAATAAGAAATATTTATCAAAGGATTTGTATGGACTTAAGAATAGATCTAAACATATGAAAATCAATTTGTCTTGTATTTAGATCACTTTCTGTTACAGTTTAACCATTGTAAATACATAAAATCTCATAGCCGAGTGGACTTGAGAGTCTTATATGTCATTCATAGAATGTACATTGTTATCCTATCAACCCCATAGTGAATTCTAGTTGGAGGATAACTATTAGTATTAAATCCTCTAATAAGGTCACACCTTACAATGTATTTTGCAACCTTTAACAAGGTTGGCTCTTCACCGAACTCAATTCAGAAGAGTGAAATTTTTTTGGGTTACCGATCCCAGCTAGTTTTTCCCTTTGTAGGGTTTCCACGTTAAATCTCTTTTGTTATGTGTTTATGTTGTGATTGTTTGGATATCATACTTTACATATTTCATATTTGATTTGGTCGATAATCAGTATGAGCAATTAACTTGTAATCGGTAAAGTCACAGACAGTTTAGTATTTTTGTTTTACCGAGTTGGAGAATTTAGCTGAATTTGTTTTAAGTGGTACATTTTGTAATTCAGAATGTGGATAACTGATTCACCCCCCTCTCAGTTATTCTTGAAACGTCTACAATTTTGGCTTAATCAAGTGAAGGTAGACCTAATCAATCAACTATACACAAAAAAGAGAATTTCCTCCCAATGTGGTAAACAATCTCTTGGAGGAAAAAAGAAAAAACAATCTTTTGATAATCTCTATAATAAAACTCAACTAAACTGATAATCACTAAGATCCTAATTGTAAGGCTTTGAAATAAATGATTTAATGATCTAAAAACTACAAAGCATGAACTAATATAAAAATTTACAAATAATGATTAGGTCAGTGCCTTCTAAAAACTTGGGCTATGGAGTCAGATAACTTTCAATCTTACATACGATGGAAGATAGTTTAAAAAAAATTTCTTTAATAAGACAAGACTATCATCTCAAGGGCTTCTACTCAAAATATAACTCAAAACAAATTACATAGTTAGTCTTATCAAATTTAACTCTGTTTAAGAGACTGACAAAAATAAAGGAAGATTCATAGATCTTTCAGTTGATATTCAAATGGTATATTGATTTTGAGTTATAATATTCAGGGAATTTAATACAATGAAACACTCTATAAAATAGAATATCTGAAAGACTAATTGAAAACATATAACTTATACCTACAAATAAAAAGAAATGGCACTTATCTTTATCGATGTTGAAAAATTGGTACATAAGAGTTCATGGTTGTTCTAGTTGAACAATTCTACCCATATTGTAAATGTATTTCTAATATTTCACACATTGGTCCTGGTATCCCATATTTATAAAATTTTAGGAATGCATAAACACTTCAGACCAATGTGTCTGTTCAAAACTAAAACCGAATCCCTGAATCAACAACTGCAACATAATAAATATATAAGTTACAATATGAAATATTAATTGTTTCAATGGTTAATATATGTAATAATCATATCTTCGATAATAGTTCCTTTTGGAATATTCATGTCTTCTTTATTCCAAAACATTATGCCCGTTGATAGACTTCAAGGCTTTTACATGAAATTTAATTAATTAGATACCTCGAAAAGAACCATACATTATGGTTTCTTAATATGATAAAACTTTATAATAATTCATTCCTGAGAATATTTTATCATATGCAAAATTTTAATTAAATGCTAATAACTAATGTACTTCCAATTCCACCCTAATATAAATTCTCCAATATTTAACATGGGTCAAAGGTTGAATACACTTTCCATAATGTATTTTCACACCCTTAGGGCAACTCAAAAATATATAATCTGTGTTATTAATATGCCTATCTATATATAAAAAAATCAATTTACCCTAATAAACATTTTCAATATTAATTATAAGGTGAAAATAATGAAAATATCCCTTTACATAAAATACATTTCACCTTTTAGGGAAAATCATTTACCTTGGAAAA
Source organism: Chamaecyparis obtusa (assembly GCA_027943335.1). Lineage (NCBI taxonomy): Eukaryota > Viridiplantae > Streptophyta > Pinopsida > Cupressales > Cupressaceae > Chamaecyparis > Chamaecyparis obtusa. Next base: position 97,569 of record BSBK01001047.1, on the reverse strand, counting down.
AATAATATTACTTGAAACCCATTATATTTGAAAAGGTGAAAAATATTTCTTCATATCATAAAACATTCAACATGAAGATCATTCACAATATTATCCTTTTAATTACTCATAGGGTGAATGTGTTCTAATTATAACTTTTCACTCTAACTCATGTTCTCAAGGAATATAATAGAGCTATTGGTAAAGGGGGGAGGGTAGATATATAGGATAAGGGGTTGGATTGAGAGGTTGAGTGTTCAACTCCTGATCGCCACCCTTTTGCCCAACATTATTATTATTCCTTTATAATTATTTTTTATTTCAAAAAATATAAAAGCATTTAACACATTGAAATAAAATATATAAGTTTTTCTCATAAATATAAAAATTGAACAATAACAATCATTAAAGCCATTTTAATTATTTAATTTTTGAAAATAGGGAAATAATATAAAAATTAAAAATAAATATTTTACTTCCCTGATAATTTTGTATATATTTGGACCTGAATTTTCTGGTGCCAACAATGGCTCATATTGGAGATGTGTGTCCATACCTAGACACAATAAGAATCCAACGTTCTCTAGAGAGTAGACCACTTGAAACATAATGTTAATATAATACCAAAAATTATTAAAATCAACACTACTAACCATGATGAAATATTTATCAGAGTGCTAAATTTGGGTCAAAATTTAAATAAGATGAGAAATTACTTTTAAGAATAAATAAATCTTGTAACGATATTTCACACGAATATATTTTCTATTCGAAATTTGGCCAAGTTAGATACTTAGATGTTGTCATTATGGCAACATATGATTTACATGAAGATCGCATATGACAGAGAGCAAGTATGATAGAGCGCAAAGTAAAATTGTCTAAGTATGAGACAATGTTTTTTCCAGTGTACCCAGAGATAGTTTTGATTAGCGATGACAATTGGAATAAGTTAAGTTCTTGCACACTTGAACATAGATACTATGATGACTATAGAAGAATCACCTGAGAGCGCAAGTCAATATGACATGTACGAAAGAAGTTATGATAGTTTTACTAGAGATAGTGTCAAGCTGACAAGATAGTATATGAAGATAGAATTGGTAAAGAGTTAAGGGATTATTTTGTTTATCAAAATAATGCCTTAACAATATAAAGGGACAACATCCTAGATGTTAACCCTTGGGTAAATATGTATTTTCTATAATGCTTTTGTCAAGCTGACTGTAAGAATTATTAGTCTTAATAACTTGTATAAATATAAGGCATATGTAAATGCGAAGAAGAAGCAATTGTAATGATATAGATGGTATAGAGAACATATAAGCGAAGAGATATTGATGCAAATTTTTGAAAGAAAAGCAAGCAATATAAGGTTATGTACCTTGCCATATTTTTTAATGAGTAATCATTGTACATTATTTGTTTGGGTAGTGGGCTCATCTAATAATCATATTTTGTACTACCAACTCTTAGTAAGGTTGAGGCTTCTAACAAGGCCTATAGTCCCTTAATAAGGACTGAGACACTATATGCATGTAATAGGCTCCTAACAGGGTCAACATCCTTAACATGATACTTTTGATTAGTGAATCTTTGTGGGTACCATCCCCACCAAGGTTTTCCCTTGGCCACAGTTTCCTCGAGAACTAATAATGTGTTATGAGTTCATTTTCTTTACTGTTATGCATATTCTTTAGTTTACTATGTTATGCATGTATCAAGTTAATCTATTATATCCATAATTGGGCAAAAGTAAAAGTTTGTAGAATACTGATTCACCCCCGCCTCTCAATATTTCCTATTTCTAATAATTAGTATCAGAGCTTAGTTACTCTGAAAAAAATCATTCAAGGAAAGCCTAGTAGCTTGAGTAAGATCTCTATGGATATGGATCAGCTACAGAAGAATCTTGAAGAAGCTCTTGAACAAATTGATATGCTTATTGAACAAAGAGACACTCTGAAAGGAAAATATGATGATGCAAAGAACCTCATTGAGAAACTGAAAAAAAATTTGGAAGATCTAAAATCAAAAAAGGAATCTACAATTCAAATTGAATATTGTGATGACAACCTGGAAAAATAAAATGAGATCTTTAAACATGAATTAAAGATAGAAAATCTAAAGTTAAGTTTGAAAGATAGAAATAGAAAGAATGAAGAAAGTCTGAAGTCTGAGAATGAAAACCTGAAGCTTCATAATGAAGATCTAAAATCTAAACTTTGCAAAGTGACATTTGAACTTGAGAAAACCAAATTGCAGTATGCTTAACTTGAGAAGTACAATACAATTGTGAAAGGTGAACTGACTCAATCTAAGCATCAACTTGAGAGACTATATTCAACCAGTGAGAAGATTGATGAAAAAATGTCTTATCAAAAGCCATTCTATTATAAAACTAGTCTTGGATTTAACTCATCTAAAGTGAGTAAAGAGAGCAAGGAACCAGATCTAAAAGTTTATGGAAACATAGAAGAAAATAAATCTAATGAAATTGAAAAATCTAAAGATACACCTAAATAAGAAGAACCACCTAAACAAGAAGAGTCACCTAAAGGTACGCAAATAGAATTTAAAGGTAGATGCTTTGTTTGTAATACTTTTGGTGATATGAAGAAAGATTGTACAGGTAAGAAATTTAAACCTCTTAATGGTTATTGTTGTAATTGTCATGTTTTTGGACATAGAGCTATTGAATGTAGAAAACCTAAATTTATTGAGAATAATAATAGTAGGAGAATGTTTAGAAATATGAACCATGTAGATAAGAGACCTATTGAAGATATGAATAGGAGAAATGGAGTAGTATGTTATAGATGCAACAAAGTTGGACACATTGCCAGAAATTGCAGATAACAAATCAACCAGTCAGGACCAAGATATGGAAACAATGGAATACTTTGTCAGATATGTAACATGATTAGATAGACATCAAGGTTTTTCAAAATGAATAATAGGTTTTCTCATCCTCATCCTAACCCTAACCCTAGAAGTCATGCAAGGAGAAATGAAAATGCAAGTAACAGTCAAAGAGGATGTTGTAGTAATTCAGAAGATGTGAAGTTTGTTAAAGGCACAGATCAAAGAGATATATTCAGTACTGAAGGTAATTAGAAAGGTGAAGTATCTAATGGTAAGAGTGATTCTCTACCTAACCCATCAAAAATAACTTAATTCATGAAAAATACAGTAGAATAGGAACTTAGGATAGTATAGAAGTTGGTATAGGATGAATTGAGTCTTGCGTAGTTAATGCAAGGTAGAATATGATGTATTGATGCTATGGTTAAGAGTGCATAGGATAATATTGTGTTATGCAAGATTGCAAGAAGTTTTAAGTTTTGCAGGTAAGCAGAAATAGATTTTTGGAAAGAAGCGGCAAAGGAATTGAATGCAATGTCATATTTTTGTGAGATTGAAAGGTTAAAAGGTTATGATCAGTATTATTTGATCATTAAGGAAAATCAAAGTGCTAAGGAGATCAAAGAGTAGTGATTGAAAGTAGTTTGCAAGGATTTGGTGGAGGATTTTCTTGCCGAATCTATGCAAGCCCTAAATCACAGAATCAAGGTATTTTACTAAGAAGATCTATAAATTGGTTAAAGAATTTGTAGAAGTCATGAATATTTCATTGATTCATAATGTAAGAGATAAGAATAGACCTAAGATCAAAAGGGAACTAGTAGAAGCCTTGGAGGAAGACCCTAAATTACCTTTATCATCCGTACCAGATGGAGTTCTACACTTGGAGAATGTTAGAAGTTATTTGGGATGCAAGCTTGAAACCCTCAGTGATAGTAACTTTACCAAAGAATATGAAAAGCTTTAAAATCAAGATAAATTTTGCAGATTGTGTTGCAAGCCTACTGGCTCTACAATATTGAATCAAGGTATACACATTTTTGTTTGAACACAGTTTTGGCACCCTTTCTTTTTGTCATTGTTGTCAAAGGGGGAGAGATACTTAGCATAAAATTGATGTATATATGATAATGATGTATAATCTTAGGGTGATTATAGGATATAGATAAGATTTATTAATTTATAAGGACAATGAATATATTTTTGTTATGGCCATAATTTTGAGTTTTTGAAGTGTTATGACTTAGCCAATTTTCTCATATGTTGCCACCAATGAGAAAGGGGGAGATTGTTGGAAATTTAGCTGAGTTAGATACTTAGATGTTGTCATTATGGAAAAATATGATTTAAATGATGATCTCATATGACATAGAGCAAGTATGATAGAGCGTAAAGCAAAATTGTCTAAGTATGAGACATTGTTTTTTTGAGTGTACCTAGAGATAGTTTTGATTAGCGATGATGATTGGAGTAAGTTCAGTGCTTATGCACTTGAACATAGATACTATGATGACTATAGAAGACTCACCTAAGAGCGCAAGTTAGTACAACATGTATGGAAGAAGTTATGATAGTTTTACCAGAGATAGTGTCAAGCTGACAGGACAATATATGAACACAAAATTGGTAAAGAGTTAAGGGATTATTTTGTTTATCAAAATAATGTCTTAACAATATAAGGGGATGACATCCTAGATGTTGACCCTTTGGTAAATATGTATTTTGTATAATGCTTTTGTGAAGCCGACTGTAAGAGTTATTAGTCTTAATAACTTGTATAAATATAAGGCATATGTAAATGTGAAGAAGAAGCAATTGTAATGATATAGATGGTATAGCGAACATATAAGTGAAGAGATATTGGTGTGAAGTTTTGAAAGAGAAGAAAGTAGTATAAGGTTATGTACCTTGCCATATTTTGTAATTAGTAATCATTGTACATTATTTGTTTGGGCAGTGGGCTCATCTAGTAATCATATTTTGTACTACCAACTCTTAGCAAGGTTGAGGCTTCTAACAAGGCCCATAGTCCCTTAATTAGGATTGAGACACTATATCCATGTAATAGGCTCCTAACAGGGTCAACATCCTTAACAAGATACTTTTGATTAGTGAATCTTTGTGGGTACCATCCCCACCGAGGTTTTCTCTTGGCCACAGTTTCATCAAGAAAAAATAATTTTTTTATGTGTTCATTTGCTTTACTTCTATGCATATTGTTTAGTTTACTATGTTATGCATGTATCAAGTTAATATGTTATATCCATAATTGGGTAAAAGTAAAAGTTTGTAGAATACTGATTCACCCCGCCTCTCATTATTCCCTATTTCGAATATTTTCCCCTTAAAAAATTCAAATAAATGAACAATAAGGAAAATTAATAATGTTTTAACCTCCAAATGTCAAAACAATAAAATTCTTACCTCAATATTTACCTTAACATGAATTACCTCTTTCAAATTTTGAAAATCATTCAAATCCATTCTACTCGCACTCGAATTCATTCAATAGGTCTACTTGGAAAAATTTACTCCTTATCGCCATAGCTTACAATGATACTTTTTTATGGTTAGGGTTGCTGGACACCCATCATTTTCTTCTTCATCAACTCAACATAAAATAACATGACTTTTCCTAGATAGTGCAATGCTTGTATATACCCAAGCCATAAATATTTGATCTCTAATTAATTTAACTGTGGAATCTGCATTGCCATTTGTTAGAAATAGGGAATACTGAGAGGGGGGGTGAATCAGTATTCTACAAACTTTATCTTTTTCCCAATTATGGATATAATAGATTATCTTTATACATGCATAACATAAGAAACTAAACAATATGCATAACAATAAAGAACTCATAACACATGATATGTTCTCGAGGAAACCCTGGCCAAGGGAAAACCCTAGTGGGGATGGTACCCACAAAGATCCACTAATGAAAATTATCCTATTAAGGATGTTGACCCTATTAGGAGTCTATTACATATGTATAGTGTATGAGTCTTGGTTAAGGGACTATAGGCCTTGTTAGAAGCCTCAACTTTGTTAGGAGTTGTAGATACAAAAATCTGATTACAAGATGAGCCCACTACCCAAACAAGCAATATACAATGTAGGTCAAGGTACATAACCATATTCTTCTTATATCAATATTCCTTTTCTTCTCTTATCTTCACATCATCACTATTACATTCACTTTACAATTACATTCATTACATCACTTTTTTCATCACTACTTTTCTTGACAATTACAATTGCATATATACAAGTTATTAAGGCTAATAACTTTACATGGTTGGATTTCATATATATATTTATCTAAGGGTTAACATCTAGGATGTCATCCCTTTATATTTTTAAGTCATTATTCTGATAAACAAAATAATCCCTTAACTCTTTACCAATTCTTCCTTCACATTCTATCCTATTGGCTTCACACTGTCTTCGATAAAAATGTCATAACAAATTTTGTACATGCCATACTGACTTGAGCTTTGAGATGGGTCATCATTAGCCATCATAGCATCTATTTTCAAGTTTTCAAGCACTAAAATTTCTCCAGTCAATGTCACAAACCAAAACTGTATCCTGGTACACTGTGAAAATAGTGTCTCACACTTAGACAAATTTGCATTGCGATCTGCCATACTTTCTCTCTGACCTGTGTGCTCTTAATGTGGATCATATGTTTCCATAATGACAACATCTATGTACTCACTTCAGCTAAATTGCCAACAATCTCCCCCTTTGTCATTGGTGGCAACATATGAGAAAATTGGCTAAGTGTACAAGTCAAAATCTCAAAATTTATAAAAAATTTTTGGCCATAGTATAGAATATGTATACTATCCTTATAACTCCTCAAAATATACTTTTTGATACAAAACTTCATACAATACTCCCCCTAAGAGTATCAATCCTCATATACATAACAATTTTCTGCTTTACTACAATCACTTCCCCTTTGACAACAATGACAAAATAAATTAGGGAGGATTACAAAATTGTAACCCAAAAAAGATTATACCTCCATTTTCTTATTGCAAAGCTAGTAGGCTTGCAACACAATCTACAAAATTTACTTTCAATGCTTCAAACTCTTTCTCCCATGACTTTCTGATAGAATTTGCCACATTCAAAAGTGTGCTTAATCCATAAGCTACTATCTGACAAGCTTGAAGGTTCTCAAAATTAAATTTTTGAAATGATGTCTTAGCAGTAAGATATTCTTCTAATTGTTCCTCAATAATTCTCAACTTTATAGATGTATGCTCTCTTAGAAGTTCAAGTCTTCTCAATTTCCTATTCTTTTCATCTTGAAATGATCTTATTTCATCATAACACTTCCTAACTTTCTTCTCTACATCACTTACTTTTACATTGGGTCCAAAAAGAAGATTAGATTCATTCTAAATCTCAGCTTCCTTCACCTTGATTTTCTACTCCTCTGCTGCTATCAAACTCTTAGGTTCTGTACACTGCATGTACAAATCTTTTCCAGTCTTCAAATGTTTCCTCAAGTTCTTGATATAAACATCAATACTAATAATATCATTTCTGATATTTTGACTTATGCTTAAAAGAATTTCAGCTTCATAAGCTGCTTGAGCTCTTACTTTAGCAATGTCTGATAAGTTGGTAAACTCATCATCAAAAGTACTTAGTACCTTTTTGGCTCTCTCCAAAGGATCTACTTCTGAAATATGTGTAGTTACAATACTTTGCAACTTCTTTGTCAGTTTCTTTAGACTTCCTTCTAGATTCTTTACTTTCTTATTCTTACCAATAATCTTATTTAAAGAACTAATCAGCTCTAGCTGATCATCATCATCAAATTCTTTACCTAAGTCTTCAAAAAAAGTTCCAATTTCTTTCTTCTTTGCCTCAGGAGTGGGTGCATGAATTTCTATCTCTTTAGGTTCATCACTCACCAATTCAGTCTACACTACTTCTTTAGTCCTATCCGGTTCATCAAGAGCCAAATTGTCAACAATGTTATCTAAATTCTTAAATACATTATCTTCCATGTCCAAGGTCACCTTAGTGCCTTCAGTGTCCATTGTATCATCTTCAATGTTAACAGCTAAAGGAGAGGGAATATCTCTAGTTCAGCATCAACTGTATGTCCTGCTACAGCTGAAGTTTCTCCAACAATTTCTGCCATTACTTTAATTATTGCTTGCTTTGTTTCTGTTCTCACTTGCTCATACTATCCTACCATGATCTGAAAAGTTCTCCTCTTAGTCCTCAAAAGAGTGTCAAGGGGCTTCAAAATCTGCTTCAAATGATCAATATCTTTCACTTCACAAAGCTTTCTCATAAGATTCTCTCTTATAGTTTTGCCTTCCTCAGATGCTCTTTGTTTTCTATTAATAAGTGTATTGTACAAATCATCAGGTATCTGACCTTGAATTGTATCAAACTTCTTGTTAGCTATAATCATGTACTTAATAATAAAATTTTCAAGATTCAATCTTTTAGAATAATTATAAAGATCATAGTACTTATTCATCTTAGTAAAGTCTCCATCTTGTATGATTTTTTCATTCGCTCTCTCAACTCTGGGTTTCCATGCTTTCTTCTTCATATTAGAGTCATCATATTTAACTTCTGCAACCTTTCTTGGTACTAGTTGAACTATAGTCTTATGTCTCTTTCCTGGTCTAGTAGCAATTTCTTTCTTTCTCTTTCTCGGTGTTACTTGTTCCTTTTCCGGTTCTTCCACTTTCACTTTAACTGGTGTAGGCTCTTTCTGTACTGCACTGGATAAAGGTGGTACACTCAAGACTTCTCCCTATCCAACATCTCTCAATGCTACTACTATTTTTTTAGCTATCAAAAATTCTCTTTTTGTCATCCTTGTGTCTTTCAATATTCTCTTTATGGTACTGTCAACTCTTTTCTTAGACTGTTTCTCTTCAATTTTAGCTTTAACAAAATTAAAGTTTTCTTCATAAGTTCCAAACCTACTGCATTGGGTGTCCAATTTACTTCTCAACAATCTTACAACATACTCTTCTATTTCAATCTCATAAATCTCATAGCCAAGAGGGTCTATGAATTCAATTCTGGGTTCTACTACTTCAATGTAAGTAAAGTCAGTGTCAACCATGAAACAAATATCATTCTTATATTTCTCCACAAGTGACTGTGGAATCCTTAATCTACTAGATACCAATCTTTGAAATGTCTTCAAAACTAACACATCACTCTCATTAACTTGATCAATAACATGACTTCTATAAACTTTGTTTATTCTTTCCATCGTAAACTATCCATCATTCCAATTATTTCCAATTGTGTAAGGAAATCTTCTCAAAAGGTGGAAAAACATATATGTAATCAAAGATGATAATCTAAATTGTGCATATTTAGACTTCTTAATCTTCCCCAAATTCTCAAACAATTGAATTCTCAAAATCTCACACATATCAATAGAAACTTTGTCTACACACATCAAATAGGCAATGTGAACCATGCGATCGACCATGTCATCTTCTCTGGAATTAGTACAAAACTTTGTAGTCAAAATCTTACATAGATATCTTATATCATGTTGTCTAATCTTGTTGATAACAATACCTCTACCATTATAGGATGATCCAGTGTTGTCAATGACAATCTTCCTCATGTTTTTCTCATTTAAAGGGATAGCACAAAGTTTGGATAAACCAGTGACTTCATGAATTAGGTCAGCTTTGATGTCAATCACTCTATCTTCTAACCAAAATTTCCCATTGTGAATTCTACTTAAAATGATCTTTGTGCACTCTTCATTATCGAATTCATACTGTAAACCATATGTGACGATTTCATTGTTTTTCAAATGTTCATAACCTTGCTTCAATGACATATCCTAGTTATATATATACTGATACTCACTTGAAAAATCACTGTCATTTACTATTTCCAGTTTACATCCAAGATAACTCTTTACATTTTCCAAATGCAAAACTCTATCTGGTATGGATGATAAAGCAAACTCAGGGTCTACTTCTAAAGCTTCTACTGGTTCTTTCTTCAATTTAGGTCTGTTCTCATCTCTAATGTTGTGAATCAAAGATGTATCCATGTTCCCTTCCAATTCTTTATAACGATTCAAAGATTTGTCAAGATAAATACCTCAAATTCATGATTCTAGGGTTTGCGAAGATTCAGTGCTTCAATCCTTCACAAAATCTCTGCAAAACACTTCCAATCTCTACTTTCTACTCTTCCAAACACTTAAATTCACTTTGATAGACAAATAAAATCGATCATAACCTTTTATCACTTGAATCTCACTTAATTCTGACATCGCATTCAATTCTTTTACCGCTTCTTTCCAAAAAGTTATTTCTTCTATCCTGCAAAACTTAAAACTTCTTGCGATCTCACAAAACATAACATTTTCTTTTGTGCTCTTAACCATAGCATTAGTACATCATAAACTACCTTACATTAACTACGCAAGACTTAATGCATCATAAATCTACTTCTATACTAATTCTAAGTTCCTAAACTACTGTAATTTACATAATTTAAGTGCTTAAAGATAGGTCAAGTAAGGATTCATTCTTACCACTTAATACTTCACCTGTCTGATTACCTTCCATGTTGATTATGTCTTCTTGATCTATGCCTTTAACAAACTTGACTTCATCTTCATTATTGTAGCAACCTTTCTGACTGTTTCCTATGCTTTCATTTCTTTTTGCATTGTTTCTAGGGTTAGGGTTCGGATGATAAGTTCAATTGTTCATTCTGTAAAACCTTGCTGTATGTCCAATCCTATTGCATATCTAACAAACAATTCCATTGTTCCCATATCTTTGTCCTTGTTGATTAATCTGTGACCTGCAATTTCTAGCAATGTGTCCAACTTTGTTGCATCTATAACACACTACTTCATTTCTTCTGTTCATGTCTTCAGTAGGTTTCTTATCTCCATTTTTAGTATTCCTAAACATTCTATTACCATAATTATTCTCAATAACTTTAGGTCTTCTACATTCAATAGCTCTATGTCCAAAACCATGACAATTATAATAATAACCATTTAGAGGTTTAAATTGTTTACCTATGCAATCTCTTTTCATATGACCAATAGCATTACAAGAAAAACATCTACCTTTGAATTCTCTTTGCATACCTTTGGGTGATTCCTCTTGCTTCGGTGATTCTTCTTCTTTAGGTGCATCTTCAGATTTGTTGATCTCATCAAGCTTCTTCTCATCTATGCTTTCAAATGTCTTTAGATCTGGTTTCTTGCTTTCATCATTTGTTTTGAATATATTAAATCCAAGTCAAATCTTATCATAGGATGGTTTCCCAAAAGAAACTTGTTCATCGATCTTCTCACTATTTGAATATAGCCTTTCAAGTTGTTGTTTGGATTGAGTCAGTTCACCTTTCACAATCTTATTGTACTTCTAAAGTTCTGTATACTGCACATTTACTTTCTTAAATTTAGATGTCACTTTTTCAAGTTTAGATTTTAGTTCTTCATTTTCAGTCTTTAGACTTTCATTCTCAGATTTCAAATTTACTTCATTTTTTCTATTTCCGTCTTTCAAACTAAGCTTCAAATTCACTATCTTCAATTCATGCTTAATGATCTCATTTTCTTTTTCCAAGTTGTTATCACAATCTTCAATAAGAATTTTGGATTCCTTTTCAGATCTTAGATCTTCTAACTTGTTTTTCAATTTCTCAATAAGGTTCTTTGCATCATCATATTTCCTTTTCAAAGTGTTTCTTTCATCAGTAAGCATATCAATCTGCTCAAGAGCTTCATCAATATTCTTCTGTAGTTGATCCATATCCATAGAGATCTTACTCAAGCTACTAGGCTTTCCTTGAATGATTCTTCTCTGAGTAACTATGCTCTGATACCAATTGTTATAAATAGGGAATACTGAGAGGGGGGCGGCTGAATCAATATTCTAAAAACTTTATCTTTTGCCCAATTATGGATATAACAGATTATCTTTATACATGCATAACATAAGAAACTAAACAATATGCATAACAATAAAGAAATCATAACACATGATATGTTCTCGAGGAAACCCTGGCCAAGGGAAAACCCCAGTGGGGATGGTACCCACAAAGATCCATTAATCAAAAGTATCCCATTAAGGATGTTGACCCTGATAGGAGTCTATTACATATGTATAGTGTATTAGTCCTGGTTAAGGGACTATAGGCCTTGTTAGAAGCCTCAACCCCGTTAGGAGTTGTAGATACAAAAATCTGATTATAAGATGAGCCCACTGCCCAAAAAAGTAATATACAATGTAGGTCAAGGTACATAATCTTATTCTACTTGTATCAATATTCCTTTTCTTCTCTTATCTTTGCATCATCACTATTACATTTTCTTTACAATTACATTCATTACATCACTTTTTTCATCACTACTTTTCTTTACAATTACAATTGCATATATACAAGTTATTAAGGATAATAACTTTACATGGTCTAATTTCATATATCTTTATCTAAGGGTTAAAATATAGGATGTCATCCCTTTATATTGTTAAGTCATTATTTTGATAAACAAAATAATCCCTTAACTCTTTACCAATTCTGCCTTCATATTCTGTCCTGTCGGCTTCACACTGTCTTCGGTAAAACTGTCATAACTAATTACGTACATGCCATACTGACTTGTGCTTTGAGATGGGTCATTAGTAGCCATCACATCATCTATGTTCAAGTGTGCAAGTCATGAAATTGCTCCAGTCAATGTCGCAAACCAAAAATGTATCCTGGTACACTGTGAAAACACTATCTCACACATAGACAAATTTGCATTGCGATCTGCCATACTTGCTCTCTGACCTATGTACTCTTAATGTGGATCATATGTTTCCATAATGACAACATCTATGTACTCACTTTAGCCAAATTTCCAACATCATTCTCAAAGTGGTGCTTCCTAATGCTATATTTTCCTAGATAAACTGAATCTATTGCTTTAGATCTTATAATAGCTGAGTTTTCAAGGTTAGTTGTTTCTTATTGTCCCCCACGAATGAGATCTACCACTCTTTTCTCTCATCTTTGCATTCTCTACATTTCTATTAAAGATACACTCACCTTTCAAATAGTTGTATATGAATGCATTAAGAATAGTGGTTGCATTGAGAATGTTGTCTCTTCTTATCAAAACATGGTCCACAATCGTATAAGCTCTCAAGTGAAGATAGTCTATTTTTAATCCATCATAATAACTCATGGGCATAATGTCATGGAAACCTTCTATTTCACATTGCAACTTCAAGATCTTCAAGTGTTATTCAACTGTCACCATCTCAAGGCATTTTTCTAGATCGGTGTTCCACTTGGAATGGGACAGTGTTCAGCCTTCAACTTTTTGATTGCAGTAGTAATTTTTTATCTTGTACTCTTTATAACATGTCCATCTAAAATAAAACAATTCTAGATAAGATACCCCAAGAAATAATTGTCTTTGCGGATAACATCATATGATGTTATAACGGTATTACATTCTGAAAAATTGATTCCGAAGTAGAGAATGCTCTTGAGGAGATCCAACATATTGAAAAAGATTAAGAATGGAGGTACCAATAAATTTCTCAATTTCAAAGGCCCAATGACCGACCAATGTTGATGGGCACACAATCAATGAATACAATTGGTCTTTATCTACTTTGGAAGCAATATGTTCCATGACATTAGATGTGGAACTATTACAATCACCTCTCACATTTGCCTAGAAATTTTTGCCGCCAACTCCATGTTCTCAAAAGTTTTAATCAAAAAATATTGAAATATTTGTATTGAAAATTGTCAAATATTTTAAAACTTTTCATTTTATGAAAGCATAATTCATTTTCTTTTATATAATTTGTTGGTCATGATTTGCAAATCTGAGTTGTTTCTTGGCTTCTTGGCACTCCAAAATTATTAAAAACATTGTAAAAATGTCCCCCACGTTGAGGCATATGGCTAGGGAAATCATTTTAAATTTAAAGTTATCGTTTACCACACATTTACATCCACGAAGAAAGGCTCGAACAATTTGCACAAGAATACAATTTTGTTGGCCATTTTTAGAAATGTCTGGGCAATTTTTATGGTTGTCGGCCTCATAAAAACATTTTAAATTGTGATAAATGTGTTTCTCATATATGATAAAAGATCTCAAAACATTTCCATAGGTATAAACAATCATTTTAAGCCCAAAAACAACTCTAAATTTATTCTCAAATATTAAAAACGTGATTCATTTTTTTAATAGCAATAAAAGATATTTCCAATGCAGACAAGAACAAAAGAATAAATATAAAATGACTCACTTATAATGCTTATGATATACAAGACAAAACTATAATGAATGAACTTGATATTTTAGGTTTTCCAATGCTTTGATTTCCAAATGCAAAAAACAATAAATAAAAAATAACAACAAAATAAATATAAAAGTACATAAGAATGAATGTCAAATGTTATTCAATGACATATTAAGGCATGATTTTTAAAAAATGAAAGGAAACACAAAATATTAAAAACTATAACATATACTTACGTGTTTGGTGCTTAATAGAGAATGAGAACTTTACCTCTTTCGTAAACCTATTTTTGGTCATGCAACATGAAACTTACCATTGATGTCACTTCCAAAATACCCATAATGTGCAATTTTGTCCTCACCAATTTTTTTCAATTATCATATTGTATTTTCCCTATTTATAAAATCTTCTTATGCACCAAATATATTTTATCTTCCTCAAATAACAAATTAGAGTACATATGGTTTCCAAGAGTATTTTGTAGAAATAATGCATTTATTTCTTCACATGTAATTTTATTTTCTATCACACTATATTGTTTTTCTAAATTATTTTCTATTTTACCAGAAAAAGGATTTAGAAACATACCTCCATGAATACTTACCTCTGGTTCTTCATCATTCTCGACTTTATGTTCAAGTGTATTGTAGAGTGTGTTCAACCAATTTTTCTAAGATTCATCATCTTCATAAATACTATTCATCCCAAGTTCTTCATGTACATGTAATTCATATTGTAACATTTCATCCTCATTGTTTAGAAAATTTGAAGATTTTTTAAGACCTTCCATAGAAATATCTCCTCTTTGAAGTATCTCTCCCTCTTGATATTCGTCAAACACCACTTGATCATGCCCATCCCGATGACTATAATAAAATTTAAATTATTCTTTCACACATACTTTTGATATTCAGTATCCATCAAATCTGAAACTTGTTTTGTATTGAGAAGATTTTCCTCTTGATCATGATTTTCATTTGTTTCCACACAAATACGATCTGATGTATATGTTATCTCAATATGTTCACAAATTTCTTCTTCATATGAAATTTCAGTAAGGCTCTATGTAGATTTCACAATGCATTCTATTTCTTTAGCTGAATCTGGAAGTTTATTCAGGCTTTTGTTTCTCTTTGTTTGATTTTGAAATACTATCATGTCTCAATGCTTCTTCTATAACTTTATCATTTTCTTCCATTACACTTTCATGTACAATTTTAAGAATAAGCTTTACTTGATCAAGAGTTATTCCTAAACTGTATATTTTGTTTAAAAACTCCTTGTGTGAAGGCCTAATATTAGAAGGTATTTCATGGATAATATCCATCATCCTTATAAATATGCTCACCACATTCTCATTCTCATACCTTTCTAAATTAATAAATGCATTCAAGGGAGATATACATGATTCTTCTTCTTCATCCATGTCATGGAAAACATTAAGGATCCATTCTTCAAACTTAGCCAATGATGAGATGCGTTGTGTAGGCAATGAAATAAATGTTTCTCTTGCATAACCCTCCAATGATTTGGAAAACAATCACATAGTATCACCTTTTGTATCAATTTCATAATCATCAAGGAATGTGTAAAAAGCATCCAAATGATCGGAAGCTAATTTATTACAATTTTCATAGAATTTAGGAACCCTGTGTGCAAATTTGGAAAACCATTCATTTGTACTCCATTTAAATTATATAAGATCCAAAGGTATGAAGTCAATAGGGATAAATATACTTCTGAACCATTTCTTAAACATGGTAGTAAACTTTCAATAATGAGATGAAATTTCATCTCCCTTCTTCATCTCCTCCCTCAATGGAGTCACTAACTGAACTTTTGAATAAATGGAGTCACCACGTTCTTATTAGAAGGAAAAATAAAAACTACTCTTGAGTCCTTATTTCAAGCGGATTCACTTCTTGAAAACTTTAAATATAGTCGCCACCCTTGTCTCCAAGGGAAATTTTTTTAACTGAGTTCTCTTCTGTAACATAATCTAACCAATGCTTTAACCATAAATTTGGAATGATGTTTTTGCAAACAACTCCCCAGCGGAGTCACCAATTTGTTGGTGCCCAAAAATGATGGATTTTCTTTTGGCCAACAAACAGGTAAAATGGTGATGCGCCACTTGATACCTCTGTAATTTTGGATTAATCAAGCCAAGGCTAGTAGACCTAATTGATCAACTATATGCAAAAAAGAGAAGTTCCTCCCAAGGTGGTAAACAATCCCTTGGAGGAAAAAAGAAAAAACAATCTTTTGATAATCTCTATTATAAAACTTAACTAGACCGATAATCACTAAGATCCTAATTGTAAGGCTTTGAAATAAATGATTTAATGATCTAAAAACTATAAAGCATGAACTAATATAACAATTTCCAAATAATCATTAGACCAGTGCCTTCTAAAAACTTTGGCTATGGAGTCAGATAACTTTCAATCTTACGTATGATTGGAGACAGTTTTTAAAAACTTGCTTTAATAAGACAAGACTATCATCTCAAGAGCTTCCACTTAAAATATAACTCAAACCAGACTACACCGTTAGTCTTATCGAATTTAACTTTGTTAAAGAGACAGACAAAGATAAAGGAAGATTTGTAGATCTTTCAGTTGATATTTAAATTGTATATTGATTTTGAGTTATAACATTCAGGGAATTTAACACAGTGAAACACTCTATAAAATAAAATATCTGAAAGACTAATTGAAAACATATAACTTATACCCACAAATAAAAAGAAATGGCACTTATCTTTATTGATGTTGAAAAATTGGTACATAAGAGTTCATGGTTGTCGTTCTTGAACAATTCTACCCCTATTGTAAATGCATTTCTAATATCTTGCACATTGGTCTTGGTATCCCATATTTATAAAATTTTAGGGATGCATACACGCTTCAAACCAATGTGTTTGTTCAAAACTAAAACCTAATTCCTAAATAAACAACTACAACATAATAAATATTTAGTTACAATATGAAATATTAATTGTTCCAATGGTTAATATATTTAATAATCATATCTTCAATAAAAGCTCCTTTTGGAATATTCATGTCTTCTTTATTCTGTAAAATTATTCCCGTTGATAGACTTCAAGGCTCCTGCATGAAATTTAATTAATTAGATACCTCAAAAAGAACCATACATTAGGGTTTCTAGTTAATATGATAAAACTTTATAATAATTCCTTCCTGAGAATATTTTATCATATGCACAATTTTAATTAAATTCTAATAATTGATGTACTTCCAATTCCACCCTAATATATATTCTCCAATAGTTAACATGGGTCAAAGGTTGAATACACTTTCTATAATGTAGTTTCACACCCTTAGGGAAACTCAAAAATATATAATCTATGTGTTATTAATATGCCTATCTATAAAAAAAAAATCAATTTACCCTAATAAACATTTTCAATGGTAATTATAAGGTGAAAAGAAAGAAAATATCCCCTTACATAAAATACATTTCACCTTTTAGGGCCAATCATTTACCTTGGAAAAAATAATATTACTTGAAACCCATCATATTCAAAAAGGTGAAAAATATATCTTCATATCATAAAACATTCAACATGAAGATCATTCACAATATTATCCTTTTAATTACTCATAGGGTGAAGGTGTTCTAATTATATCTTTTCACTCTAACTCATGTTCTCAAGGAATATAATAGAGAAATTGGTAAAGCGGGGTGGGTAGATATATAGGAAAAGGGGTTGGCTTGAGAGGTCGAGTGTTCAACTCCTGATCACCACCCTTTTACCCAACATTATTAATATTATTCCTTTATAATTATTTTTTATTTCAAAAAAATATAAAAGCATTTAACACAATGAAATAAAATATTTAAGTTTTTCTCATAAATATAAGAATAGAACAATAACAATCATTCAGGCCCTCTTAATTGTTTAATTTTTGAAAATAGGGAAATAATATAAAAATTAAAAATAAGTATTTTACTTCCCTGATAATTTTGTATATATTTGGGCCTAAATTTTTAGGTGCCAACAACACTGATAAACCCTATTTCTCAAACCTTGATGTATAAATTGGCCATTTTGATTAGATTTTTTGCATGACATGAAAATAGGCTAACAATGGCTCTATCTGAGGATGCTTGATAGTAAGTTCATAGCAAGAATTCATGAATCTCTTGGTGGCAGACTATTAGAATTATTTAGAACAATAGAGAGGGGGGGTGAATCAGTTGTTCTTAGGTCCATATGTACTAGTTGAAATTTCTAAGAATTCAACAATCCCAGATATAATCAGCTATTCATCTCAGTCTCTATAACATATATCATAAACATATAACATGCAGTCCACTATTTAAAAGTAATTAACTTGTAGAATATAACAACATTCACACAAGTATAACATCAAGATTTATAGCGGAAACCCAACTTGGGAAAAACCACTTTGTAACATGCTACTGATATTTCACTCTTCTAAAGTGAGCTCTATGAAAATCCAACCCTATTAAAGGATTTAAGGACATTCCATTAGAATGTCACCTTGATTAAAGGATTTATACAATGACTATTATGTCAACCTTGCTTAAAGGATTTAGACTGATACAATGGTTAGTAAGTAACAATAGGTTCTGATATGAAAAACATACAACTCACTTTACAAATAGAGATCCACTTCGTACATATATGTTTATTTACTGACTTATCTTTGTTTCCATTTGCATCACTAATCTACTCAAAATTTGCTTCAAGCAATCACAACTTTGTTCAACTCCTTCACAATTTCACCTTTAGCCTTCTTCTTAGACTTATCAGTCAATAACATCAACAACTTCAGCTCATGTTGTAACCTCACAATTAGGTTTTCCTTTATACCTCTTCGATTAGGCAGATTTATCTTTTGCCACTTAATCTCCTCCGTAGATCTTAGGTTTGGGTGAGACTCATCAAACCCTTGCATCATTATGTTCTTCATCCTTCCTTCTTGATACATCTCTAAACTTCTCTTTGAATCCATAGTAAAATGATTTACCATGCATTAGATACTCCATACAATTCTTTAATAAAGTCAAAATGATTTACATATCCCAAGAATTCAACTATGTTGGATGGGAATCTCAATTCTTTCTCCAAATGTAAATTACTAACACTTGGTTAATATTGTGTTCTTCACCTCGGTCATCACTGCATAACTCGATCATCTCTACAAATTGTCTTCCTTAGAAAACATTGTCTTCCTCAGTAATTTCCTGTCACTCGGTGTATATTGATGTTAGGTCAGCACTAAATTTACTCAGCATATATTGGTGCTCGGTTGACACTAACATCACTCGACTTAAACTAGATTTGTTCACTTTTTCTTGGTTAAGCCTACCTCTTCAGTCTTTCTACTTACTTAGATAAAGAATACATTATCTTATCAATGTGCCAACTAATCGAATACCCATTGAACTATCAAATAACTCAACCTTTCCTTAAGTTCTCTTGTTATCTCCTTTCCCTAATCCTCTTCATGAATCAATAAATATGGTACTATCCTAGATAGCAACTATCTTACCAGTTAAGGTTTGACATCAATGAAAATATAAAAATTGTTTCAATTGCAGTTTCCAACAATCTACTCTTTAGCATTGATGGCAAGACCACATGAATAACACATGATTTACCAAATAATCCAAAAAAAAACAAACTATGTGCATCAGAATTTTATAATATATATCCTTAGCTTCATTATGATGCACAACTTCCTTGGCTTGCCTGATCGCATACATAGTTACTCCCATTGAATATTTTTGAATCACTCTCTCTTAATATATGAATCTTCTCACTCTGTATATTCATCTGAATATCGTCCTCTTTGGCAACAATACAAAAAAAGTATCTATCACTTACATCTTCCATATCTAGATGTCTTCATGTTAGTTCAGTATGTTGTATTTCTCCCCTTGTCATCTTATTTATGACTGATTATCATCTCTTCTTTACTTCTCACAACTCTAGGTAACTCCTAAAGTGTGACCTTTTCAACATCAATTTTTTAGATATTTTGTGTAGCACATTTGATGCAGTCCTCCTAGTTGATGAGGAAGCCTTAGTTAGGGGAATCACCCCTAGTTTACCTCTAAGATATTCATGAGCATCCTTAGGTAAAGCTTATGCAAATATGTCTACCAATTGTTCCTTTGTATTCATATATTCCATTCTCACTTCTTTGTCTTGTAATAGCTCTCTCAAGTAATGATACTTGATATAAATATGCTGAGTCTTTGTGTGCATCATTGGATTATTTGATATATTGATAGCACTTGTGTTATCAAATAAAATAACAACCGGCTCAGTGATTTCCTCTTTCATTCCTTTTAACAATTTCTTGATCCATACTAAATTTGAACAATTCACTGCAGCTGCTACATACTCAACTTATTTTGTAGATTGGGAAATAGAGTTTTGTTTCTTTCTTGTCCATGAGACTAATCTCTTTCCTAGAAATAATGCTCCACCATTTGTACTTTTTCTATCATCAACATTTCTAGCCTAATCTGCATCAGTGTAGACTCTCAGTTCAAAGTTTTGATTCTTCTTGTTGTGTAATCCATAATCCTCTATCCCTTTCAGATATCTCAATATTCTCTTCATTGCCTTCATATGATTTTCCTTAGGATTGGTAGAAAATATTACCACAATCCCAAGTACTAGGGCTATATCTGGTCTTTTGTGGACAACATATGATGCAGGAGCATCCTGGGTGTAAGAGCAATCTTGCATCACCCAAAAATATTTCTATTTTTATATTCAATAAGGGCTATTTTGGTGTAGAGCTACTATTTATGGAAAGTTACTATTTTTGGTAATTTTTTGCATGTGCTCAGAATGATCTAATTTCTTTCTTGGAGGTTCATTTTGGTCATGTAAGTCTGCCAGTAAAGTTTCATTGCTAGATCAAGTGTATATTGGAAGATATTGAAGATTTTTGGTATTGGCAGCAGGGTACAGAAACTTTGAACTTAGTTTTGAAGGCTTTAGAGGCCTCGGATGAGGTCAAAAATTTGGGCGATGGGCACTTGCGTGGGTCAAGCCTGTAGAGCGCTTCGTGGCGTTTCTGAAATGGGGTTATAATAGCCGATCGGGTCAACTGGTGATGACTTATGGTCTTCGGAAGTTGGGCCACCTGAAATGGCGAAAAATAATTTTCTTCAAAATTTCTGTTCGGGTTTCAAAGGTTATCTTGAGCTGACTATGATGTAATAAAATGTAAATTAAAATAATTCTAAGTTTGGTCGGCCTTATTGGCTAAAATTCTGAAACCTTCCCAGGCGGTGGATAATTGCCTATATAAGGAAGGCTGTATTATTGTCTTAGGCAGTTCAGAATAGTTCTGGGTAATAGTTCGAGGCTTTGTCCTACAGAATATTGTAAGGGAATGCCTATGTGGCTTTGCATATTGTAATTCTGAAAGTTTGTAATTCCACATTTGTGGAGATAATAAGAAGCCAATTTTTCTGTTCTTGCATATTATTGTTGTTGCTTCTCTTTTTCTGTTATGTGTTTGTGGTATTAAGGGGAGCACCCTTCATCAAGTGGTATCAGAGCAGGAGTTCTTGAGTGTGTAAATAGATCGCCGACTGTGAGGCAGTTTGCACTAGGACCATGGTTAGGGTTTCAGCGCGCATCATCAAAATGCCTCCACGAAGAGAACGTGGTGGAAGACCTGGTGTTGTAACACCTGAGGTTAGAGAGCTGCAGAGACAAGTGCGAGCATTGCAAGAAGAGATTCGTAGAGGAATGAATCTTAATGTCAGAGATGAAAGTGAGGATGAAGCCGAAGAAGAATATCAAGAAGGAGAAGTTGAAATTGTGAACCAGGAGGAAGAAAGACTTTTTCGGACGATTTCCAAGATTGGGAAAAGACCTAAGATTGAGGTGCCTACATTTTCTAGAAATCTTAACCCAGAGGAATTGATCGACTGGATCAATGAATGTGAGGAATATTTTGAGTATGAAGATGTTGAGGATCCTGATAGGGTCAAATTTGCGAAGGCTAGACTAAAAGGTCATGCGAAGATCTAGTGGCAAGAAATTCAATTGGAGCGAAATAGAAGAGGGAAAGATAAAATCACAAGATGGGATCGGATGGCGGAAAAATTGAAGCAACAGTTCATTCCTATTGATTATGAGCTTGACCTACTGAAGAAAATGCAAAGTTTAAAGCAAGCAGGAAAATCTGTTCAGGAGTATACAGAGGAGTTCTATTGACTCCTCATCAGAACAGGCCATGCCGAAGCTGATAAGGAGAAAGTTGCCCGATACCTTAATGGGTTAAGGCCAAGCATTCAGGAGGAGTTGAATCTAGTTCGAATGAGCAGTATTGAGGAGGCATACCAATTTTCCCTAAAAGTAGAGGAAAAGCTGAACAAGAAGTTCGAGAGCAGACAAAACGGAAGAGGTCACGGTGGACGATCTGGTGGATGGTCATATGGTGGCCGAAATGAAGATCTAAAAAAGAAGGATGAGGCGAGTAGCAGTCAGAATCAGCGAGGAAATAATTCCAATCACTTCCAGGATCAGAATAATAGAGATCAAAGAGGAAGAGGAAGAAGACAAGGATCTGGAAGAGGTGGTTTCTGTGGAACATGTTTTCACTGTGGAGAAGAAGGTCATAGGGCATTTGAATGTCCTCAGCGCCAAGGCAGAATAGATAGGAGAAATGAAGGCCAGGCCAGAGTTGCACATGTAGATGAAGATGCCAGATCATCAAATTCTGAATATGCTGAAAGAGGAGAAATGTTGATTAACAGAAGACTCCTGTTGAGTGGTGAGAATGAACCTGAGCAAAGGAGGAGCCTGTTTCACACTAGGTGCAAGTGTGAAAGTAAATGTTGTGATGTGATTATTGATAGTGGAAGCACTGACAATTTGGTGTCAGAAGAGATGGTGACAAAGTTGAAGCTCAAGAGACAGAAACACCCACATCGATATCGGATTGCCTGGGTACAGGATGACCACAAGGTCATGGTCAATGAACAATGCCTAGTGAAGTTCAAGATTGGCAGATACCAAGATGAGGTATTATGTGATATCATATCTATGGATGCATGTCATATGTTATTGGGTAGACCATGGCAGTTTGACAGATGTGCTGTACACGATGGTCGTGCGAATACCTATTCCCTGACAAAGGATGGACTGCGACATAAGCTAAAGCCATTGAAGGAGACTGAAGAAAAGGTATGTGGTAATGCAAGAATAACATTTTTTGATGGAAGAAAATTCCTAGATGGTATGAGGCATGAGCATGTATGTTTTACTTTAATTCCAAAAGCTGGTAAAGAGGAAGTAGAAGATGTTCCTATAGAAGTTGTAGATTTTTTGTATGAGTTTTAGGATATTGTATCCGATAACATGTCTGATGGATTACCACCAGTTAGAAAGATCAGTCATCAGATGGAATTGATCCCAGGAGTGAGTTTGCCGAATAAGGCAGCACACAGAATGACACCTGTAGAAAGTGAGGAGTTGAACAGACAAGTACATGAACTGTTACAGAAAGGATTGATCTATGAGAGTCTGAGTCCCTATACTATACCAGCAGTATTAGCACCAAAGAAGAATGGAGAATGGAGGATGTGTACAGATTCTAGGTGATAAACAAGATCACAATCAAGTACAAGTTTCCATTGCCATGAATGGATGATATTATGGACTGTTTGAGTGGAGCTGTGTATTTCTCAAAGATAGATCTGAAGAGTGGATATCATCAGATTTAGATCAGAGAAGGAGATAAATGGAAGACTACCTTCAAGACAAAGGAAGGACTATATGAGTGGTTAGTCATGCCTTTTGGGCTAACCAATGCGCCGAGCACTTTCATGCGGCTCATGAACGAGGTTCTGAAAGAATTTCTAGGTAAGTTTGTCATTGTTTACCTAGATGATATTTTGATCTTTAGTAAGACATTGGATGAGCATATGATACATATTCGTATGGTATTTGAGAAGTTGAGATAAGAGAAATTGCTGATTAATTTGAAGAAGTGCAGTTTTGTGAAGAAGGAGTTAGTGTATTTGGGGTTTGTAGTTTCAGGAGAAGGTCTAAAAATGGACCCAGAGAAGGTACAGGCTATCCTTGAATGGCCTACTCCAAAGAGTGCTAGTGAGGTAAGATCTTTTCATGGTCTAGCTAGCTTTTACAGAAAGTTTATCAGGAATTTTAGTAGTATTTGTGGACCCTTGACTGAAACAATGAGAGGGGATAGAAAAGAGTTTAAGTGGACTAATGGGGCAAAAAAGAGTTTTCAATTGTTGAAACAAAAAGTTACAGAAGAACCTGTTTTAGCACTTCCAAATTTTAATAAGGTGTTTCAAGTAGATTGTGATGGTAGTGGTACTGCAATAGGAGCTGTTATGAACCAAGAAGGTAAACCTGTTGCTTATTTCAGTGAGAAGTTAAATGATGCCAAGAGGAAATATTCTGTTTATGATCAGGAATTTTATGCTATAGTTCAGGCATTAAAGAAGTGGAGACATTATCTACTTCCTAAAGAGTTTGTTTTGTATACTGATCATCAAGCTTTGCAATATTTGAATAGTCAAGGAAATTTGAATCAGAGACATTTGAAATGGGTTGAGTTTTTGCAGAGTTATACATTTGTTTTGAAACACAGGAGTGGAAAGTCTAATAGGGTTGCAGATGCTCTTAGCAGAAGGAAACTATTGCTGACAGAAATGTAGATTGAAGTGGTTGGGTTCAAGGAACTCAAGAATTTGTATCCAGAGGATCCTGATTTTGGTGAAGCTTGGAAAGCTTGTACAAAACCTGTTACTCTAGACAGGACGAAATGGCTGGATTTCATCATCCAAGATGATATGCTATTCAAAGGGAGTCAATTGTGCATTCCACGAAGTTCTATGAGGGAGAATCTCATCAAGGAGAAGCATAGTGGAGGATTGGCTGGACATTTTGGTCGTGACAAAACCCTTTCTTTGGTTAGTGAGAATTATTATTGGCCACAATTGCAGCAAGATGTGAAGAAGTTTGTACAGAGTTGCAGAGTATGTCAAATGGCGAAAGGAGTGAAGCAGAATACAGGGTTGTACCAGCCATTGCATATACCAGAGAAGCCTTGGGAGGATATCAGTATGGACTTTGTTCTTGGTTTACCAAGGACACAGCGGGGACATGATTCAATTTTTGTAGTAGTTGACAAATTTTTGAAGATGGCACATTTCATTCCCTGCAAGAAGACTAATGATGCTGTTCATGTAGCAGAATTGTTTTTCAGAGAAGTAGTGAGACTTCATGGTTTGCCAAAGACCATAGTTTCAGATTGGGACACTAAATTTGTTGGATATTTCTGGTGAACATTGTGGAAGAAGTTGAAGACAGATTTAAAGTTCAGTTCATCACATCACCCACAGATTGATGGACAGACAGAGGTGGTGAATAGGAGTTTGGGAAATCTGCTGAGATGTTTGGTTGGGGATAAGCCAATGGGATGGGATTTGATTTTACCACAGGCAGAATTTGCATACAATAATTCTGTCAACAAGAGCACTGGTAAATCACCATTCCAGATTATATATGGAAGTAGTCCAAGAAATGCATCTGAGTTGAGAAAGATAGATAAAGGAGAAATAAGTAGTGCTGAGGTTGAGGATTTTGCAGAACATTTGAAGAACATCCATGGGGAGGTGAGGAAGAATATTACCAAGATGAACGCACAGTATAAGGCTAAGGTAGATGAGAAAAGGAGGTATAAGGAATTTCAGGTTGGTGATGAAGTCATGGTTCATTTGCGAAAGGAGCGGTTTCCAGTTGGTACATATAACAAGTTGAAAATGAAGAAGTTTGGACCATGTAAGATATTGAAGAAGCATGATTCAGGAAATGCATATGAGGTAGAATTGCCTAGTGAGCTGAATATTTCACCAGTGTTTAACATTTCAGATCTGACAGAGTATCATGAAGGAGGTGTTGAAGATGAGATCACAACAGCACAGTGGAGTATTCCAGCAACTCGTTCAGACACTAAGGAGATCGAAGACATACTGGATAGTCATGTTGGTAGAAGCACAAGGAATAGGACATATGAAGAGTATTTGGTCAAATGGAAAGGATGACCTGTAGAAGATTCATCATGGCTAACAAAAGAGGAGGTTAACCATCTTGGTTTTCCTCTGCACACCTGAGTCGTGATAGGGTCACTTCTCAAATTACCCTGGGTGTCTGATGTAGGAGCATCCTGGGTGTAAGAGCAATCTTGCATCACCCAAAAATATTTCTATTTTTATATTCAATAAGGGCTATTTTAGTGCAGAGCTGCTATTTATGGAAAGTTACTATTTTTGGTAATTTTTTGCATGTGCTCAGAATGATCTAATTTCTTTCTTGGAGGTTCATTTTGGTCATGTAAGTCTACCGGTAAAGTTTCATTGCCAGATCAAGTGTATATTGGAAGATATTGAAGATTTTTGGTATTGGCAGTAGGGTACAGAAACTTTGAACTCAGTTTTGAAGGCTTTAGAGGCCCCGGATGAGGTCAAAAATTTGGGTGACGGGCGCTTGCGCGGGTCAAGCCTGTAGAGCGCTTCGTGGCATTTTTGAAATGGGGTTATAATAGCCGATCGGGTGAACTGGTGATGACTTATGGTCTTCGGAAGTTGGGCCACCTGAAATGGCGAAAAATAATTTTCTTCAAAATTTCTGTTCGGGTTTCAAAGGTTATCTTGAGCCGACTATGATGTAATAAAATGTAAAATAAAATAATTCTAAGTTTGGTCTTCCTTATTTGCTAAAATTCTGGAACCTTCCCAGGCGGTGGATAATTGCCTATATAAGGAAGGCTGTATTATTGTCTTAGGCAGCTCAGAATAGTTCTGGGTAATAGTTCGAGGCTTTGTCCTACAGAATATTGTAAGGGAATGCCCATGTGGCTTTGCATATTGTAATTCTGAAAGTTTGTAATTCCACATTTGTGGAGATAATAAGAAGCCAATTTTTCTGTTCTTGCATATTATTGTTGTTGCTTCTCTTTTTCTGTTATGTGTTTGTGGTATTAAGGGGAGCACCCTTCATCAACATATTATAACTTTCCAATCATAGATCTATATAAGGTTTGATTCACTTCAGTAGTATCATTAGTTTTATATAGTTTATGTCCAATAGCCATAGGATTACTTACTAGTCTGGAATCCTCCATACCAAAAAATTTTCAGTATCTCTTTAACATGTTTAGATTGAGTAACAAAAATACCTTTCTCGAGCTGATAAAATTATAAACCAACAAAGAATTTTATCTCACCAAACATAGACATTTCAAGCTCAGTTTGCATCTCATTTGAAAATTTTGGACATAGAACATCTTGTTCTCCAAATATGATATCATCAACAAAAATTTTAGCTAACAAAATTCCTTTACCTTCTTCACTTTTCATACACAGATTGTTGTTGTCATTTGTTCTTTCAAATCCAATCTTTATCAAATAATTGTGCAGTCTCTCATACCATGCTTTGGGGGCTTGTTTCAATCCATACAACACCTTGTTCAACTTGAAAACCATATTTTTCTTTCTTGGGTCAACAAATCCTTTAGGTTGTTTAATGTAGACTTCCTCTAATATACTATTTAGAAATGCAGATTTGACATCCATCTCATATACTTTGAAATATTTATATGTAGTATATGCAAGTCGTGTCCTCACTCCTAATCTTTCTATAGTGGAAAATGTTTCCCCATAGTCTATTCCTTCTTCTTGTGCATAACCCTTGCATACCAATGTTTCCTTGTTTCTTGTGACTTGTCCATGTTCATTTATCTTACTTTTGAATACCCATTTTGTTCTAATAACAT
The DNA here is from genome assembly GCA_027943335.1 of Chamaecyparis obtusa. Classification (NCBI taxonomy): domain Eukaryota; kingdom Viridiplantae; phylum Streptophyta; class Pinopsida; order Cupressales; family Cupressaceae; genus Chamaecyparis; species Chamaecyparis obtusa. The sequence continues at coordinate 69,587 of BSBK01001047.1, read as the reverse complement.
TATTATCTTCTGGTCTCAACACCAAAGTCCAGGTATCATTCTTTTCTATTTGATCAATTTCTTCATTCATAGCTTGTATCCAATCAACATTCTCTATAGCATCTTTTATTGCCTTAGGCTCAAACTCACAGTAAACATGTAGGGTATTTCAACTCACTTCTTGTCAAGACTCTAGATTCTTTATCTCCAATGATTTTCTCAAGCTTATGATGTCTTCTTACATACTGTGCCAATGTAGGTTCATATTTATTTTCTCCTTGATCTCGATCTTCAGGTTCATCATGCATATTATTGGCTTCTTCTTCTGATTTCTCGAAAGCATCCTCCTGATGCTTGGAAACATCCTCCTGATGCTTGACATCATCCTCTTGATGCTCAGCATTGCTAATCTGTGACTTTGCATCTAGTTCAAGTGTATTACTTGCCTCTACTTGTTCCATGTAAACAAAAGATTTGTAATCTTTAGGTTCTTGTTTTCCCTCTAATTTGTTCTTTTTAGCATATTCATTAACTATAATATTTACACTTTCCACAAGTTTGTTAGTGTTAGAATTCAAACTCTTATAAGCTTTTCTCTTAGTGGAATAACCTAGGAATATGCCTTCATCACTTTTTGTATCAATTTTTCCAATCCTATTGTCTTTCGGTATATAACATTTACTGCCAAAGATTCTAAAATACTTCACATTAGGTGCATAACCATGCCATAACTCATAAGGTGTAGCATTTATACCTTTCTTGATTTTCACTCAGTTTAAGGTATAAATAGCAATACTTACAACTTCTATCTAGTATTTTTGTGCAACATTCTTCTCAATCATCAGTGTTCTTGCACAATCCATAATTGACATGTTTCTTCTCTCTTCTATGCCATTCTGTGGAGGTGTTCTTGGTGTAGACATATGTCTCTCAATTTCTCTATCATTACAGAACAGATTGAAATCATTTGATCACAAACATTTCAAGCTTCTACCTATTTCTTTTTAAACTTTTTCCAAATACCACTTAGACAATTGAAATGCATCAGATTTTTCTTTCAAAAACATTATAGTCATCATCCTAGTGTAGTCATCAACAAATAGAATAAAATACTTATCACCACAATAAATTTGTACACCCATAGGTCCAAAAAGATTAGTATGAACCAATTCCAAAATATTTTGAGAAGTATATGTCTTGCTCTTAAAAATAGACTTTTTCATTTTTCCCAATTGACATTGTTTACACATCACATTATCAGGTTTCTTCAATCTCAACAAACCTCTAACTTTCTTCTTTTTTTGAATATTTACTAGATTCTCAAAATTCACATGACATAGCCTCTTACGCCATAACCATACATCATCAAATTATGAAAACAAACATGTTTCTTTAGATAGGTCTAGATAGAACAAGTTACATCTTGTATGTTCTCCACTTCCAATTAGTTCACTAGTGGCATCAAATATTTTACCCTTCATGTGATGAAATTCCACTCAGTAAGTAGTACTATTCAACTATGCAACACTTAGTAAATTATAGTTAAGACCTTAAACCCAATAAGCATTTTTACATGTGATCTTCTCAATCAGCTTGATTGATCCTTTACCTCTCATAGGACATGGTGCATCATTACCAAACTTAACACTTCTACCTTTGTAATGATCTAGGGTTTAAAATTTACTTTTATCACCAATAATGTGATGTGAGCAACCATTTATCACCTTTACTCACATAAGAAATAAGTACATTTTTCTCATCTTCATCAGAATCATCTTTCATAGTAACATAAATTACTTCAATATCACATTCATCAGATTCACTAGTGTCACTGTGAGTTTCCTCTTTAGCAATATAGCAGGATTTCTTACCTTTTTCTTTCTTGTCCTTGTACTTTCTTTCTCTTCTCTCATCCTTGTAAGTCCTGTCAGGGCATCTTACTACAATATGGCCAACTTTGTTATAAGAAAAATAGATTATATGAAGTTTACCTTTATATTTTCCATTTCCTCTTTGTAGTCTTCTAGCCATGAGTACCTCAATATCATTTAGTTCCTCATCAGAAGTGTCTCTTCCACTCTCACTCTCACTATCACTTTTCACACATTTTTCTTTTTCCCACTTAGAATTATGCAAAACCATTTGTGACTTGAATGAAGATTCAACCTTAGGTAAAATGTAGTTATCATAGTTAGACAACTCAAAAGCAGTAAGCTTACCAACAAGACTTTGTAGAGTTAGAACATTACTAGGGTTATATCTTGATTCTTGAATTGCCAAAATTTTGATAGCATAGATAGGAAGAAGAGTTCTCAATACTTTACCAATAACAGTCTCATCATCAATGATTCCATTAGATCCTCTAATAGCATTCACTACCTCCTTAATTCTACAACATTATTGAGCAATATTTTCTCCTTCATTTTCATTTCATCAAACTTACCTCTCAAAATTTTAGATTTTTCTCTCAGTACATTAGTATCTCCAACATAGATAGTTGCAAGAGTATCCCACATTTTCTTTGCAGTAGTGTAGTCTTTGATATCTTTAAATTCAAGATAGCTTAAGGAAGATGCAATCTATGACATTTCTTGATTATGTTCTTGTTTTGCATTCATCTCCTTGACAGTTAAAGGTAAAATGGGTATAACATAGTCATGTTCCACATAGTACTTCATTGAATCACCAATACTAGCTAGATGCAATTTCATCAAACTTTTCCATGCAGGGAAGTTCTCTTTGTTCAACTTTGGTACCTCCTTTTTATACATCTTGATCATTCACTAGTAAATTTGGCTTCAAATTTCGACCAAGAATTGGTCAAAATTTTGACTGAAATTAGTCGAATTTACGACTAACATTGTCGTCGGTCTTTTTTTGTCAAATTTTTGATGTACTTATAATTAGTCGAAATTCGACTAAAATAGAGGTCAAAATTTTGAATGAGTCCATGATTCAAAATTATCATCATTTTTTTATAATGGTCAAAATTTTGACCATTTGTCGAACAAATATCCACCTGATATTAATCAAAATTTAGACCGGTGGCAGCAAAAATTTCCACCAAATGTTGGTCGAAATTTTCGACGAAAACATCAAATGTTCGACCAAGATGCTATACGTTCAATGGATAAGATGGTCAAAATTTTGTTGTTTTGGTCAAAATTTTGTTGGTCAAAATTTTGTTATTGTGGTCAAAATTTCGACCATCTTTGGTGGAGATTTTTGCTGGCATTGGTTGAAAATTTGACCAATGTTATTTTTTTTAAAAAAAAAAACAATGTTACCTACGTAAGGTGAATTTAGAGTTCTTTTCATTAACCTGTGATTCATGAGTAGTGGTTTACATAAACCCATCTCTCATGAGAATGAATGGAACAGTTACCACTCATTGGCCCTAGGTGATGCTTACGGAGGTGAAGCACCGAGACTTCCCGGGACGTCATCCATCCCAGTACCACTCCAGCTCGAGCACGCTTAACTACAAAGTTTCCTCCATGGTTAAACCCACTCTGCTTGCATCCTCATTTGCAAAACCTTCACCAAGTGTTATGCCTTATGAACCATTCATTAGAAAGCCCCTTAAGCTCGTCAATTAATAAGTAGGAGATATTTTCCACAGCAAGTCAAATTGTGACATTGCTATCAACATTAAACTGTGTAGTTTTTTGAGTCAAACTCATTGACCCGTGGTTCATGAGTAGTGGTTCACACGAACCCATCTCTCATGAGAATGAACGGAACACTTAGCACTCATTGGTTCTAGCTGATGCTCATAGAGGTGAAGCACCGTGACTTCCTGAGAGGTCACCCATCCCAGTACTACTCCAACTCGAGTGCACTTAACTACGGAGTTTCCTTCGTGGTTAAACCCACTCTGCTTGCATTCTCATTTGCAAAACCTTCACCAAGTGTTGTGCCTTATGAAGCATCGATTAGAAAGCCCCTTAAGCTCATCAATTGGTTTGTAAGGTGCAACACTTGGTGAAGGTTTTGCGAATGAGAATGCAAGCAGAGTGGGTTTAACCAGGGAGGAAACTCCGTAGTTAAGTGCGCTTGAGTTGGTGTAGTACCGGAATGGGTGACCTCTTGGGAAGTCCCGGTGCTTCACCTCTATGAGTGTCAGCTAGAGCCAATGAGTGCTAACTATTCCATTCATTCTCATGAGAGATGGGTTCATGTGAACCACTACTCATGAATCACAGGTCAATGAGTTTGACTCAAAAAACTACATAGTTGAATGTTGATAGAAATATCATAATTTGACTTGCTGTGGAAAATATCTCCTACTTATTAATTGACGAGCTTAAGGGAATTTCTAATGAATGGTTCATAAGGCATAACACTTGGTGAAGGTTTTGCAAATGAGGATGCAAGCAGAGTGGGTTTAACCATGGAGGAAACTCCGTAGTTAAGCGTGCTCGAGCTGGAGTGGTACTGGGATGGATGACCTCCTGGGAAGTCTCGGTGCTTCACCTCTGTAAGCATCACCTAGAGCCAATGACTGCTAACTATTCCATTCATTCTTGTGAGAGATCCATTTGATAAAGCTTGCTGAAAGAACTTCAAACATTTTGAAGCATCTATTGGATTCTGTCACCCAAAAGGAAGATGGATTTACCAATTCAGAAATTCAGAGTTCTTTTCATTAACCTGTGATTCATGATTAGTGATTTACAAAAACCCATCTCTCATGAGAATGAATGGAACAGTTACCACTCATTGGCTCTAGGTGATGCTTATGGAGGTGAAGCACCAGGACTTCTCGGGAGGTCATCCATCCCAGTACCACTCCAGCTCGAGCATGCTTAACTACGGAGTTTCCTCCATGGTTAAACCCACTCTACTTGCATCATCATTTGCAAAACCTTCACCAAGTGTTATGCCTTATGAACCATTCATTAGAAAGCCCCTTAAGCTCGTCAATTAATAAGTACGAGATATTTTCCACAGCAAGTCAAATTATGATATTGCTATCAACATTCAACTATGTAGTTTTTTGAGTCAAACTCATTGACCCATGATTCATGAGTAGTGGTTCACATGAACCCATCTCTCATGAGAATGAATGGAACAGTTAGCACTCATTGGCTCTAGCTGATGCTCACAGAGGTGAAGCACTGGGACTTCTCAAGAGGTCACCCATTCCGGTACTACACCAACTCGAGCGCACTTAACTACAGAGTTTCATCCCTGGTTAAACCCACTCTGCTTGCATTCTCATTTGCAAAACCTTCACCAAGTGTTGTGCCTTATGAACCATCGATTAGAAAGCCTCTTAAGCTCATCAACTGGTTCGTAAGGCGCAACACTTGGTGAAGGTTTTGCAAATGAGAATGCAAGTAGAGTGGGTTTAACCAGGGAGGAAACTCTGTAGTTAAGTGCACTCAAGTTGGTGTAGTACCAGAATGGGTGACCTCTCAGGAAGTCCTGGTGCTTCACCTCTGTGAGCATCAGCTAGAGCCAATGAGTGCTAACTGTTCCATTCATTCTCATGAGAGATGGGTTCATGTGAACCACTACTCATGAATCACAGGTCAATAAGTTTGACTCAAAAAACTACATAATTGAATGTTGATAGCAATATCACAATTTGACTTGCTGTGGAAAATATCTCCTACTTATTAATTGACGAGCTTAAGGGGCTTTCTAATGAATGGTTCATAAGGCATAACACTTGGTGAAGGTTTTGCAAATGAGGATGCAAGCAGAGTGGGTTTAACCATGGAGGAAACTCCGTAGTTAAGCATGCTTGAGCTGGAGTGGTACTGGGATGGATGACCTCCCGAGAAGTCTCGGTGCTTCACCTCTGTAAGCATCACCTAGAGCTAATGAGTGCTAATTGTTCCATTCATTCTGCTGAAAGATCCATTTGATAAAGCTTGGTGAAAAAACTTCAAACATTTTGAAGCATCTATTGGATTCTATCACCCAAAAAGAAGATGGATTTCCCAATTCAGAAATTCCCAGCCATGATCTTTAATAAATTTATCTGGATCATCTGTAATGGTCTTCAAAATAGGCCGCCAGTTCAAGTTCATTCTGCTTTCATAATACTTTATATCCATTGAGTTTAGCCATTCTTTGATGCCATCAAGAGAAGATTGAGGAATAACATCAATGCGGAGTACATCCCGCTTGAAGTCTTTGAAAACAATAGCCATATCAAATGCCTTTTGCCCAAGTCCTACTCTCTCAAGGTTAACTATCTCAATCTCACTAATGGTTATTACTAAGAAAGGTAATTCCACCAACTCTACCAAATAGTTTACGGTAGGAACAATAAAAGCAAAGGCTTTGAAAGGAACTCCATGAAAACCTAGCTCTCTAAATGGTATATCAAACTCTAGTTCAAAATCTTTTAGATGAGGCTGCTCCCATAGCTCTGTTACTCGTTTAACAAACCCTTCAAACTCTCCATTGATTTGATTTTTCCTGTCCCTCTCTTGCTGCTCTTCCTCAATTTCATCAGGATCATACATGGACCTTCTTGCCCCTCCTAAATTTTGGACCACGTCCATTACTTCCACATAAAACTAGACATCCTTAGTCTTCTTAGTTCCCACCATAATATGGTTATGCAAATGAAAATGAAGCAAAGTAATCATCTCCTTCTCTGCTGGCTGGAAGAATGCGTGTTTAATATTTTGATACATGATATCAGCTCTCTCTTCTTCTCTCATGGTTGAATATAGGAATCCATTATAGTGGGCCTCCAGAGTTCTAGTCATCTTTCTTCCTCTTCCACCAAATGCCGGCCCGATCCACAAGTCTGCCAACCTAATTGGCTTTGTTTTTGAAAGCTGAAGTTTCTTCTGAGTCACCAGTGTAGGTCTCTCTACCTTTTTAGACTCTGTCATAGCTACAGACCCTCTGTGGGATTTGATCATTTGTACCACTTGGTTGATGATGCAGGGGCATCTAGCAGGGCACCTGAGCCCGGGAGTGGAATGGCATTCAGAGATGTTCAATTGCAATGTTAGACTCAATATTCAAAGCAAAATTCATAATCAAGTCTAAAGGTCATTGTAATGTAATAAGGAATAATTCAGTATGTAAGCAAGATATGGACGTACAAAAAAAACCAGTGAGCTATTTAACAAATGCCCAAAAGAAATTGATATCAAGAATGTAGCGAAAAAGATGTGAGTAGAATGGAAAAAGATGTGAGATGCATGAACATCAAAGATTAATATGGCTAGAAGATAGAAGCAATGAACTGTTCATGGGTTCCAAGCACTTTAAAAATGTGGAGTTCAGTCAGCCTGTAGTAGCAAGCTAAAAAAATTCTTTCAAGTCATTGATTCAGTTTGCCATGTTTATTGACCTCAAATTTGGTCTTTTCATTAACCTATGATTCATGAGTAGTGGTTTACATGAACCCATCTCTCATGAGAATGAATGGAATAGTTAGCACTCATTGGCTCTAGGTGATGCTTACGGAGGTGAAGCACCGAGACTTCCCGGGAGGTCATCCATCCCAGTACCACTCCAACTCGAGCACACTTAACTATAGAGTTTCCTCCATGGTTAAACCCACTCTTCTTGCATCCTCATTTACAAAACCTTCACCAAGTGTTATGCCTTATGAACCATTCATTAGAAAGCCCCTTAAGCTCATCAATTAATAAGTAGGAGATATTTTCCACAGCAAGTCAAATTGTGATATTGCTATCAACATTCAACTGTGTAGTTTTTTGAGTCAAACTCATTGACCCATGATTCATGAGTAGTGGTTCACATGAACCCATCTCTCATGAGAATGAATGGAATAGTTAGCACTCATTGGCTCTAGCTGATGCTCACAGAGGTGAAGCACCAGGACTTCCCGAGAGGTCACCCATTCCTATACTACACCAACTCGAGCGCACTTAACTACGGAGTTTCCTCCGTGGTTAAACCCACTCTGCTTGCATTCTCATTTGCAAAACCTTCACCAAGTGTTGTGCCTTATGAACCATCGATTAGAAAGCCCCTTAAGCTCATCAAGTGGTTCGTAACGCACAACACTTGGTGAAGGTTTTGCAAATGAGGATGCAAGCAGAGTGGGTTTAACCAGGGAGGAAAATCCATAGTTAAGTCCACTCGAGTTGGAGTAATACTGGGATGGATGACCTCCCAGGAAGTCCTGGTGCTTCACCTCCGTAAGAATCACCTAGAGCCAATGAGTGCTAACTGTTCCATTCATTCTCGTGAGAGATCCTTTTGATAAAGCTTGGTGAAAGAACTTCAAACATTTTGAAGCATCTATTGGATTCTGTCACCCAAATGGAAGATGGATTTCCCAATTCAAAAATTCCTAGCCACCATCTTCAATAAATTTATCTGGATCATCTGTAATGGTCTTCAAAATTGGCCGCCAATTCAAGTTCATTCTTCTTTCATAATACTTTATATCCATTGAGTTTAGCCATTCTTTGATGCCATCAAGAGAAGATTGAGGAATAACATCATTGCGGAGTACAGCCTGCTTGAAGTCTTTGAAAACAATATCCATATCAAATGCCTTTTGCCCAAGTCCTACTCTCTCAAGGTTAACTATCTCAATCTCACTAATGGTTATTACTAAGAAAGGCAATTCCACCAACTCTACCAAATAGTTTACAGTAGGAACAATAAAAGAAAAGGCTTTGAAAGGAACTCCATGAAAACCTAGCTCTCTAAATGGTATATCAAACTCCAGTTCAAAATCTTTTAGATGAGGCTGCTCCCATAGCTCTATTATTCGTTTAACAAACCCTTCAAACTCTCCATTGATTTTATTTTTCATGTACCTCTCTTGCTACTCTTCCTCAATTTCATCAGGATCATACATGGACCTTCTTGCCCCTCCTAAATTTTGGACCACGTCCATTACTTCCACATAAAACTAGACATCCTTAGTCTTCTTAGTTCCCACCATAATATGGTTATGCAAATGAAAATGAAGCAAAGTAATCATCTCCTTCTCTACTGGCTGGAAGAATGCGTGTTTAATATTTTGATACATGATATCAGCTCTCTCTTCTGCTCTCATGGTTGAATACAAAAATCCATTATAGTGGGCCTCCAGAGTTCTAGTCATCTTTCTTCCTCTTCCACCAAATGCCGGCCCGATCCACAAGTCTGCCAACCTAATTGGCTTTTTTTTTGAAAGCTGAAGTTTCTTTTGAGTCACCAGTGTAGGTCTCTCTACCTTTTCAGACTCTGTCATAGCTACAGACCATCTGTGGGATTTGATCATTTGTACCACTTGGTTGATGATGCAAGGGCATCCAGCAGGGCACCTGAGCCCAGGAGTGGAATGGCATTCAGAGATGTTCAATTGCAATGTTAGAATCAATATTCAAAGCAAAATTCATAATCAAGTCTAAAGGTCATTGTAATGTAATAAGGAATAATGCTATAAAAGCAATGTAATAAGTGAAAATCCCATGTAATGAGTCAAAATGTCATGTAATGGTCATATAGGGTTAAGGTCTAAGTGGTTTTAGGTTTATAGGCATTAAATGGGTCCTTGACAAAGAATAGTCTCAATGACAGAGATAGAGGATCAGTCTTCAAAAAAGGAGCATTGATTGAGGATACATTACCTTGAGACTAAGATCTTCAAAAGGTTGCAGTCAAATGGAAGATTACAGTCTCAAAGGAATATAGGAGAAATGTTTGGAGACAAAACAGTGAGAGAGGCTTTACTCAAAAAATGCATCCAAGAAGGTGAGTACCTGGAAGATGGTTTGCTTCAAGGAAGTTGGAATTCTATTTCCTCAGTTTGATTATTACAGTAGAGGATAGAGAGCAGCTGTTACAGGGTTCTTTGCTCTTTAGTAATTTGAACCTCAAAGGCAAAGCTCTTCTCATCTCTTTAACATTACAAGTGGTTGTTTAAAGAAGATTTCTAGGTTTGGATGGTCCATAGTAAAATTTCCCAAATAGTGTATCGAGTCTTCCCACATAACGTTTTAAGCTTGATGGGAACATAGGCAAAAAAAAAAGTTTCGAATTAGATTTTAACAAAATTTTAGCCCTTCCATTATATTCATATTATTTAACATCTTCATAATCACCACTGTAGCTTGCAAGGTGATTCATCAAATTAAAAACAAAGCCTCCATGGCTTCTTACAACCTTTTAGTATTGTAAACTATAAGTAATATTCAGTAGAGAAATATAGCGAGGTAAGTGAGGACATTCTTCATTATAAGAATGAAATGATAGACAAGGGTAACTCTCAGGTTTAGTCTTTAACCATGCAAACTGTAATTGTAGAGACCGGCCTGGTTATTACCGTTTACATTCAATTATCTATTGAGCTTATGAGCTTGGAGAAGAGAAATGAAAACTACAACACCCTCACCAACTATAAGAAACAGCCAATTTGGTCACACAATTTTAGTGAACTTTTCCTTTTGAAGATTCTCCATGAGATCTGACCCAGGGTTGCTCAATGCAAGCTAAAGATCATGTATACTCCTTGTTAGTATAATTCACATTGTTTACAATACAAAATAGATTTTTGTTAAATTTTGTTATAACATAAAGATAGTCACACTTATTTAAAACTTGTAAGCTTGGTGAGCACTTGGATTTTTATTGATTTATATGTAGGTTCTAGGCCAGTAATGAAATAGTACACAATTTAAAAAGGTCAAAGTTTAGAGTTTACTATTTAAACCAAAATTCTATGAAGTGTTGATATAGTTGACATGTTTTATACAGAGTACATACTGCTGAACACATTTAAACAACACATTCTAAGCTTTCATTTCTTTGGTTGATTTATTAGGAATGCTTTTACTTAATTCAATAAGACCCACTTATTAAATTTATTAGGAATGCTATTACTTAATTCAATAATACCCACTTATTAAATGATTTTAGATGAATGACATAAACAAATCAAAACTTAAAATAAATTGTTTAAACCAAAATAATATTTTGTTCAAACCAAAATTATGATAATAGTTACCTAAAGGCCTTTCAGTTCAATTATTCTCTTGAGCTCTTTGAGCATTTTGATTCCACTGGTTTCAACAGTGGTTACAGCTGCATAAGTAAAAAAAGAGAATGAAAAGCAGCACCAAAGCACAATACAAACCAAACCTGCTGGAGTTTGACCATATACAGCTGTATATCTAAATCCCAGAATAAAGGAAACAAGAATGGTTGTATATGATAAAATTAGGGTGCATTTATTCTATTTTATTCTGCTCCATAGTTTTGTTACTAGAAAACCGATTACAAGTGAAGGGAAATCCTTTTACAAAAAAGAAATGATGCATCAAATATGTAAGCTTTCAGAACTTATGGCCCATATCTATAATAACATACTACAAAGTGTCTTCCTTCAGCTTGGCAAGATGCTCCTCTTCATCCATTATCCATCTCATTATCTTGCATAATTGTAAACTTTATTAAGGTCCCTAATAAACAATCCATGTAATGAAGACTGTGGATTAGAGATGTGTCAAATCAGAAGAGCTCAAAAGAGAAGGGTTATGGTGAATGGGTGCTCATGAGATTGCTATTGCTTGGATTACTCAAAACATCAAATAACAAATAATATATAAAGTTATAAACTGTTAAGGGGAGGGAGAACAGTAGTCGTATGGACTATCTTCTTCAATATCAAATACCATCATGCAATTCATTAAAATGTTATGCTTAACATAATATATTCTAAAAATGACATTTTTGAAATTCTACCAAAACTTAATCTAAAAATGACTGCTATTCAAAAGATGAGTTATTCGAAAGATGGGTTATTTGAAAGATGGGTTATAAATAATTGAATCAAGCATGACTACATTCAAGAAGCTGCCTGACTAAATTTAGGAAGCTAACCCTACACATAGGACATTCATTATGTCTATTGAAAAATAAGCTTTTAAAATAAACATAGACAAATCACCTTTCTCTTAAGTAGCTTGAATTGGAAAAATAGATTCAAGCTACAATGCTTTGAATTCAATAAAAACTTAGAATTAAATAATATTTTGTAGCTTAGCAATTTAGGAGTGCTAGAGTGATTACCAGTTGTGATGTAGCAAGATGTGCATGAACCTTCAATGTTCATCGTGTCAATGGCAATCATCTCTTTATTGCCATCAATATTGTAGTTCTTGAACAGTGCAAAAGTTCTGCCAACTGCTATTCCTTCCTGTACGGGAATAATTCAAATCAACTAGAGGTAATAAATTACTAGCCAATGAACATAATTATAAATCTTTGATGAGCTGATCTTTTAAACTTTTTTCTTGCAAATTCCACCTTTTAAGGAAAAACACAAAATTGTTAGATATAGCCACTAAAAGAAAAGACTGGAATGAAAGGAAAAATACTGTACCAATTAATGATATGAAAAAAAAATAGTGGGATAAACTTAGTTCACTTATGATGTTCCACCTTTTACGTATGGTGGGCCCGAATATATGCAATGTTAGGTCATAAAGTTTCTTATAAAACATATCATTTCCTACAAAAAATGTCATGGGATAATCAATCCAAAACTTGTTATGAATAGGTAAATGCATATTACAATATAAAAAATAATTATTTAAAGTACCTAGAATCTGAGGACATTTTATAGGCATTGATTCATTATTGTCAATCAATAATGACGTCTGTGTCGCACCCGTGCTAGTAACACAGGTAGATCCAAGAAATGGTGGTGAATTATCACCAATACATGCAGATTGATCAGTATCTGGTGTACCAAGCGGTGCCACCGGGGTATCTCCTGCTCCAAAAGAATAATCCACTATGTGATGCACCCAAGATTAAAGTACACCAGATACTGATCAATCTACATGCATTGGTGATACCCACTTGATGTCGCCTTTGGTCTCATCATCATAAGAACATGACCCCCCATTAGCAAGGAAATATTGCATGTGTTTGTCAAATTTTTTTCTAATCTTTTGCCACATCAACTTGCACTGAGTGGTCAACAACAAGATCCATAGGTACCTGCAATCATAAAGTTGATAAATACCAATAGTTGGCGTAAAGAAGAAAAATACCATAAACAATAGCATTTCAAAAATGACTAAGAAATATATATCTAATCTAGAATTTAAAGTAATAAAGACAGAAAGAGTAGAGATAAAGAAATCATGATTACATAGTAATCTTCAAAAACCTATGTTGTTAATCTTTCCATCATACAATGTATTAGGATTTATTGAAGAATATAAACACACACAAAAATTGACAAGAAAATAATGTAGCACATAGACTTAGAGTCCCTAAATCTTCAACAAAATATGGAATGCAAAGCCAACATAATGAATTTCCATTTCTCAATCATAAGAAATTCAAGCTTATTTCTCATGGAACAACACAAGACAGAAACAAAGATGTATAGGAAAACACAGTGTGGTATCAATGTACTAATCTACCCCATAGGCACAAAAGAGACATACTAAAATACACCCATAGTTCAATTATTAAGTGTTATTTTTATCTTTTCAAATATTTGAAAAATGTATGGCTATCAAATACAAAGCTTTGTGCTCAATAAATAAAAGGTAAGGTTTTGAACATGTAGATCCACTTGTTATCTGAGGTTCGAATACATCGTAAACTCAAGCGAATTAAACTGGAACTCCTGGAGGGGAATTGGATTTCTATTTCAGCACAAAATAGAAACATGATGAGAAATGATGAAAATGTTTTATTTTTCACTAAGCATAAGATATAGAAACTAAAGAAAAAGTGCCACCATTTTATACTAAAATGAACTAAAATAGTCTTTCAAAATATGAAGGCAACAACAATACTTACGGATAGGGACCATAAATCTTTACTTGACGAATATGGGTATCCTATCCATTTTGATGATTAGACAATTCAACAAGCTGCAACATAAATGTTTGCACAAATACATCCTTGAAATGAATTAACAAAGGAAAATCTGTAACTCTAAGAAGAATGGAAAATGTTTAATTAAACAAGATCACCATCATGAAAATCTGTAAGTCTAAGAAGAATGGAAAATGTTTAATTAAACTAGAGATGTTACCAATCTCTCTTGGAATCTGACCAATGAAAATAGAGTCGTACAAGCTTAAATGCCTTAAATTGTTGAGCTTGTGAAAGTGTGATGGGATGGCAAGAGGAGGGAAGAAGGCATTGTAACTGAGGTCCAAGTGCTCTAGATAGTGCAGTTGGAATAGTCTCCCATGAAGTTGCCTCCACGTCATGAATGGATAGATTATCTGATCTTGTGCGGTACCTCTTGTCTTGGCTCTAGCAATGGCTATGCTAGTTTCAAAAATTCTAATTTAGAAATGTATAATTCTATTAAAATAAAAGCATTAAAAATTTGACTGTTTCCAAGAAAACATAGATTGAAATGAATGTTGAAAACCATACCAGAAATATGAAGTATGTTTCTGCCGTACTTCTTTTCCATATGAGGTGAGTTTAAAACTCATATCAAGCTCAAGAATCTCAAGCATAGAGTAACAAAAAGGAATGATAATAAGACACCTGAATGTGAATCTAGATCACAAAATCCTCCATATGCACCACCGCTAACACGTACATGATCCCACAACCATGTATTTCTTTGTATCATAATGATCTAATGCAGAAGAATAGAGAAGCTTGGTGAAGGAGCAGTGTTGGATGATAATTTGTTGATGGAGGTTAAGCCTGAACAGACACCAGTCATGTTGAAAGTTGGTTGCTTCATGATTGAAGAGGTTTGGTGATGGATTACCTATAAGGGGGTCTATAGTGAGGTGTTTACATAGTTAGTTTGGCCTGGAGTTGATGGGAGGGGTCCTTTTGATCAAACCCTCATGGTATGTCCCTAAAAGCAAGGGTTTGGTGGCAAATGAGTTAAGTGAAGGGTGGAGACTTGGTGAGTTGGAAATGTGTCATTTCTCAACCTCTAGAATGACTATTTCAGCCTTTTGAGTCTTGGGAGCAAGTGGAGTTAGGGGTTGCTATGTAAAAGTGGAGAATTAGGCCTGGTGAGGATAGGCTATGGGTATTAGATCTTGGGTATGGTCCAAAGGAGTATAGGTTGAATCTTTCAGAGGATTTAAAGAGCCCAAATGCATATTTAGATAATATTTGAGTTTACTTAGTTGTTTGGGGAAAGTAAGAGGAAAAGTCAATTTAATGACTGGTGAGGGCTACAAGCTTCAAGGACTGATTGTGTGTGTTGGATAGAAGATGGGTTGTCCAAATCAAATGGGTTGTGGGAATATGGTGGATAGGTCATAAAAAGATGTTTTGTGAATTTAAAATGAAGGTTGGATTCTTGTGTGAAGGTTTGGTGTTTGAGAGAAACTAGGTACACTTGGGAGTCAAGGCATTGAGGGATATTGAGGTAAAGAAGCAATTGCAAAGTGGAGTGGATTTGTTTTCTGAGGTAATCAATATGGATGCCACACACCAACTCTGCATCAGGTTGCAAGAAAAGTGGGCTTAACGTTGGAGGAACCTTTGTAGTAAAGAGCACTTGAACTAGAATAATATTGGGATGAGTGACCTGCTGGGAAGTAGCATTGTCTAAAATGATTGAAGGCAGTGAACCTGTTGCAGAGGAGTGTTTGGTTGATATCCTAAAGTCAAGAACTTCTTATTTATCCTCGAGTTGAACTCTAGTTCCTTGAGTGGATTCCAAGACGTTGTTGAATCCTCGAGTTGAACAGGGTTCCTTAAGGGGATATTAGAAGGCTCTGCATCAAAAACTCTAAGCTTGTCTTTAAAATTTGAGCTTCACTTGGTTTCGAGAATAGTTTAATATTCTCTACTAAACAAGGCCAACCACATGAAGGTGGAAGCTCATTTGGCCCCTCCCCCCCCCCCCTAACATCACTCTAAATTCCCCATTAACATTTAATAACATTCATTCATTCATTCATTCATCCGGCATTTTTGAAATATAACATTCAATCATTATAATCACATGATAACATTCATTAACACATAAAATTCATTAACACACAACATTCATAAATAATTCATTAACACATAATTCATTAACACACAACATTCATGAATAATTCATTAACACATATTAACACACATCATTCATCAACATTACTAGTACAAAATTACATCCATTAAGACAAAGTTCTTTCATTAGCAATAAATGTTAATTACAATCATTTCTTTTTGGGTTTCTTGCTATTTTTTTTAATCATATAATTTCTAAGAGGAAGATCAATGTCCTCATCATTCCCCTCCTCTATTGAGTCTAATCCCAACGTGTGTCTCCTCCCCATTTGTTCAGGAATAGGAGGCCGCTGCGCTGAAGGGGGGTCTGCTGCAATAACTACTTCATGAGTTAAATTCACACTTTTATATTATTGAATTACAAGTATTTATGTAAGTAAAAGAACTATAAATCAAAAAATTAATTTAAAAGAACAAAACATAGATTTTCTTTACCTGAATGTGCCACATGATCTACATGGTGATCAGTCTGAACATCCTCTAGCACTCGTTCAGCATGACCTGATTCTGTATCCTCTAAAATATACACAAAAATGTTACACCAAGTTCAATTTAAGATGTTAAATTATATTAATAATTACATAATTAGTTTTAAATAGCAAATGAGCACCTCCTTGGACAGTATGATCCACATCAACGGCTTCATGATGCGGCGCTGTAGGCTGCATTGCAATGTAATGGACATTATTATCAAATTGATTGTTGCTCAAGTATTCAATTTCTAATATATTTTTTGGCATATTTACCTATGCACATGATGCAGGAGACTCTTCGGTTCGGCCAGTGGAAGCTTTTCGTAGGCATTCAGCCACGCCTTGATAGCCTTCCTTGAAGGCAATTTTTCTGTGTTCTTCCGTGGCCTCTAAATTAAAATCAGAGCCCTGCATTTTTTGATTAAACAAAATTATTTGCATTTTATAAATAATTTTTCTCTGCAATTCATTTACTGCTACTTACAATGTGAGCTTTAATTTTTGAATATCCACCAGCGCCAAGTCCGTGTTGCCCAATCTTTTCCAGCCTGGCCTTTGTTGCCTTTGAAGTGTCCTGCAACCTATGAAAAGTTTGAAAAAATGGTTATAAAAACATGTATATGGAATAACAAATGAAACTTTGAAATGCTGAACACATTGACTTCAATGGTGAAAATGTCTAAAACATCATACCAAGATATTATATTGAAAAATGATGATTGCATTCAAAATTTAATTATCATCTCAAAAGTCCATGCCAAACACCTTATCACTAGTAGTTAATACTATTGCATACCTTCTCACATTTGTTGGCAAAACTCCTTTTTGAGTGTCTGCTTTCTCCTTTGCATCTAAAATAAATTCACTCCAATCCCTCACTAAAATAAAGGGAGGATGCTCGTACTTTGGGTTCTGGATGAGACTCTTTCTATATTGGTCCCTCACAGTCTTAAGATGTTTGCAAGCTCTTTCCAAAATTTTCTTCTCATCAAAAATATTATTGCCAAACTCATGATGTAAATCTTTGATGAGCTGATCTTTTAAACTTTTTTCTTGCAAATTCCACCTTTTAAGGAAAAACACAAAATTGTTAGATATAGCCACTAAAAGAAAAGACCGGAATGAAAGGAAAAATACTGTACCAATTAATGATATAAAAAAAAATAGTGGGATAAACTTAGTTCACTTATGATGTTCCACCTTTTACGTATGGTGGGCCCGAATATATGCAATGTTAGGTCATAAAGTTTCTTATAAAACATATCATTTCCTGCAAAAAATGTCATGGGATAATCAATCCAAAACTTGTTATGAATAGGTAAATGCATATTACAATATAAAAAATAATTATTTAAAGTACCTGGAATTTGAGGACATTTTATAGGCATTGATTCATTATTGTCAATCAATAATGACGTCTGCGTTGCACCCATGCTAGTAACACGGGTAGATCTAGGAAATGGTGGTGAATTTTCACCAATACATGCAGATTGATCGGTAGCAGGTGTACCAAGTGGTGCCACCGGAGTATCTCCTGCTCCAAAAAAATAATCCACTATGTGATGCACCCAAGATTAAAGTACAAATTATGAAATCATAATTAGCACAAAACCAAATATAGTAAAAAAATGATTTACCAGATGCCATAGCCCTTGAAGGTGTTGATGTTTGCATGGCCCTTGTGGCTGACATTGCACTCGACAATCTTCTATGGGCAACCTGGCTAGTAGGAGTCTCCTGCAATTGAGGACCTGAACAATACATTGTTAGCAAAGACATTTTCAAATAATAAAAGTAAGAGTTAACTTGAGAAGTTTTTGAATGTTCGAAAGAAAAAATTCCTTGTAACTTGTCAACTAAAGGATTATTTTACCTGAGGCAGTCAGAGGTCTACTAGTACCGGCCTCATCCGCACATTGTCCTTGACCAGGTACTAGAGATTCCATAAAATCCTACAACAAGAACACATATTACATATATTTTACTTCACAACATAAAAGAGTATAAAATATTAACCTTTATTGAAATTTTGTTATAACTAAAGATTCATTACTGCTTACTTGATACCGATGTCCGAGTGCTTTCAATTCAGTTAGCCTCCTGAGCATCTCCTCACTTGGATTTCTTTCATACAAAATGTTAATTATATCTTTATTGATTTGTTTCATTTTTTTCTTTACCATGATTATAACATTAGGCGAATTTGCAAAAAGATCATCATCATCAGGGGTAGCTATTGCCTCTACTGTCGAGGGTGCTTTTCCCTTATCCTGAACATCAAATTGTGATAGGAATATCAGTAAAACTATCATAAAAACTCCAAAACCATAAATAAAATAACGTAATAATATAATATTTTTCAACTATCTAATTTGTACAATTTTAATAAGGTTTACCTTTGCTGAAGAAAAAGTGGGAGGAGCATCCTCGTGGCCTCTATCATGTGCGGGATCCATATCATCCTGTGACAAAGATTAAATATAAAAACTTTAGCGAACTAAAAGCAATAGACTTAGCAAAAAAAAACTTATTAATAAAATAGTATATAGTACTTACCACCCTCATGATAGTAACTTTGTTTGTATCTATGCGATTTAAATGATAATCTATTAGCAGTTCTTCCCATGCACTTATTGATTTTATTGCACATACAAAAACTTGATTCCCCTCGCGCGCCTCAAATATGCAATTGGGTTGCTTATTAGTTGATGAAGGTCACGTACTATTTATAAAACCCACAATATTACCTATTGCTTTTGGTCTCCCATTAATGTACATTACAAATCTTTTACTTTGATCATTTTCTTTCCTTTGTATATAATTAGTTGATAGTGCATACCTACGCATACTTTTTTTATATTGAACAATCCGCATCCAATCATTGTAATTGTAACATGGACTGACATACTCGAACAATTCAACAACTCTATTGTAATATACCTTTATCCCATCCATGGAAAATAGGCCCAAACTATGTAATGAGGATGGAGCAATGCGATATATCCTCTCATTAACACAAAAATCAGTATTAATTGGAGGTAGCTCATTGGGTACCCATTCTTTCTCAATGTGTGTGTACCGAAAGGGCACCTTGATGTCGCCTTTGGTCTCATCATCATAAGAACATGACCCCCCATTAGCAAGGAAATATTACATGCGTTTGTCAAATTTTTTTCTAATCTTTTGACCTCTAGTTGATCTCCCTGTTTTAGCCGTACTACATGTAAAACTTTCATCTAGCATTCCCTCATTTCCCTCATTTGATGTAGATAGATCTGACAAGTACCTATTTGGTGGGTGCTGCAATCCATCAAATGAGATATTGCCACATCAATATATATAGAATAATCAAGTCGTGACCCATACGTATAGTTCTTCTTTGTCTATACATGAGAGATATAAAATGTACTAGGTTGAAAGTGATTATATATTATATTTCTATACGGTTCCTTGTCTATATATACATTATATGATTATATAATATGTCTATTTATAACATACGTGCTCAGTGATAAACAAGAAGAATATAGGAAAATTATATCTATTTATTGACATATACCTATCGATCCATGTCACTGTGCACGATCCACGCCAAAGGGGTCAAATTTATTGCATATGTTAATCATTTATCTTAAGTTAGCTAAATATTACATGATACGTATGCTACAAATAACTTAGAAGATAACATGAACAATATGCAACATCGTAAACATGAACAAATTTACCTTATGTATGGAATGCAAGATCGTCAACAGAAGGCCGGGGTGACAATGTCTGTAGTCAATTGCCTGTTTGCAAAAAGGGTGATAATCAAACACAAATATACATGTATCAATAGCAATTAATTGAGCATCGTAAACAAAAAATTGGTAATTATAAATCACATATGTCGTAATCATTAGAATTGAACAAAATAAATATGTAACCATTACAATTTAAAGAAAAACATAAATATGTAATCATTAGAATTGAACACAATAAATATGTAACCATTTCAATTATGTCATTGATCATCATCATCATCATCATCATCATCATCACCATCACCATCACCATCATCACCATCATCGCCATCATCAACAGCATCACCACAATCATCATCGCCATGATCACCATCACCATCGTCATCACCATCATCATCATCATCATCATCATCATCATCATCATCATCATCATCATCATCATCATCATCATCATCATCATCATCATCATCATCATCATCACCACCATCAGCATCATCATCATCATCATCATCATCATCATCATCATCATCATCATCATCATCATCATCATCATCTGCTTCTTCATCATCTTCAGTATCTTCTTCTTCCATAACATTATACTTTATCGGCCTTCCTCTTGGATCATGTCTAACAACAAATGACCAACCCTATTTATGTGGAACCTCTGAGTAAAACACTTGCTCACACTGGCTTGGAAGAACATAGGGCTCATCTCCAACTGACTCAAACAACCTTGTATTAATCATTGTAAATCCATTATCATGTTGAATAACAGTTCTATCTGGATCATTTTGATTCAGTCGTAGCCTGTACCATTTGACGACAAATAGAACTACTTTGAAGGAGTTAAAGTCGCACTCAATTATATCATCTAAGATGCCATAGTATTGATTTTGAGATTGTTGAGGATGTAGGTCATTTCTAGATGATATATTGGTGACCTCAAAAACTGCACTTATCCCAGAATCACAAGTTTTCTTTGTATCATCCAACTTTTTTATACGAAATTTGTGGCCATGATAGTACATAGCTTTGTGGTGCTTGACCTGCAATTTTTAAAGTGTGTAAATTATTTGTATCATGAGTTGATATGAAACATATGAGTCATGATCATTAATAAATTTGTATGTACCTGTCCACCTCTTAAACCATGTGCTAGATCAATTACCATTGGAGTAACATTGGGATCTCCATTACGATGAGCTTCTCTAACCAATGAAGCAACACCTTCCCATGTTAATGAACAACCATTTTTTTGACATCGTTCAATCCATACCGTCATCCAATCAAGATTGTTTGCAATATACAAATGTATTGCATCCCATTCTTGACCAGCTGTATCAAAAACATCTTAGATTTATTGCATCCGACTCTCGACCAGATTTATAAGAATTAATTAACTACAATAACATCTTAGATTTACCTCTCACTTTCCTCAATCTACCTTTGCCCATCAAGTGCTCCCCTTCAAATTTGTTAATGGAGTTGGGATCCCAAATACGATCTACATGGATCTTTGCTGCAAACTTAGGAAGATATTCACTAATGTACACCATGGTCTAGTATACCATATATCCCTCTACCATAGAACCCTCAGGATGTGCTCTCTGTCGAACCAAGTCTTTCAAAAATTTCAAGTGCCTCTCAACCATCCACATTGACCTAGTTGGTATAGGTCCACACAATTCAATCTCCTCAACTTGATGTAAGAGGTAATGTTCTTGTGCATTGAAAAAAGTTGAAGGTAGACACTTTTGCATTTCACACATAAGAAGAGGAATTTTTCTCTTCTAGTATTTTATATCTTCTTTATTGATTTTTTTAGATGACAACCACCTCATGTATTTTCCAAGATCATATATAACTTGTTTGACACCGTTGGCAAAGTGGTGTGGGAGAGATAGAGGTAGAACATACTGCAATATTTGTAAAATGATCTCGTTAATATTTTATAAAAGAATGCAATGAAAACCACATGCAGTATACAAATATATAGTGAATACAAAGTAATATAAATTACCTTAATAAATATATGCCAATCGTGTGTTTTCATCCCTGGCCCAAATTCACTTTTCTTTGATATGAGATCATTTATGTTCGCAACAAATCTTGTAGGAAATCGTATTTTCTTTATAATTTCTTTTATAGCATTGCTCTGCTGCTCCAACAATAACCATGGAAGAGCACTTTTATCAATCTGGTCTCCATTTTGATTGGATTCAATAAAATTTTTCATTGCATGGTTGGATTCTTCAATGTCACTACAAATTTTGATGATTTGGTCTTTGTCATGCCTTCCATCCAATATTTTCCATAATGTCTCTATTACATTCTTTCCAATATACATAGGATCAAACAAATGCACAATTGGGAGTTGCTCGTAGTACGGTAACCTAGTAAATTGCGTAGGATAACTTTTGAGTCCTTTTGGAAGTTGGTCATTGATGCCTTGACGACCTTCACAAGCATCAATTACATCATCAGTAAACAAAACACAATATCAAAAGATAAATTTGAAATAAAACCCATCAGATGGAATGACATTACCTCGACGATTTATTTTATTGTATGCCAACTTCCATAGGTGAGGTGTCATTCTCCATGGCTTTGATGTAGTCTCTTCTTTCCCATTGAAAATATGTTTTTCAGTAATTCGGTACTTATGATTTCTGTGGAGAAAGTGTCTATTCTCATCGAACACCTGCTTTCTCAAACTTTTTGAATGACGAGATTTTGTCTTTGGACCACAAACTGGACATGCAAATTTTCCCTTTGTCTGAAGACCTACAAGATCATGTCTAATTGGATTAAATGTGTTAACTTTGTGTTAGCACTATAACATACCAAAAAAGAGGCGTTATGAAGAGAACATACCACAAAAATGTGTTAGCCCAGGGGCATCATGTATTGTCCATACAAGCATTGCATGGAATTGAAATTGTCTTTGTCCTATTGGTCTAGAGATGTCATACATAGTGACCCCATTCCATAACACCATCAACTCGTCGATAAGGGGCTCAATATATACATTGATATCTTTAACTTGGTACTTACCTAGTTGAATGAACAAAAACATTACATAATTATTATGACCATTTTGATGGATTATTAATAATAAATTAATTTAGATGATCATTAAATCAAAATATACCTGGAACAATCAGTGACAACATTATGTGCTCCCTCTTTATGGACAACCAAGGAGGAATGTTATTGTTGATAACAAAAATAGGCCACACCGAGCAAGTAGATCTCATCTCTCCAAATGGATTGACACCATCCGCTGCCAATGAAAGCTTGAGATTACGAGGTTCTTCTTTAAAGTGTGGCCATTTTTCTTCTATTTCCTTAAATGCCGAGCCATCTACAGACATTCGCATAATGCCATCTTGACTTCTATTGCGTGCATGGTAATCCATAAATTGTGCCAAGCTATTGCACTTGAATAATCATTGCAGACGTGGAATAATGGGAATATGTCAAAGAACCTTGCGAGGCACCTTTTTTGTTATTCGATCTAATTGATATCTACTAATATGACAACTAGGGCATTCTATTGCAAATTCATGCTATTTATAATATATAATATGATCATTCGGACATGCATGTATTGTTTGATATTCCATTCCAATATCTTTTTTAACGGCAGATAATTCTTGGTACGAGCGAGGTAGGATGTTTGATGGTGGTAACAAACACTCACCTACCAACCTACGACCAAAAATATAATTTGTTAATTTAAAGAATATTAATTGCTACACAAATCATCCAATATTAATTGCAAGGGAATTACGACTAAAATAATGAAAAAAGATGACATACCTTAACATACATGTCATTGCTACATTGGATAAACCATTCATAACCTTCAGGTTCACCAACAACAATACAGTGGCAAGAAGAGTTGTTTCGGAGCCTTCATATAGGGGCTCGTGTGCCTTCTCAAGTAAAGGTACATCAAGCTCTACATCAACATCATCATCATCTTGATCATCGTGATCATATTGATCTTCTTCATCATCATGGTCTTCTTCCATGATATCATTACCTTCTACTTCTATGTTCACACCTCCATGTTCCCTCGTTTGGAAATCCACATTCTCCAGATTGTCATGGTCCATAACATGAAATTGAGGGATGTTGACCTATATGAAAATGATGACCTTATATTAACCATGATCATGTTGTCATCATCAAATCATGTCTTATGTATTTTATAAAATATTAAAATACATACCAATCGACGAAATTCATTTCCCCCTTCAATGTGACCATGTTGCCTACAATGTTCCTCAGTTGTTTTGATTAGATATCTTTGAGTCTTTAAGCCCTTACAAAGTTTGCAAGGACAATAACATTTTCCATCACCCTTTCTTTTAAGTTAGACCATAGTCTAGCAATTGTCTCCCTATTTTTTTGTGCGTTGATATCGTCAGACATGGTCTTTCTTGAATGGAATGACTCATTGGTGGAAGAAAGATGATTTGTTTGCAACCTGCTGATAAAAATCGTTAGTGAAAAACCATTTTCTCAACCATTTTAATATCGAAAACATCATATGAAATATCTTTATCATTTAGATTTTAATGCTATATTTTAACTTTTAATCAAAATTATGTGTAATATAAGGACCCTATATCACCATTTTACTGAGAGTCAAGCATCAAGTCATCGGTAAGTTAACACAACTTGATATGAAGATCTGAAGATATTTGATACTTCCATCATCACCCATGACATAACTCTCAAGCCTAACATAAAGTCATTCATACAAAAGTAGCAACCTGTTAATTTGTTGATAGAACCCTTAATCTTCAAGGAAGTTCAAAAGTTGCTGCAACGATAATTTTTCCTATCCGCCACTCCACTTGGGTAGAAAATTTGGTGCATGTACAAAAGAAGCAAGAGGAGATCTATGTTAAATTTTGTAAGCTTAAAAAGGTGTTAGATTGGACACCCTAAGCCTCTACATCAATTTTATGAGTTCACCTTTCAATAATGTTGAAGTGAGGTATTGGGCCCTCGAGAAATAAGCTTTCAACTTGGTTAGATAATTCAAGAAGTTTAGACAATATATCTTGACAAGCAATATATATGCCATTATGCCTGACCAAGTGGTCAAGAGATTGGTTATGTAGTCAGATTTGGGAGAGCGTCATGAGAAATAGATGGCTATTTTGCAAGAGTTTGATTTAGAGATGCATCCTATGGGATTGGTTTAGAGATGCATCCTATTTGATTTTTGAATTTAGCCACTAGCAGTTCAAAATTTGAAATGTATGGGTCTTTGACCACTTGCATTCTTCAAAGGTGGCCACGACCTTCTGAATGTAACAAACTAATCAAATAGCATTAAGGTTTTCTTTTAAACCTTTGTATATAAAGCGAAGATGTCGAGTTTTCTTCCTGGTTCTTTCCTGATTGAGCTCTTTTTGAATCAGTTTTTATAAATATAAATATATATAGTGGTTCTTCCACTTTTGTCTAAACAAAATAAAATAAAACAAGATACCCTATAAGAAAAGATAATCATCTCCATCTTATCTACATTGATTCTTAGAAAATAACATACTACACAATAAAAAATAACCAATAAATGATAATCATCTCCTTCTTATCTATGTTGATTCTTATCTCTTTTATATATAACCAATTTTAGAGAATGAAATAGTATGCAATAAATGATAATCACCCCCATTATGAAAAACAAGATAATCATCTAAGTTCAATATTCTAAAAAACAAGATGCCACTTGCAATAAAGTGACCATCTCCCTTCTATGTACGATGATTCTATAATTGAGTAAACTCTAATTCACAAGTAAAAAAATTCATACTATAATTTAGAAGGTCTAATTCACAAGTAAATAAATTCTTGGCAGCTCCTACATAACAAATTTTTAAAAATATATTGCACATTGAATCAATTTAAACCCAAGATGTATTTAAATTAAATTAAAAAATATATTCAAATTTAGATAAATCAACATGATAGATCATCAATATATCACTAAGTCTACAATAAGCAACATTTTGTTACTTAATTCTTCCTTTGTTAACCCCATCTCTCTTCTGTGAAACATAATAAACAATCACTAACAAGCTTCTAACATCTTGTATGTTTCCATCTTTTGCAATGACTACAAAATATCTCCTACAAAAAATTCACACAAAAAACTCAAGTATAAAAATTAGAAGCACTTTGAACCTAGATATATATTAAATACTTTTGGAGGAGTTGTTTAAAGCTAACTACACATGTAAATGTGTGCACGATAAAAATGTGATATAAATAAACATACCTATTTTAGTGGATGTTGACATATAGTCATAATAATTAGAAATATTGAAAATGAATCTCTTCAAAGATTTTATCTTTGTCGTATACCTATGCAAAGATGGATGCAAAATATTGAAGCATATCGAGTATGCAATCTATTTGTCAAATGTTAAAAAAAATAATAGATCTTTTAATCTCAAATCAATAAAACATCACATATCCCAAATAATAACCAAATACAAATTATAATTTTTTTTCAAATATGGGACAATTTACTCTTAGCTTTTTTGGATAAGTATCTTGCTGATTTTTTGGTTCCTCATGCCTCTCTTCTTTTTAAATCCAAAGACCAAGAAGGTTAAAAAAAAGAGAAGAAAAACCTATATCATCTCCATTTTTATTTTCTCATTTAAATGAAAATGAGGACTTTAGCATTCTCACCCCACAATTTGGAAATTTCTAAGTAGGGAGTAAGTGACTACTCCACTAGACTAAGCAGGATAAATGGATGCAAACACATGAATCCTTCCATCAATTCATAGATACATTAATTGTTACAATATTTTCAACTTGAAACTAATTAAATAATTTAATATTTTATCTTTCATTTGTAATAGAGCTCTAGTCACCTCCATCAATATATTAATAATTAGAAATAAATTTTCACACATATACTTTGTGCTAGCTCTTCAAATGAGGACATTGATATGCCTGCAAAGATCATAAATATAGTCATTGCACATATTCTAACAAATACTAAGCAAGGTTCTTATAAATATGTCTGTAATCAAAGATTCTTGCCTCTATTATTTGATAGGTATATCTGCCTTTCTCGTCATGCCCAGTGAAATGAGGACAGTCTCTCTAAAGACAACATGATAATGTACACTCATTGTAAGGATAGTCACAAATGAGGATAGTCACTATAAAGACAACATGATAATGTACACTCACTGTAAGGACAATCACAAATGAGGACAGTCACTCTAAAGACAACATGATAATGTACACTCACTGTAAGGACAGTCACAAATGAGGACAGTCACTCTAAAGACAACATGATAATGTACACTCACTTTAAGGACAGTCACAAATGAGGACATCTGGTGCAGGGGCACCTATCAAGTCAACTAGGAACACCTTGGAACAAGATGGAACCAGAAGATCAAAGGCATTCCTACATGTCAACTGGGATATTTTAAGGCCAATAATGGCATATTGTAATGAACAATGTACTTTGCCAGTCAAGAGTCATAAAATTCTTGATAAAGCCTATGGGCAACTTGATGTAAAATGGCCTAATGAGCCATAAGGGTCTCCTAGAGGGTGATTTTATATTTTGTCATATTCAATAAGGTCTTGAGATCATTTTGAGTCAATAACATAGGTTAGAATGTCATAAAAGTTATAGAATGCATAGTTTATAAATTTGAATTTGAATATAAACGGTCATGTAGGCATTTTGGAGGGAAACTTAGGATTTAGTATTTTTTTGTTAAATAAAACATTTCTAACCAACTTGATCAGTTAGAAAGGTGTATGTACACCTATATAAGTTGTGTTAACCTGATGAAAGGGGAGAAGGCATTGTTATGTACAACAAAGTACAGGATTTGTACGGACATGGCATAATTTAATGAAAATATGAGATTTTCTTACAAGATTTAAGTGTATTGGATGTGATAATCATTCATTTATGTTGGTAAGATACATTTAAGGGTTATTGAGTCACTTTCATATTATTTTGAGTGTTTATTGCAAGTTTATTTGCTGTTGTAACGCTGAAACTGAAAGTTTGCTTTGATTCTTCAATGGTAAATGGGGGTACCATCCTATCTTTGTACATCTGATCCTTAGGATGGACCCTAGAAGCACTAACAAGTCTATCTAACCATGAATAAACTAGAAAAGTGAAGTTTTGCAGGAGAATGTGAAAGAAATGCAAAGTTGATGGTTGTTTGGACAAGTTTGGGTACCCAAATACATGCCATATGTGTAGCAGCCAGACATCTGGCTTAACAAGGTATAAATATTATTTGATATTCTTCAATAATATGTTGAACTCATGGTGAACCATGAATTTTATGACCTGGAAGTGAGTGGAAGTGTTAGATTGGTGATACCCTAGGTTATAGAGGGTTTTAAGGGAAAATTTGGGGTTTTGGTAGCAAATGAAATCATAAAGTGAAATGGGTTGTTGAATCATCTAATTGGAAATGAAATAGGAATGTCTTATGAATTTGGTGGCTTTTGGATATGTTTTTAGCACACTTGCTTTATAAAACATCACTAATTCCTCTTGAAAAATAGTGACAGTCAAGGTTTTGGGGCACATTTTCCAAAGAAGTTGATACTGGTTTTTTAGTATGTTATAGTTCTCCCAAAAGGGTATCTAGAATGCTAATTTTTTTGTAGGTTCATTTGGATAAATTTTGAGTTATTTGGGTTATAACGCTGCTGGAGGACTAGAAAAGGGGCAATTAGGCCTATTTGACAGTTTTGAGAAAATTGCCTGCTAAGAATTGTTTGAAGTGTTGAAACTTATTGAAACCTATTGAATCCTCTTTCTTAACACATCTAACACCATCTTTGAAAGTTTGGAATCCAGATCTAAGGTTTTGTGACTATTTTGTCTTTGAGTGGCTTTGAAGCCTAATAGGAGTTTGTGGGTTTAAACAAGCATTTGATTGAATTCCATCACCTTTTGTTGCCACTCTGCATCAACATCGATCTTATAGTGAGTGTACATTATCATGTTGTCTTCACAGTGACTATCCTCATGTGTCATAATATTAGAAGTTCACAAAATTACTTTTGTGAACTGTAATATTATTTTTGTTTTGTAATTTTTGTGACCTTGTGTAATTTCACAAAATGAGAAGTTCTCACAGTGACTGTCCCTTATGTAATTGCCACTTGAATGAGGATAGTCACTGTAAAGACAACATGATAATGTACACTTACAATGAGTGTACATTATCATGTTCTCTTTAGAGTGACTATCCTCATTTGTTGAAGGAGAAAAGCATTAATGTGGCTGAATAGCAATACATTCAAGTGGCAATTACACAAGGGACAGTCACTGTGAGATGTCCTCATTTGTGACTGTCGTTACAGTGAGTGTACATTATCATGTTGTCTTTACAGTGACTGTCCTCATTTGTTGAAGGAAAAAACCATTAATGTGGTTCAATAGAAATGCATTCAAGTGCAAATTACACAAGGGACAGTCACTGTGAGATGTCCTCATTTGTGACTGTCCTTACAGTGAGTGTACATTATCATGTTGTCTTTACAGTGACTATCCTCATTTGTTGAAGGAAAAAAGCATTAATGTGGTTCAATAGCAATGCATTCAAGTGGCAATTACACAAGGGATAGTCACTGTGAGATGTCCTCATTTGTGACTGTCCTTATAGTGAGTGTACATTATCATGTTGTCTTTAGAGTGACTGTCATCATTTGTTGAAGAAGAAAAGCATTAATGTGGCTCAATAGCAATACATTCGATCAAGTGGAAATTACACAAGGGAGAATCACTATGAGATGTCCTCATGTGTGATTGTCCTTGTCACAAATGAGGACATCTCACAGTGACTGTCCCTTGTGTAATTTCACAAAATGAGAAGTTCTCACAGTGACTATCCCTTGTGTAATTGCCACTTCAATGAGGACTGTCACTATAAAGACAACATGATAATGTACACTTATAGTGAGTGTACATTATCATGAAAAAATGATAATGTACACTTACAGTGAGTGTACATTATCATGTTGTCTTTAGAGTGACTATCCTCATTTGTTGAAGAAGAAAAGCATTAATGTGGCTGAATAGCAATACATTCAAGTGGCAATTACACAAGGGACAGTCACTGTGAGATGTCCTCATTTGTGACTATCCTTACAGTGAGTGTACATTATCATGTTGTCTTTACAGTGACTATCCTCATTTGTTGAAGGAAAAAAGCATTAATGTGGTTCAATAGCAATGCATTCAAGTGGCAATTACACAAGGGATAGTCATTGTGAGATGTCCTCATTTGTGACTGTCCTTATAGTGAGTGTCACTTTTAATTTGTTGATTCTAATAAAAGAAAATAACACCAAATGTGTAACCTATTCTTGAAATCATAACAGTTTGATGCCAAGCTTTAGACAGTTAAAGTTTGAATAGATTCCCACATTCTATTATAGGTTCACATGACTAATGACTCCAAGCACAGTCACAAATTCAACTGATAATTCCAAATCCCTCAATTTGGTAACAGAAAATATAAATTTTAGACTGCCAATCGATGACTGTAATTTCTTTACACAATCTACCAAACTTAGCTTGTGATGTTTTCCGGTTCTGTTTCTTACCACAGGCAAATATAACTTTTGTGTTTACAATATATGTATATTCACTCTTTTGAACATAACTCTCTGTGTTACAGCTGATCACAACTTTAACTTGAAGGTTTGTATTTGATTCTTCTTATTTTCTCTGTTTCTGCAATGTGAACAGAGCAGGCACAATGTGTTCTTCTACAGGTATTGGTAAGGCTTGTGACTTTACCTCTTTAACCACTAACTATCACTGCAAACTTCTACAGGGAATCTTCAATTCTATTTGATCAATTTAAACTCGGTTCCATCTAGAAGTTTTAGCAGTGGTTTGATGAGTGGTTGCAATCGGTAAAAGATTTTGTAAGCCTAGCTTGACTTTTGGCTATCAAACTTCCCCACTTTAAACATTCTTTCACAGTAGATGATTCTTCACAAATTCAGAGTATCCTCAATTTGGATTCGACAGATTGTCTTTACTGTTAATATCTAACATTCCTTTGAGACTGTGCAATCAAATTCGACTGGTATTAAACACCCGTTTACCACTGGGTTGTATTCACCCCTTTTACGGTCTAGGGTATCCAAAAATATGTTCATCTAATTGAATCACCATTTGTTTTCTTTTTTATTGTTTATTTAGGGCACAATTTGCAAATTGTTCACATAATGTGTGCCGATTAGGCACCGATTTGATTACACCTTTTATGCACTAGTTCGGGCATCGGTTCTAGAAGCAGCCAATTGCTTCCCATTTTTTGTGCTTAATGTTTCATTGTTTACATCTATCCTTGGCTTGCTCTCCATCCAAAGGTATTGATAACCATTTGGGGAACCGCAAGTCAAGGATTTAACATATAATCGAACCCGATATACCGATTCTTGCAAGCTGTGAAGTCTAAAATGATTCTATGCAGTTATAACAGTTCAAAACCTCTTATAATACAAACTGGATAACATCACAGTTTTATTCAACGTAGATTCCACAGTTTCATAAAACCAATAAACTATGCCCTAACATATTTTATTGAAACTTCGATAATGCTTATTAAAGTTCTGTCACAGTCTAACAAATTTCATTACAAAGAAACTCGATAGCAACACAATGTTCCATATCGGTTACTGTCGCTAGAGCAACACAAAGATGTGAAGATTTATTGCATCTTTGTTAACACTTTGCGGGAACAGTAAAACCATATAAAAATTTAGAAAAAAAATAGAATTAGAGATAAAAAATTCATACACAGTTGTCCCTGCCTTCTCGCCCGCTCCCGCCCGCTGTCGCCCGCGCCAAAAAAGAAAGGGGTAAAGTAAAAATGAAATGCATCTTCTTTTTTTTTTTAACATTTTATCTCCGTATTGGTCAAAATTTCGACCAACATGGGGATAAAAGGAAAAAAAAAGAAGAAAATTTTAAGACCATTTCCACTTTGGTCGATAAATTTGGTCGAAATTTGACCTCAAATCTACTAGTGATTAGCTTCAAGTAATTTTAAACTTTTCTCTGGAAGCACCAACAACTATGATACCAATTGTTAGAATTAATTAGAACAACACAGAGGTGGTGTGAATCCAATGTTTTTAGGTCCAAATGTACTAGATGAACTTTTTAGCACCTCAACAATCTCAGATCTAATTAGCTATTCAGTTCGGTCTCTATAACATATATCAGAAACATATAACATACACTCCACTGTCCAAAAGTAATTAGCTTGCAGAATATAACACTATTCACATCAAAACATTCACACAAGTATAACAACGGGATTTATAATGGAAACCCAACTTGAGAAAAACCACTTTGTAACATGCTACTGATATTTCACTCTTCTGAATTGAGCTCTATGAAAATCCAACCCTGTTAAAGGCTTACAAACACACTGTTAGGTGTTACCCTGTTAAAGGATTTAAACACTTTGTCAAAACTGACTTAGTTAAAGGATTTAAGAATATTCCATTAGAATATCATCTTGATTAAAGGATTTATACAATGACCATTAGGTCAACCTTGATTAAAGGATTTAGACTAATACAATGGTTAGAAAGTAACAGTAGTTCTTATCTGAAAAACATACAACTCACATTGCAAATATAGATCCACTTTGCACATATATGTTGATTTACTGAATGACCTTCGTTTCCATCTCCATCACTAATCTTCTTGTAATTCACTTCAAGCAATCACAACTCTATTCAGCTCCTTCATAATTTCACCTTTAGCCTTTTTCTTAGACTTATCAGTCAATAACATCAACAACTTCAGCCCATGCTGTAACCTCACAATCAGGTTTTTCTTTATACATCTTCAATTAGGTAGATCCATCTTTTTCTGCTTAATCTCCTCTATAGATCTTAGGTTTAGGTTAGATTAATCAAATCCTTCCATCATTATGTTCTTCATCCTTCCTTCTAGATACATCTCTAAACTTCTCTTTCAATCGAATGTAAATTACTGACACTTGGTAAATAGTGTGTTCTTCACCTCGGTCATCTCTACAAACTGTCTTCCTTGGAAAACACTATCGTATTCGGTAATTTCTTGTTGCTCAATGTATACTGATGTTTGGTCAACACTAAATTTACTCAGCATATACTGGCACTCAGTCGACATTAACATCACTCGACTTAAGCTAGATTTCTTCACTTTTGCTCGGTTAAGCCTACCTCTTTAGTTTTTCTTCTTACTTAGATAAACAATACATTATCTTATCAATGTGCCAACTAATAAAGTACCCATTGAAGTATCAAATAACTCAACCTTTCCGTAGGTTCTCTTGTTATCTCCTATCCCTAATCCTATTCATCAATCAATAAATATGGTACTATCCTAGATAGAAACTATCTTACTAGTTAAGGTTTGACATCAATGACAATATAACAATTGTTTCAATTGCAATTTCCAACACAGACCACAAAAACACTAACCTACTGTGGAAAACAAACACATGACAAAAGAAAACACACCTATACATATATTACAAAACTACTATGCATGGAAAATATTGAAGCTTAATTGAAGAAAAACTTAAAAAATTGTCCATGCAATGGAAATTCATGTTCTTCATCATCCAGATTCTTGAAAAAATAAGAATCCTTTCCATGAATCTAATGAATAATATAAGGGGCCAACAACAATGATTCAAACTTTTTATGTTTTCACTTATCTTCAGCCCTAACATTCCATTGAAAGACTAAGTCACCAAGCTAGAACTTCCTAATACTAGCTCTTTTGTCAAAACAATATTTCATTTTTTTCTCTAATCTAACATTTTCCTTTTGACTCTCTCCTCTCATCTCATCCAATTCAATCAATTGGACCATCCTGTCTTACAAAGGTTCATAGATTTGTAAACCTTCATATTGTATGAATTGATAGATAGGAAATGAATTGTTAATAGGTAATCTAGAATTCATACCATATACTAATTCAAATGGATATTTAGTTGTGTCCCTTTTTCTTTGTAATTTTATCTGCCCACAATGCAAATTTCAACTTCACATGCCAAGTTCTCTTATTCTTTTGTAATGTTTTCTTCAGAATCTACAAAATGCTCTTATTGCTTGATTCTGCTTGTCCATTGGATTATAGGAAATATGGGGATGAATATGATAGAATAATGCCCATGGGTAAAAGCACAATAAGTTGTCACCCTTTTACAAAGGAAAAAGCTAACAAAATCAAAGTTGTTCAACTTCAATAGTATAAAAATGACATTTATGTTTGGAATTTGAAGATGATGTAAACTAATTAAATGTGATAAAATGGATGAAGTTTATGATTAATATTTTAAATAATTTCTTTGAATAAGAATTGATATATTTTTTTAATTTTTAAAGATGATTTTTTGAGTTGCTAAAAAATACTAAAAATTAGGTGTCTAGTTCCCACCAAAAAGTCATATGTAAATAAACATTTTCTCCCCTACTTTCAAAATATGTCATAGATGACATATATAGCTAGTGCATGAAGAAATAAAAATTGGTTTGTGACCTATATTTTTTCTTTTATAACAATTCAAATTCCAACTCACTGAAATCGACAGTTTTCATCTCGGAACATATTTTTCATAATAAATCTATCCCAATCAAAAAAAGAAATATATATTCTTGAAGAGGACTCTCTCCTCTAGTGCACCATATGTTTTTCAAACTTATTTAATATGATTTACTATTTTTTTTCTTTCTCCAAATCAACATCTCCTTGACTGTTAAAATAGCTACTTGCAATATTTTTTAATTACAATAAACTATGTCTAATTAAAACACTATAAAATTTATATGAGGATATTCTTGACTCTGATATCTACAAAAGGGTATTTTTTTATTTTTTAAAAATATCATTAAAAAGATTAGGAGTTATTGAAACACCTCTTTTTTGAAATAATTTTATTTTTATGGTAATTGGACCCAAAGTGGTATAAAACATGCATTTAATAGATATTTCCAAGTGGAAAAGTTAAAGAACTTGTCTCACTTAGCTAGAATGAATCTAGCTAGACCATATGTTTGATCAAAATTATTTTTTAGTTAGAAATACTAAAATTTAGCTATGCTAATTAGTTAGCCTAAAAGGTGACACCTGATTGTTCTTTTACCCCCATCTCTGAACATATATCAACAAATTCCTTTGACTTGAAGAACATAGTATTGTCCATTGCTAGTTTGATAGGAACATCAAACCTAGTAGCCACATTATTCATCAAAAACTCTATTACCACTGTGCTAGTAGCCTTCTTAGTTGGGGTTTCCTCAATCCATTTTGTAAAGTAATATGTAGAAACCAATATCCAACTATGTCCCCACTAGATTTCTCTACAAATTCTCCAATGAATTCAATACCCCACATGGAAAATGGAGTTTCTGCAACTATAGGGTTTAACACTAATGCTCCTGAGAATTTTAGTTTATTTGAGAATCTTTGGCATGGCTCACACCTTCTAAAAGATGAATGAGTATCCTTAAATAAGCTAGGCCAATAATAACCAGCCCTTAGAATTTTTTGAGCTATTGCTCTGGCTGAATAATGCCCTCCACATAGTCTAGAGTGCATATCTTTTAATACTTTCTTAGAATGCCCTTTGTCCAAACATAAGAGAAATATTCCATGTTTGTCTTTCCAATACAAGTCACCTTGTAACAACACATACTTTTGAGCCTGTAGTCTGAGACTACTCTTCTAATCATCATTTAGGCCCTGTGGGCAACTAACATTGTTTAGAAAATGCACAATATTTGTATACCATGGCTACATCTCAATGCTTGTAATCATTATTTCACCCATGGTAACATTATTCACCTAGACCAAGTCCATATTCTCTTTTGTCACCAATTTTGCTAACCCCAAACCTCTAATCAATTTGGTAATATGAAGCTCCAAATCAAACTCCTGGATTCTATTAATCCACTTGCATCTTTCCCCTGTAACCTCACTCTAGATGAGAATGTCCTTCACCTTAGCATGAGGAACATATGCATTAACCTCGGCACAAACCAAATAAGGCATGAATTCTTTAATTGTCTTTACCAATGCATAAGCTTGCTTTTCCATTGGCTCATAATTCAGTTAAGCTGACTGTAGTGATTTTCTAAAGAATCCAATGGGGTGCTCAAATCCTTCCCCACCCTTTTGTAATAGAACTATTGAAATAGTATGAAAATATGCAAAAGAAAACAAGGAAAAAGGTTTGAAATAATCAAGAGAGATTAAAATAGGGGCTTCTTGGAATGTTTATTTAATTTTCTCAAAGGCCTTTTGTGCTTCCTGATTCTAGTCAAATCTTAAATCCTTTTTCAAAAGCTTCACTATGGGCTTGACTATTTCTGCAAAGTTATCAATGAATCTTCTAACAAAATTAATTTGTCCAAGGAAAGACACTACACCTTTAAGGTTCTTGGGAGTAGGGACCTTTTGAATTGCTTCAACTCTTTCAGGATCAATTCTTACTCCCTCTTTGGACACTATATGCACTAACAATTTTCCTTTAGTAACAGAAAATTGGTATTTCTTGGGATTCAATGATATGCCAAACTCTAATTCTTTGGCCAAGACCTTCTCCAAGTGACTATAATGGTCATCAACCTTCTTAAAATAAGCATCCAGATCACCTTGATACACCACCATGAGAACATTTATAAGATCCTTCAAAGCCACATCCATTGCCCTTTGAAAAGTTGCTCCAACATTTTTTAAGCCAAAAGGCATATGGACATACACATAAGTTCCCCAAGGAGTAGTAAATGTTGTTTTAAATTTTTCTGATTCCTTAACTAGCACTTGGTTATAACCTAAGAAATCATCCATCATAGATAATAACTCAAAACCAGTCACTCTATGAAGAATAGCCTCTATGTTGGGCAATCCATAATTATCTTTCAATGAGGCAACATTCAAGTTTCTAAAACTAACACATAATCTTATGTCCACATTGTTCTTTTTGACTGGTACAAAATTGGAAATCCAAGATGAATGTCGTATAGGCTCAATAATTCCTACATTCCTTAATGTGGTTAGTTATGCTTTCATTTTAGTAGCTAGTAAGGGATTAATAGGCCTTTTTTTTCCCTAAAAGGTTTGGTATCTTCATTCAAATGGATTTGATGGTAAAATATGTCTTTTCTATAATCCTTGAGGTCATCATAAGACCAAGCAAACACATATTTATATTTCTTAAGAAACCTTATCGAATTAGTTCTCACATCCCTACTTAGCTTCTTTCTAGTGTACACCAACTGTGGGGATGTTTCTGATCCTAAGTTTATTTCTTCCAAATCCTCAACCTTAGCATTGTATTTTTGTGACATGTAATTATCATTTATTCTAAACATGCCTTCTATCTCAACTAACCCCTTAGGAATATGATTAGAGGCTAACTAAACAATTTCATTTCTAAGGATGCAATATTTTCCATTAAAAACCTTTGTTGAGGTATCAAAATCAATTTTTTGTCCATCATACTAATCTAAACCTTGAATAAATCTAAGGATATCATTATCATCCTCAAAAAATTTCTAGTTACAAACATTATCAGGCATAGTAGGCTTGCTCTTAACTTCTAACATTGACACACCAGTAAGAGTGACATCATTATTTTTCAATGCAACATTTTCAAGGAAGTCTACCATGATATTATTTGACCTTTCCACCCACTAAATATTGAAAGCATAAAATAATTATATTCTATCCCAGACATCATATCTATACAATTTTAGTTTGGCATCCTTGGTAGCATACTTAGATCTAATCTGAGCAATAATCAATTGGGAATCACCATGAACTTTTAAACATTTTATACCATGTTTTATAGAAATATCTAATCCCAATATCAATGCCTCATACTCAACAGTATTAAATTTATGGATTGAAAAGTTAAAAAAAAGGAGTATTTGAAAGTAATACCTGATGGGGATATAAACAATACACCAACTCTTGATCCTTCTTTAGAGAATCCTCCATCAAAGTACATCTGCCACAACCCATCTTGCTATAGTAGCAACTCATCAACTATTGGATCAGTATTCCTCAATTGTGGCTTGATTTCTACAACAATGGAATTCTCCATATCAATGTCAACACAACAATTCAAGTCTTTAGGTGCTACCATCTCAACCATGAAAGAAGAATGAGGCTCTCTGTACAATTTAACCTCAGTACCATTTATAGGTATGGTAGCATATGACATATCTAGTTGCAATTTTCCTCCTCCTCCTCCTGCTACCAATTGTCTTGATAGAAACATACCATAAAGAGGCTCGGTATCTTCTACAACTACATCCATTTTATATGTGGCCTTAGGGAACACATAAATCTTCACTTCTATTCCCACTAAGGTTCCCACCATAGGAACTGCCCTATTATCCATGGCATGACAGCTTCCATTTTATGTGTCAACTTGAAGTCCTAGTTCCTTCATAAAATGATATGGTATTATTGTAGCTACAGCAGCAAAGTCTATCATACAATTTTTTAGCAAAATGTTTTTGACAATCAAAGTGACATAGAAAGGACCAATTTATGATGGTTCTTTGGTTAGAATATTTCCAACACAAAAGTCATAAATCTCCTTTCTTATGTCAGGTTGATCCACTGGCTTGTCCTTTTCTAATACAACGGGAGTATCTCCTTGTTCATTTATCAAGGCCAATGTTGTGCCTTGTTCTCTTTTATCTTCAACATTTCTAACAAGGGGATTTTGACTTTCATTTGAGACATGACATGTCTCATATCAAAGGTTGGGGATTCAATAAATGGATCAAACGACTATCTTCCCTTACTAACTCTCTTGTTTCTATTGTTTGTGGAAACTTCCTCATTCTTCTTAGTATCTTGAACAAGAATAGGGTCTTCTTTCTTGTTGTTACCACCCTTGCTTTTGATAACATTTGGTTTTGGAGAAACCATACCTTGGGAATCATCCTTTACAAAGAATGACCCCGGTACTCCTTGATCAGGGTTTACTCTTCTATTCCTTGAATTATATGAGGATATGGCCCTAGAAATGGCTGCCATAGTAAGAATTCTAATTTATTCTTTACTAGGCTTTATCTAGTGAAATTTATCTAATTCTGGTATGATCACACTTGTTGATTTGCAAGCCTCACTTTTAGACATATCTTGATAAAAATGGGTAAACAATTTTTGTTCATATTTTGGGAAATTTCTTCTCTTATAATCAATATCAACAAGTATTTCTTCATCTTCTAAAGATGAAATAGCTTCCACTCTCTCAGTGGTAAACATGTTAACTGTAGGCTTTTTAGATCCTTCATTATCTCCTACATGTGGGTCTTCCACTTCTTTTCCCAAAGCTTGGGCCACAACACATTGATAAGGTGAGTGAGGCATATTACAAGCCAAACACCATGGAGTGTTCTCTACATTATGTGTTGCATTATTTTTTAAAGGGTCACGAGTATCCCCTCCTTTTTGATTTTTAGGAGTATCAAAAATAGGCTTCTCATCCTTCCAATTTGACCTGTAGGGCTTATCATGCAACCTAGGGAATATTTCTTGCCTCTGGTAAGGTGGTCTATTATCTTGAAAACCTCTCTCACCCTTTTCAATCCTGTTTGAGAGATCTTTAACAAAATTTTCCTGCTTCTCAACCTTATCATCTTCTTTAGTTGGTCTACCAGCATGTACTTTGGTTTCTTTCCACAATCTTCCTTCATCCCTTGTGTACATTTGACTAGATGCTTTCCTATTACTTTTAATATTTATTGCTAACTTAAAAGCATCTCTCAAAGTACATGGGCTTTTGAATCTCAAGAGATAAGACTTTTTTCCATCCAAATCATTGAAATATGTGGTTAGGAAAACTTCATCGTCTAATCTTAAGACTTGGAATAGTTTGTACATTGCCATTTGAAACCTATTGTTAAACTCAGACATACTCTCATTAGGATGATTTTTCATATTATTAAACTCATTGAGAATATAACTAGAATTAACATGTTCCACACATTGCTCCTTAAATATTTTCACAAATTCATCCCATGATGTAATATTTTTCTCAGAAAAACCCCTATACCAATCCCTAACATCTTCAATCAATGACTGAACAAATAATTTCATTACAACATCTTCATTTTTAATTTCATAGTCATTTATTTTATCTGTAAAAGAGTTTAGATGCTTTTCACAAATGAAAACATTATTTCCTATGAACTTAGGGATTTTTTCTCTTACCTCATTTGGGATAGCATTTGGCTGACCAAGGATACCATCAAATAATAATGGTTAGTATCTATCTAGATGAACATACCTTCACTGAAAATTTTGTGAAGCTTGGGCTCCATCACCTCCAGCAATTTGATAAAATGCATTTCCCATGGGACCAGCAACCAATGGATCTATAGCATTGACATTTTGGATGGGTGCTTGGACTAGTTGTTTAGAGACTGAAGCCTGGAGACTTGGCTTGGGACCACATGGTTAATTTTGTGGCACTATTCCAATGTCAGTAACAAGGACTAAGCTACTGGAAGTAGTATTCATATTAGCATGTAAAAAAGAAATTTTCCTCTTCATCTCATCTATAGTAGCTATCCTGTTCCATTTTTTCTAAATGAATTTCCAAGTCCTCCTTGGCCTTCCTAGCCTTTTCCAATTCTAAGTTAGCTTGGGAGACAACATTAGGAATAACCTTATCCCATTTGGATTTATTTATACTTTTTCCAACCATTTTTTGTTTTCCTTTGTCAGATGCATCTCTAGTGTTATTTTTGAGATCCTCATTTCTCTCAATCTCTAATGGATGCAACTGCCTTAGAACTGGGCCTTCTCCTTCAAATTCATCCTTCATAGAATTTGACTCATTATTTTCTACTTGTGTCAAATCTCTGACATCACCAAATAAATCTTTGTCTAGACCCTTGAACTCCTAATTTAGACATTGAGCCTCAAGCTCGTTGTTCTTTATTTTTCTTATGATTTCTTGTCTTTCCATAAGTAAGTCATAGATCTCCTTCTCTCTCTCTTCTTTCTTCTATTAGAAATTTCAAGTAATTGTACATGTTCCTTTTTTCTCAGAGCTATAAATTCATCATACAATTTGTCAAAATCATAAGAAGTAGTCTCTACAGCAAAAGTTTCTCCTAGTTGGTCTAGAATTTCTCGTGCAGGGAAAAACCCTACATCTATAAATTTATCATCCCAAGAGGGATTAACTGCATCAGGATATATTATTCAAATAGGTTCAAAATTTTTAGAAGAGGAAGAGGCCTCCTTAGGAATAGGTGTTGAAACCTATCCTTTAGAGGGTCTCAAAGAGTTAGGAATGAATAAACCACTCCTAGACCACTTCTTTCTACTATGTGTGGGATGTTAATCACCCATATTACTTTATGGGTGGTCCCTGTAATATGACCTAGTATATCTTTGTGGACTCATTTTATTTTTGACAAGATATTCACACAAACTTCTTTATGCTAAACCAGTAATTGGAAAACATAGATTTTAGAGTCACCACCCATAGATCATGTGGGGATAAATTTTGTAAATTGGTCTTCAAATAAAATAATAGATGATTAACAGGGAATTGTAACAAGCCTATTGCAAAAAGGTTAAGTTCCCCATCAGAGTCACCAACTTTGTTAATGCTTAAAATGATTGTAGATGATGAATACAAATCAAAAATTTTGATGCATAACTCTATGGACCCAAAATATTTATATGACAATATCAAACACTAAGGTGCTAAGGATTTTATCTTTCTTCACTTCGATCTTTAAGCTGAGGCAGGTATACCTGATAGATTCAATTCTTTAAATAATCACAATAATTATCCATGTCCTTGACATAGACATAAACATCTATTCCTTTCAACATGAATTCAAGATAAGTTATTATTTAATTGTGTTGATGGTGAGAAATGCAAATTGTGAAAAGACTAGTGCCAAATCCTAGGGAAAAGAGTCAAAGAACATACATCTATAGAAATCCCTCAAATCTAATTTACTAAAAACCTAGATGAGATGCCTTACAAATCAACCTCTCACTTACACATACAATCATCAAATTTGTGTATAAACCATGAATTCTAAGTGATTTTACTCAAGATTTACCCTTCCCTTAAAAGAGACTTAAGATTAACCCCACTATTTACCTTGTACATGATGTATTAAAAATGCCTTACAAATTTAATGCATGAAAAAATCAAGATCCGCACAAAAAGACAATAAAATATGCAAAGGAGTCTCAATATATTTTCATTGATATTTTTATGTATCAGTACATTTAAAGACATAAATTCATTGAACCAAAACATAGATACAAAAAATCTTCTTACACATGAATTTTCACCACCCCTTACACCAGTAATGCTTGCGATATATATCATTAGCCATCTTGGAATCCTCAAGAAAAGGATGCAACAAGATTAAGATGGCTAGGGAAAAACTAGGGTTTTTGACAACTATAAACACCTACAATAATCATGCAATGTACTTCAGAAAAGACATACCAAAAAATCTAGAATCAAATGATGCAACCTAATCTTCAATTAAGGCCAAAACTATACCAACAAGCCACAA
Organism: Chamaecyparis obtusa; assembly: GCA_027943335.1. NCBI lineage: Eukaryota > Viridiplantae > Streptophyta > Pinopsida > Cupressales > Cupressaceae > Chamaecyparis > Chamaecyparis obtusa. The sequence goes on along the minus strand of BSBK01001047.1, from coordinate 26,803 downwards.
GGACAAGACAATCTATCATGAAAACCCTTTGTACCTCTTGTTGTGCAGTGAATGGATGACTTATTCAACTTTTCTCCAAGACATGGATACCTTTATTAGACAAGAGTCTCTTATAAGTCATCTTTGGTGGATAAAAGGATCTTTACTTTGTAGATTGACCACCTTTGCAATTAATAACCAATCCTTTGATGCAGTTATTCTCCTTTTTTAAAACAATCAGATATGATTAGATTAGTAGGAGTATTCAATTCTCAGCTACTTTGGCCCTAGAACAAAACAAAGTCAAATTTGGCTTATCATTTTTGGATCACTGATTAAATCCTGTCTAAAAAACCCTTAATAAATTTCCAAATCTAGCCACAATGGTTAATTGACAAAATTTAAAACACAACCATTGATCCTTGTCTTTCTAGGCACATAGTGTAGCTTTTAAATTTCAACAAAATAGTCAACTTAGCTTTGAAAATGACTTTAACCAATCAGGAGAAAGCACATCAACATCACCTAGCACAAGGACCCACCCTCTCATTTAACCTTCAACAAACAAGATCGAACAATTGTCACAATCCCATCATCATTAACCTTTGAGCAGTTTCCAATTGTGGTATCATGCCAACTGTCATATTTGATTACTCTTTACTCTTAATCCAACCCTCGAGCCCACTTACAAATCAGGATACACATCAAATAGGCATGATCCCACAATGGATAAAGTTCATGCCAGTCTTGATCAAGGCTTCGGGCCTATCACATGATCATTAAGATCAAACCGTCCTTTACTCTCCACCCAAAGCTGCTAACCAAGGTCCCACCATTGCCAGGTGTCAAAATCTCATGATCTCATGATCACTAACCCTATTGAAAGTTCTCATCAAGGCATTATGTCCACCATCAAATTAAATCTGATCTACAATTCCTTTATCTTTAACCATGAAAAGTCTTCTAACCCTACATCATTTAGAGATCATGTGACCAAAGGTAAATCTCACAATCTCTGAAGGTTTGTCTTAAACTATGGTTTCATCATGAGAGTGAGTGATTAACCCATATCTCATGATCTTTGGATGTTTTTCTTGACCCTAAATAGTTATTGAGATTCAGTGACATCATTCTCACAATCGTTGAACAATTGGTCATTAACCACTGACACTTGGAGATCTGGAGATAACCGTGAATTGTCAAAAGTCTTTCATTTTGTCACTAGATCTCTAGATGAATCTTGAATTTACTGCTACCTTATGAGATCATGAGAAAACCATCATGCTAGATCATAAAAGGTTAAGGCATCACCGCCAAACATTAGGAGATCCAGAGAAATCTTTAATCACCAAGTCACTGAATAAAAACAACTAACTATCTGGGACTTGGAGATTAAGAGATAAGCCAAAACAATAAAGCCCTTTACCCTTTTCATTGAATCATTAAACGGTCATCAGGCTTTTCACTTCTTATCAAATGGGCCTGAAAGACTAAACATTTTTAAAACATTGGGACTTAGGAAAATTTGAGAAGCATTGTCGGGTTTTGCACCTAGGAAATAATAAAGGGGCCCTCTAGGAAAATTTACTTGAAAAGGAACATGGCCCCACTCGATGATGAAATAAAACTTGTGTTGTAAAAAGGAACTTAAGTGGCATGAAAAGGTAATGAAGAAATAGACTTGGGTAGGCTTTTACAAACTTAGACAAAAAATTTCAAACCTTAGCATGGATAAACCCTATTTCTCAAATCTTGAAGCAAAAATTGGTCATTTTCATTAGATTTTTTGCATGACAAAAAAAGAGGCTAATATGTTTCTGATGTATCCTTCCCCCCAATTGACATCAATGAAAAATTAAAACTCAATATGTCAATCCAATATAAGGTCAAATAACAAAAGATACTATTAAAAAAAAATCACAAGAGTCCTTCATGACTCAGCTCAGAAACACACATACTCCACCATAGAGGAAGTTTCAACATACAGTCCAAAATGGATAGAACTCATATACCACTGGATTGATGCAAATTTCTACATCACTACTCAAATGTAGGTTGGGGCATAACCCCAAGCATACCTCTCAAATACTCAAATGTATCTTTAGGTAAGGGCTTTGTAAATATATCTACAATATGCTCTTTTGTACTAATATACTCAAGTCTGACTTCTTTTTATGCAAATTTTTCTCTTACAACATGATACTTTATTTCTATATGTTTTGTTTTAGAATGCAACATAGGATTCTTAGACATACTTACTATACTGGTGTTATCACAATGTATGATAACAGGATCATTAAACTTGATTCTAATATCCTTCAACATTTGTTTCATCCATATTATCTAATTATAATTATTTTCTGCTGCTATATATTCTTCTTCTATTGTTCTCTATGAGATACAATTTTGTTTCTTACTTAGCCAAGAAACCAATCTTCCTCCAATAAAAAATGATCCACCACTTGTACTCTTTTTATCATCAACACTACCTCCCCAATCTATGTTTGTATATGCACATAGGGTAAAGTCATCTACTTTATCATACCATAACCCATAGTCAATTATACCTTTCAAATACTAAAATATTATTTTTACTACTACATCATGTGACTCTTTAGGATCAATTTGAAATCTTGCAACAATACCAACTACATGTGATATGTCTGGTCTTGTATGAGTTGAATACTGCAATCCTCCAATCATGGATCTGTACTTCTTTTGTTCAATTGCAAGAGTTTCATCTGTGCTAGATAACTTATGGCCAGTTACCATAGGTGTTCCAAAAGGCTTGAAATTTTCCATTCCAAATCTCTACAACAAGTCTTTTAGATTTTTTTTTTGAGATAAGAAAATACCATCACTATTTTGTGCTATATATAATCCTAAAAAATATTTCATCTCACCAATCATGCTCATTTCAAATTTTGTCTTCATTTCATCAGCAAATTTATCACTAGATTAACCTTCTCCTCCAAAGATAATATCATAAAAAGAAAATAACTACAATCAATAAATCATTCTCAATCTCTTTCAAATACAAATTAATGTCTATAGTGCCTTTAGTAAATCCCAATTTTATCAAATATTTATCTAATCTTGCACACCATGTTCTAGGTGCTTTCTGTATGTGACTGAATGTGACTTCTAAATCAGACACAACACAACATGGTCATTATTCACTTGATAGAATTCGGAAGAGAGTATGAAGAACTCAATCCAAATTCCATGATGAGGTGACCTGTTGCCTCCTATGTGAATGGGGTGTTTGAATACTCTCAGAATGAGAGCCAACAGCCGGGAGACCAATTCAACAATGGAGGATTTGAAAGCAAATATGAGCAAAATGAAACTAAGCTAAGAATGAATGCAATTAATCTAGAAAACTTTGAAAGAAATACGAAATGCAGATTTTTATTTGATTTTGAAATAAAGATGATATTAGACTAAGAACAAGTAAGCAAATTTAATCTAAATGTGAAATGCAATTACATTAATATGAGAAATTAAACTAGATAATGCAATAAAAGAGCTTTGAAAATAATGAGATATGAGACTAAAAAATGCTATAGTAAGGATGCTCTCAAAAATTGCCCTCTTGAATGAGAAAAAGAGGTTCATTAAATAGACCAAGCCAGAAGAGGAATGAAGAGTTTCTTGATTCGAAACGGTGGACTCTTCATTCCTAATTGAGACAAAAAGACAATGAATTATTTAATTAAAAGAATGGAAAATGCCACACAGGTGACCTTTCGAATATCTCAAATTATTAATTCAAGAAAAGGTGTCCATTCAAATAACAAGCAATTAATTAATTCTTTTTTTATGTGTATTAGCCAAAGGGGGTGGTTTGATTTAATTTAATTTAAAGCACATAGGACTTTACAATTAAATTAATGTATCATAGAGATAATTTAGCTAATAAAGTCAAAGAGACTTAGGAATTAATTTTAGGTTTTGATTATTGCAATTTATGGTCTTTGCAATTGACATCAAGTCAAATTAAGTCAGGTAGGAGAGAGAAAGTTGCCTAGGGAACTAGGACTTTGGTGATGTAAAATTGAGATAATGCACCAAAATTGATGAAATTAAATAGGTGCCAATTTTGGGGTATTACATTTGCCCCTCTTTGAATTGATGTGCGAATAGCGCGTTGATTCAAAGAATAGTCTGAAGTGACAGATGATGAGAATTTATGAAGTCTAAGTTAGATTGCAAAGACAACGGTCTTAGAAGAGAACCGGAATCGGGGTTAGATTGCCCCAATACCAATTGATGAAGATGCAGATTAAGGACTATCTCCGAATCAGGGTTAGATTGCCCCAATACGAAGCTTAGTCCTCTAAGACCCAGGTTAGATTGCCCAGATAACAGTCTAAAAGAGATTTCAAGAGTCATCTCCAGAACGAAGCTTGACTCCTAGGAATCAGGGTTAGATTGCCCCTGATGAAGGGTGCTCCCCTTGATACCACAAACACATAACAGAAAAAGAGAAGCAACAACAATAATATGCAAGAACAGAAAAATTGGCTTCTTATTATCTCCACAAATGTGGAATTACAAACTTTCAGAATTACAATATGCAAAGCCACATGGGCATTCCCTTACAATATTCTGTAGGACAAAGCCTCGAACTATTACCCAGAACTATTCTGAACTGCCTAAGACAATAATACAGCCTTCCTTATATAGGCAATTATCCACCGCCTGGGAAGGTTCTGGAATTTTAGCCAATAAGGCCGACCAAACTTAGAATTATTTTATTTTACATTTTATTACATCATAGTCGTCTCAAGATAACCTTTGAAACCCGAATAGAAATTTTGAAGAAAATTATTTTTCTCCATTTCAGGTGGCCCAACTTCCGAAGACCATAAGTCATCACCAGTTGACCCGATCAGTTATTATAACCCCATTTCAGAAATGCCACGAAGCGCTCTACATGCTTGACCCATGCAAGCGCCCGTCACCCAAATTTTTGACCTCATCCGGGGCCTCTAAAGCCTTCAAAATTGAGTTCAAAGTTTCTGTACCCTGCTGCCAATACCAAAAATCTTCAATATCTTCCAATATACATTTGATCTGGCAATGAAACTTTACTGGCAGACTTACATGACCAAAATGAACCTCCAAGAAAGAAATTAGATCATTCTGAGCACATGCAAAAAATTACCAAAAATAGTAACTTTCCATAAATAGTAGCTCTGCACTAAAATAGCCCTTATTGAATATAAAAATAGAAATATTTTTGGGTGATGCAAGATTGCTCTTACACCCAGGATGCTCCTGCATTAGACACCCAGGGTAATTTGAGAAGTGACCCTATCACGACTCAGGTGTGCAGAGGAAAACCAAGACGGTTAACCTCCTCTTTTGTTAGCCACGATGAATCTTCTACAGGTCATCCTTTCCATTTGACCAAATACTCTTCATATGTCCTATTCCTTGTACTTCTACCAACATGACTGTCCAGTATGTCTTCGATCTCCTTAGTATCTGAACGAGTTGCTGGAATACTCCACTGTGCTGTTGTGATCTCATCTTCAACACCTCCTTCATGATACTCTATCAGATCTGAAATGTTAAACACTGGAGAAATATTCAGCTCACTAGGCAATTCTACCTCATATGCATTTCCTGAATCATGCTTCTTCAATATCTTACATGGTCCAAACTTCTTCATTTTCAACTTGTTATATGTACCAACTGGAAATGGCTCCTTCCGCAAATGAACCATGACTTCATCACCAACCTGAAATTCCTTATACCTCCTTTTCTCATCTACCTTAGCCTTATACTGTGCGTTCATCTTGGTAATATGCTTCCTCACCTCCCCATGGATGTTCTTCAAATGTTCTGCAAAATCCTCAGCCTCAGCACTACTTATTTCTCCTTTATCTATCTTTCTCAACTCAGATGCATTTTTTGGACTACTTCCATATATAATCTGGAATGGTGATTTACCAGTGCTCTTGTTGACAGAATTATTTTATGCAAATTCTACCTGTGGCAAAATCAAATCCCATCCTGTTGGCTTATCCCCAACCAAACATCCCAACAGATTTCCCAAACTCCTATTCACCACCTCTATTTGTCCATCAGTCTGTGGGTGATGTGATGAACTGAACTTCAAATCTATCTTCAACTTCTTCCACAATGTTCGCCAGAAATATCTAACAAATTTAGTGTCCCGATCTGAAACTATGGTCTTTGGCAAACCATGAAGTCTCACTACTTCTCTGAAAAACAATTCTGCTACATGAACAACATCATTAGTCTGCTTGTAGGGAATGAAATGTGTCATCTTCAAAAATCTGTCAACTACTACAAAAATTGAATCATGTCCCTGTTGTGTCCTCGGTAAACCAAGAACAAAGTCCATACTGATATCCTCCCAAGGCTTCTCTGGTATAGGCAATGGCTGGTACAACCTTGTATTCTGCTTCACTCCTTTCGCCATTTGACATACTCTGCAACTCTGTACAAACTTCTTCACATCTTGCTGCAACTGTGGCCAATAATAATTCTCACTAACCAAAGAAAGGGTTTTGTCACAACCAAAATGTCCAGCCAATCCTGCACTATGTTTCTCCTTGATGAGATTCTCCCTCATAGAACTTCGTGGAATGCACAATTGACTCCCTCTGAATAGCATATCATCCTGGATGATGAAATCCAGCCGTTTCATCCTGTCTAGAGTAACAGGTTCTGTACAAGCTTTCCAAGCTTCACCAAAATCAGGATCCTCTGGATACAAATTCTTGAGTTCCTTGAACCCAACCACTTCAATCTGCATTTCTGTCAGCAATAGTTGCCTTCTGCTAAGAGCATCTGCAACCCTATTAGACTTTCCACTCCTGTGTTTCAAAACAAATGTATAACTCTGCAAAAACTCAACCCATTTCAAATGTCTCTGATTCAACTTTCCTTGACTATTCAAATATTGCAAAGCTTGATGATCAGTATACAAAACAAACTCCTTAGGAAGTAGATAATGTCTCCACTTCTTTAATGCCTGAACTATAGCATAAAATTCCTGATCATAAACAGAATATTTTCTCTTGGCATCATTTAACTTCTCACTGAAATAAGCAATAGGTTTACCTTCTTGGCTCATAACAGCTCCTATTGCAGTACCACTAGCATCACAATCTACCTGAAACACCTTATTAAAATCTGGAAGTGCTAAAACAGGTTCTTCTGTAACTTTTTGTTTCAACAATTGAAAACTATTTTTTGCCCCATTAGTCCACTTAAACTCTTTTCTATCCCCTCTCATTGTTTCAGTCAAGGGTCCACAAATACTACTAAAATTCCTGATAAACTTTCTGTAAAAGCTAGCTAGACCATGAAAAGATCTTACCTCAGTAGCACTCTTTGGAGTAGGCCATTCAAGGATAGCCTGTACCTTCTCTGGGTCTATTTTTAGACCTTCTCCTGAAACTACAAACCCCAAATACACTAACTCCTTCACAAAACTACACTTCTTCAAATTAATCAGCAATTTCTCTTCTCTCAACTTCTCAAATACCATACGAATATGTATCATATGCTCATCCAATGTCTTACTAAAGATCAAAATATCATCTAGGTAAACAATGACAAACTTACCTAGAAATTTTTTCAGAACCTCGTTCATGAGCCGCATGAAAGTGCTCGGCGCATTGGTTAGCCCAAAAGTCATGACTAACCACTCATATAGTCCTTCTTTTGTCTTGAAGGTAGTCTTCCATTCATCTCCTTCTCTGATCCAAATCTGATGATATCCACTCTTCAGATCTATCTTTGAGAAATACACAGCTCCACTCAAACAGTCTATAATATCATCCATTCGTGACAATGAAAACCTGTACTTGATTGTGATCTTGTTTATCACCCTAGAATCTGTACACATCCTCCATTCTCCATTCTTCTTTGGTGCTAATACCACTGGTACATCATAGGGACTCAGACTCTCATGGATCAATCCTTTCTGTAACAGTTCATGTACTTGTCTATTCAACTCCTCACTTTCTACAGGTGTCATTCTGTGTGCTGCCTTATTCGGCAAACTCACTCCTGGGATCAAGTCCATCTGATGAATGATCTTTCTGACTAGTGGTAATCCATCAGGCACATTATCAGATACAATATCTTGAAACTCATTCAACAAATCTACAACTTCTACAGGAACATCTTCTACTTCCTCTTTACCAGCTTTTGGAATTAAAGCAAAACATACATGCTCATGCCTCATACCATCTAGAAAATTTCTTCCATCAACAAAATTTATCCTTGCATTTCCACATACCTTTTCTTCAGTCTCCTTCAATGGTTTTAGCTTATGTCGCACTCCATCCTTTGTCAGGGAATAGGTATTCGCACGACCATCATGTACAGCACATCTGTCAAACTACCATGTTCTACCCAACAACATATGACATGCATCCATAGATATGATATCACACAATACCTCATCTTGGTATCCCCAAATCTTGAACTTCACTAGGCATTGTTCATTGACCGCGACCTTGTGGTCATCCTGTACCCAGGCAATCTGATATGGATGTGGGTGTTTCTATCTCTTGAGCTTCAACTTTGTCACCATCTCTTCTGACACCAAATTGTCAGTGCTTCCACTATCAATAATCACATCACAACATTTACTTTCACACTTGCACCTGGTGCGAAACAGGCTCCTCTTTTGCTCAGGTTCATTCTCACCACTCAACAGGACTCTTCTGTTAATCAACGTTTCTCCTCTTTCAGCATCTTTAGAATTTGATGATCTGACATCTTCATCTACATGTGCAACTCTGGCCTAGCCTTCATTTCTCCTATCTATTTTGCCTTGGCACTGAGGAAATTCAAATGCCCTATGACCTTCTTCTCCATAGTGAAAACATGTTCCACGTAAGCCACCTCTTCCAGATCCTTGTCCTCTTCCTCTTCCTCTCTGATCTCTATTATTCTGATCCTGGAAGTGATTGGAATTATTTTCTCACTCATTTTGACTGCTACTGGCCTCATCCTTCTTTTTCAGATCTTCATTTCAGCCACCATATGACCGTCCACTAGATTGTCCACTGTGACCTCTTCCATTTTGTCTGCTGTCAAACTTCTTGTTCAGCTTTTCCTCTACTTTTAGGGCAAATTGGTATGCCTCCTCAATACTGTTCATTCAAACCAAATTCAACTCCTCCTGAATGCTTGGCCTTAACCCATTAAGGTATCGGGCAACTTTCTCCTTATCAGGTTCGGCATGGCCTGTTCTGATGAGGAGTCGATAGAACTCCTCTGTATACTCCTGAACAGATTTTCCTGCTTGCTTCAAACTCTGCATTTTCTTTAGTAGGTCAAGCTCATAATCAACAGGAATGAACTATCACTTCAATTTATCCACCATCCGATCCCATCTTATGATTTTATCTTTCCCTCTTCTATTTCGCTCCAATTGAATTTCTTGCCACCAGATCTTCGCATGACCTTTTAATCTGGCCTTTGCAAATTCGACCCTATCAGGATCCTCAACATCTTCATACTCAAAATATTCCTCACATTCATTGATCCAGTTGATCAATTCCTCTGGGTTAAGATTTCTAGAAAATGTAGGAACCTCAATCTTAGGTCTTTTCCCAATCTTGGAAATCACTCGAAAAAGTCTTTCTTCCTCCTGGTTCACAATTTCAACTTCTCCTTCTTGATATTCTTCTTCGGCTTCATCCTCACTTTCATCTCTGACATTAAGATTCATTCCTCTACGAATCTCTTCTTGCAATGCTCGCACTTATCTTTGCAACTCTCTAACCTCAGGTGTCACAACACCAGGTCTTCCCCCACGTTCTCTTTGTGGAGGCATTTTTGTGATGCGCACTGAAATCCTAACCACGGTCCTGGTGCAAACTGCCTCACAGTCGGCGATCTATTTACACACTCAAGAACTCCTGCTCTGATACCACTTGATGAAGGGTGCTCCCCTTAATACCACAAACACATAACAGAAAAAGAGAAGCAACAACAATAATATGCAAGAACAGAAAAATTGGCTTCTTATTATCTCCACAAATGTAGAATTACAAACTTTCAGAATTACAATATGCAAAGCCACATGGGCATTCCCTTACAATATTCTGTAGATCAAAGCCTCGAACTATTACCCAGAACTATTCTGAACTACCTAAGACAATAATACAACCTTCCTTATATAGGCAATTATCCACCGCCTGGGAAGGTTCTGGAATTTTAGCCAATAAGGCCGACCAAACTTAGAATTATTTTATTTTACATTTTATTACATCATAGTCAGCTCAAGATAACCTTTGAAACCTGAACAGAAATTTTGAAGAAAATTATTTTTCGCCATTTCAGGTGGCCCAACTTTCGAAGACCATAAGTCATCACCAGTTGACCTGATCAGCTATTATAACCCTATTTCAGAAATGCCATGAAGTGCTCTACAGGCTTGACCCACGCAAGCGCCCATCACCAAAATTTTTGACCTCATCCGGGGCCTCTAAAGCCTTCAAAACTAAGTTCAAAGTTTCTGTACCCTATTGCCAATACCAAAAATCTTCAATATCTTCCAATATACACTTGATCTGGCAATGAAACTTTACTGGCAGACTTACATGACCAAAATGAACCTCCAAGAAAGAAATTAGATCATTCTGAGCACATGCAAAAATTTACCAAAAATAGTAACTTTCCATAAATAGCAGCTCTGCACTAAAATAGCCCTTATTGAATATAAAAATAGAAATATTTTTGGGTGATGCAAGATTGCTCTTACACCCAGGATGCTCCTGCATCAGCCCCAATACCCAAAAATATTTCAAGAACCATCTCCAGAATGAAGCGTGATCCTTGAGGATCCGAGTTAGATTGCTCAGATACCTAAGAGATAGATGATAAGATAACAAGATGCGAGGCACTGAGATGCCCCAAGCAATGAAAACTGATGATTCAAATCAGACTGATTCAAGAATAGATTCGACAAGATTCAAATGATGTCATCATCCTGCCCCCTCGGGAGCGAAATTGAAAGATGACATGTCAGAAGGATGATAAACAATAAGAGATTGCAGAGCAAAAGTAATTACACTAGATTCGTGAAGCTACAGAAGTGAATCAGAGCAAAGCAGAGGTCCTGTTGACCAAGTTTGACCATAGTTGACCATGGTTGACTTGAATTGACTAGGGTTGACTTTGATGAAAAGAGCAAAGATCTGAGAACATGATGCAAAGATGAGGATCTGGTAGGAAGATGACACTAGAAGGCTGACTGCACAAGCATCCGATCCAAAAGGAGTCCAATATTTAAAATGCGATGTTGAGCCACTTAGAGATGTCAGATTTCAATTTCGATCCTGAAAAAGGATGCAGCCAAGATGAGACTAGGACAAAAGATGAGAACATTTGATGACCAGATCCAGAAGAAAGCAATCAAGAGAGAAACAAGAAATCACTCCAAATGCAAGCCTAGAATGAAAGATGCAAGTCTAAATGCAGGCCTAGGATGAACAAATGCAATCCTCCGGACTCAGCTGTTGGACTCATCGTATTTATCATCATCGAGTTCATTTAAGCACAGGACAATCACAAGATGCCATACAATCCTCACTAATATCGCTATCATGAGAATATGAATATGACATGAGTCTTAGGTTTGTCAGAATAAGATGTAAGTATTAAGGCACAAGGAGCCAGAATGACCTGAACACCTATTCCTTTTAATCTAGCAAGTTAACATAAGCATTAGAGCATAAATGCTAGAATGACCTGAATGTCTCTTGCGAACAAACACACCAAGCATGCAGGAGTTCCTTCTTTTGCCAAAGATTGCTCGCAATGACCCTTACGTTCACTTAATAGGATGAGCGTTTACAATTTCATCAGTAGCAAAAAGAAGTCACTCAAAAGATAAGGAGAAGAACCAACCTCACCAAAGCATCCATATAGAAGGAGTCGAGGTACACATGGCCATCCAATACGAGATAGAGGCTCTTACAGATGGACACCCCTCCTAAATGAATTCTTTGGATCATTGGAACTAAACCAACAAATAGAAAGCAAAAAAAAGCAAAGCAAACAAACAAGCACTCAAAGAAAACAAAGCTCAACATGCCTCAAAGGAACACACATTTAGTTTTAGTTTCAGTTTAAGTTCATGTTCAAGTGGATTGAAGATAATTTGGAAAGATAACATTCGAAGTCTCAATGAGATAATGACAGTAGGCAGATGTAGTGAGAATCACTGGTGATTGATATAAGGGAGAAATCTTGAAGAAGAGAGATCGAACGAAAGCTAGGTATCTGTAGGCAGGCATAGTGGGAACCACTGGCGACCAATGCTCAAAAGAGTTTCTGAAAGTGACAGGACAATGCCCCCTAGACCAGGAAGGTGCCCCCAAGTGTGACCAGTTCCAATCTATGAAGAGTTGAGCAAAATCTCGAAGACACTAAAAGCAAGGCATGAGCTAGCAAACCAAAGCAGGAAACAAACTAAAGCAGGAAAGCAGGAAAACAAACTAAAGTAGGAAAGGAAGGAAACTAGAGCAGGAAACTAAGAGCCAAGTGATGCTGAGATGAGATGCAGCTTTAGGAAACAAGAGGTGCCTATTTACCAGGTTTTCACCATCTTGGTAGAGATTCTATTTTTCCTACCATGACACTTGTTTACCAGGTTTTCATCAATGGCACATTTTTCTCTTTTTCAATTTTTTTGTACTTTTCTCTTTTTTTGATTTTTTTGTTATTTTTTGAATATCTCATTTTTTTTGTATTTTTTATTTTTTTGATTTTTTTGTATTATCAAGCCGCTTGTTTACCAGGTTTTCACCAGGATAATAGATACATCAAAGTGCCTATTTGCCAGGTTTTCACTAGGATGATCATTTTTTCAGGACATTTTGCAATTTTTAGGATTTTTTGCAATATATCAATTTTTAGGATTTTTTCAGGATCAATAAGTATGTACATGAGCATACTGAGAATGTTAGCTATAGAACTTCTTTAGATGAAGAGCGTTTATGGGCTCTTTGAGTTTCTCTCCTTCAGTAGGAATCTCTGGAAACACAATCATTTGTAGTAGTAGCCAGCTGAGAAGTTGCAGAATCAGAACCAGATGTTGTAGCAGTAACAAGAGAGCCAACCAGTAGTGTCCAACAATCAAGAGATCCATAGTTAAGGAAAGATCACTTAAGTGAGACCCAAAAATATCCTCATGGACACACCTTAACTCTTTTTTAGATTTCCCATGCTCTAAATGCTTAGGAAGAGTACATTCTAGATTTTTCTTAGTCATACCATTAGTAATAAGGAGATACTGATATGCACTTTGGGAAAAGGCAAGATGGAGTGAAGAGGGTAAAGTATGAGAGGCAAGGGTGATGGAATGGAGGGAAGTATGATAATTTTGGAAGCTCGAATGACAACTTTGATTTTTCCTTTCTTTGGAATCCACATAGCTTTTGAATTTTTTCTTCTTTACTTTGAGGTGCTTTTGATGACAATGCCTATAGAATGGATTTCGAGATCCATTTTTTATTTTATTTTTTGGCTTTTGATTGTCTTCTTCTTTTTGAGGACCTTTGCGGTCTTTTGAACACCTTTGTTTCTTTCCTTTCTTCATAGTCACATGTCGATTAGATGGGACATGGTGACCTTGAGATATAAGTGGATTCTCATTATTTTTATTTTTATGTTGCACATCCAAGTTACTTCCAAAAGACTCAAGAATGGTGGATGAAAGAGGCTTATATGACTGGTTCAGGTGGAGAGGTGGAAATGGAAGTGGACGGGCCACTTTTCTAGGAGATGAAGAGGGAAGAGAAATCGATGGGATGGGCTCAAGTACAAATATATCAGTATCATCCTCATCATTCATGAATGCATCAGATAGATCAAGAAAGTAATCTTCCATAGAGCATTGTCAATTGTGAGTCATCTTAGAAGAGTCAGATAAGTTTGGAGGAATATTATTTGAGCCTAATGAAGATGGTCTATTCCAAGAGTTAGGTCCCCTTTCAGGTGGTAAGAGTGCATGAATAGGAACCATTTCAATTTTGGATCTACCAATATTCCATGAAGCTATAACAGAATGGGGTCTTACATACCCATGATTTTCTAGAGCAGTAGGAGTATAGCTTGGAGTAGATGGCCTAGGAGCCATAGGAATGATCTCCATAGGAGGGTGGAAAGGATCATCATCAATAGCTTGATCTGGAGGATCATAACTTTCTCCTCTTTCTGATTTGTTAAGACTAGCATATAAGTGCATAGCATCAATTGGTATTTTTGTAGTAGCATCTGATATGGAGTCCCATTCAGCTAGAGACATAGTCAGAGGTAGACTTTCTTCATTGTTCTCATCTAACATAGGAAGTGTTTCTTCAATAGTAGGATCTTGTTCAGTAGTAGAAGTAGCAAAGTAATCTAGAATAGGTATATCTTGAGGCATACCCAAGAGAAGAGAAGCATCCAACAATTGCTCCCAATTAGTATGTGTGTCATTGTAGTCATCAGCAGTAGGATTTTGTTCAATAGTAGAAGTAGTAGAACAATCTAGAATAGGCATACCCAAGATAAGCGAAGCATCCAACAGTTGCTCCCAATCAGTATGTGTATCATTTGAATCAGTAGTAGTAGGATTTTGTTCAATAGTAGAAGTGGTAGAACAATATAGAATAGGCATACCTTGAGGCATACCCAAGATAAGGGAAGCATCCAACAGTTGCTCCCAATTAGTATGTGTGCCATTAGAGGCAGTGACATATTCAATAGTAGCTATAGTAGTAGAAATCTATTCAGTAGAGTGTATAAAATCCTCCTGGTGAGGACCAAAATTATGTTCTTGAAGCACTTGAGAAGGTAGATAAGACTCTTTCTGGTAGTTTGAATCAGAATTTTGATCATTCAAAGGTCTTTCATATGTCATAGGCTGAATCTGTGTTTCTTCATTATCTAAATCTGCATGTGAGTGCAAGCTGCAGCTAGGTTGGTCAAGCTCATAGCTCTGATAGCTAATACCAAATCCATCTTCAAAAGGTTACTCATAGGAATGTGGAGATGGAGGGAGAGTTTTCAATGACAAGATGGACTCAACCTAATATTCCCCCATGCCAATATCTTTGATCTTCAGGGTCTTTTCTATTTCTTTTAGCTTGGCCTCATAGAACTCAGTGGATTCTCTATTGGTGGGAACAAAACTATCTGTCACTTGGGTAAGCATCTTAGCAGAGCAAGTATTTTGGCTAGCACTATTGTCAATGAGGACGTGGGGGATACTCTTGGGGCCTATCATAACTTCAGTGTGTAGGGGAGCATCATGTGGGTGGCTCAACAAGTGATCATCTTCTTTAGAGAAGGTTAAATAATGAGGTGAAGTCAAGTGACCCACCATAGATTGAAACTAGTCAAGATCGAGATCTTTGGGGACATTTGCCTTAGTGAGGGCTTTATCCATAGATAGTTTTGGTCTGGATGTCGAAGGTTCGGGACCTTTGAGAACAATCTTTGCATGAGATCAAGGGACAACATTCGCACAAGCTAGAGACTGTGTGGAGTTATATGAGGGAGACGTAGGGCCTCGCAAGATAAATGGAGTTTTGGGTTTAGGAGTATCCTTTCTCCCTGGAGCAATGATCATGTCATAGTGAGAGATCCAAGGTTTGTTTCTAGCAAATTTGGAAGGCGGTTGAGCTTCTGTCATAGCCTTCTTAGTGGCTTTGATCATTTGTATGTTAGAGCTGAGATTGAAAACCAACTTTGAAGGGTTTGACATGTTAGAGCTGAGATTGAAAACCAACTTTGAAGGTTTTGGCATGTTAGAGCTGAGATTGAAAACCAACTTTGAAGGTTTTGGATCTCCCATCTTGTTGGTAGTATTCTGAGAGATCGTGAAAGAGTCGATAGGTTCAAAAGGATCAATAGGTTTAATTTTAGAAATGACCCTTCAGAGTCCTGCTGGTCTTCAAACAATGGGTTATAATGTTCTTGAAATAGTAAGTCAGACTGTATCTGAAACAATGGATTGTAATACTCTTGGAATGACGAAGAATGTGAGGATTCCTCACGAAGTTTAGATTTTGCAACAGATTTAGGATGACCTATGTCTCAATTACAAGGTTTACTTTGATCTTGATCAGCGTTCTGAATGGGATAAGTCTTGCCACTTCGAGTCGTGATAGTCATAGATGAAGATGTAATGAGAAAAGATTTGGGATAAAACTAGACTCTGTCTCAAAGATAACGAAAGGAGATAAATGGCTAGAACAACCAAGATGCAAGATGAATCTGGTATGAATTGTCAAAAAGAGATGGCTAGAACAGCCGAGATAAGATAATCGCAATGCAAGGTACAAGAGCACAATGAGATAAGGTAGACTAATGAGAGACAATACGAGTCAAAGAAAAGATCGATCGATTCCTAACTCAGGACAACCAATTTTTGATAGTGAACGATAGGAAAATAGAAAAATAGATCACGAACAAAAGGCAGATCAGATTTATGTCATTGATCAAGCACATAAGATAGCAATCAAGGAGTTCAAGCAAACAATCTTCAAGCAATGGGCAAGGGACAAAGCAACCTTGCGCATGAACAAGAATAGTGACTTAGTATTTCTACTCCCTAAGGACTCTACTTGTGTATGTTCTTGAGAATGTTTTAGTAGGCACTTAAAACACAATAACATCCTAGCAAGTTGTCTACAAGGATATACATGGATTTTCCAAAGGGATTCCTTGATATACGCAAGGTACATGAGGCACGAATCCGTAGATGAGAAGAATTTGAAATCACACAGCCGGGGGGAGACGATAACCCAAATCTCCTCCTTCACTTCTCAAAGGTATAAAGTTCTTTGAGGCTTAGCCAAGAGTGAAATATAACTCATTCCCAAGAGAGGTGTCTTTGGATTCACCTCCTGATATTTATACTCCACCGGAACATGGGAGTTAAGGTCATCCCTTGAGGGGATGAAATCCCCAAGCAGGCCTTCTAAAAATAAAAAAGTAAGTAATTCACTATCAAAAGTATTGGGAAGCACTAAAGGTGGTGCATTTAACCCTTCAAGTAAATGTGAGGTGAGTCCACAAAGTGGTGCATTTAACTCCTCACACAAACTCAAAGTGAGTCCACACCCTAGAAAACAAGTGAGTTCCAAAAAGCACAAAAGGGTTGCCTAGTGGAACAATTAACACTTCTTTCCTGTAGACCCCTCCCCTTTAATGTGGCACTGAGATTGCAACCACAGGGTAGAAATGAGGGGCTGGTGGATTAGCAAGTCCAATAACCCAAGATAGAAATCTCGATCAATCACAAGTAATCTAAGACTACTAATCAATACTACTCATAAGTGCAAGAGGGTTTGAATCATGGAATATTTAACTTTCCAAGTAAACATGAAGTGAGTCCACAAAGTGGTGCATTTAAATCTTCATGTGAACAAGGAATGAATCCATGCCCTAGATTACTCAATGAGATGTTTTGATATTTTAAACCAAGAATTACTTAAGGTGTAAACACAAGCATTCACTTACACAAACTTGTATGAAATAAAATCTATGTTCATTCATTTCCCATTAAGAGCATCAATTGAAATGTGTTCTATGAAAGCATGTAAACACTCAAACCAAACACATGAGAGATTAATTTTATGCCCAAACCAAGTGTTATAGAGATTTTAAGAACTCACCTTAGGTCCAAAGATCTACAATCCAGCATTTAGCACACATCCGAAAGTATAGAATCAAGACAAATCAATGGCAAACCGTAAGATATGTAACATTGTTGTCTTCAAGACAGTCTTTAAAGATTGATTTATTTGACCCATAAAATCATAATATTAAAAGTTTTGGAAAGAATTAAGTTTTTATCTAACATCAAGAACTATCATTTCCCAAAGTTACAAGGTCTTATGATTCAATTTGGTTCCTCAACCAATAACCTTTTCAGACTACAATTTTTCTATCATAAATCAGATTTAAAACACCAAACCCTGCCTAGGGAATCACATATCTTTCTCAAAAAGAATCCAAATGAAACCAAACCAATTTCATAGTAATTAATAATGAATATAATTTCCAAATATTTAATCCATTTATTTTTTCCATTCATAAATCATTTTCTAAGAATAAATCATTGCCTGCAACTCCAATGCAGATTGTTAAAAAATAGTTTTCACTCAAATGTCCATAACTTTCACAAATCTACATGAAAATGACTCAAACAAAAAGGAAATGAAAAATAATTCACGTATCTTTCCAATGAATATTATTAGAGATCCTGATTCTTCATAATTTGTCCGTACCAGATGTTTCAATCTGACTGTATTCAGAGAATCTCAAATCTGCAAATACCCAATTTCACCAAAATGATCATAACTTATTCATTTCTTTATTAAAATGAACCAAATAAAAATTATAAGAAATATGATTCATCATTCTATCCATCCATTACTATATTATAAGTTTTTCAGGCTATATATGGCCGTACAAGGCCTGAAACCAACACTAAAATTGAAAAATCAATCAAGAATGAGGCCAGAAATTGATCTTTTCTACCCCACGGTGGGCACCAAAATGTATGTGACTGAATGTGACCTCTAAATCAGACACAACACAACATGGTCATTATTCATTTGATAGAATTTGGGAGAGAGTATGAAGAACTCAATCCAAATTCCATGATGAGGCGACCTGTTGCCTCCTATGTGAATGGGGTGTTTGAATACTCTCAGAACGAGAGCCAACAGCCGGGAGACCAATTCAACAATGGAGGATTTGAAAGCAAATATGAGCAAAATGAAACTAATCTAAGAATGAATGCAATTAATCTAGAAAATTTTGAAAGAAATATGAAATGCAGATTTTTATTTGATTTTGAAATAAAGATGATATTAGACTAAGAACAAGTAAGCAAATTTAATCTAAATGTGAAATTGAATTACATTAATATGAGAAATTAAACTAGATAACGCAATAAAAGAGCTTTGAAAATAATGAGATATGAGACTAAAAAATGCTATAGTAAGGATGCTCTCAAAAATTGCCCTCTTGAATGAAAAAAAGAGGTTCATTAAATAGACCAAGCCAGAAGAGGAATGAAGAGTTTCTTGATTCAAAACGGTGGACTCTTCATTCCTAATTGAGACAAAAAGACAATGAATTATTTAATTAAAAGAATGGAAAATGCCACACAGGTGACCTTTCGAATATCTCAAATTATTAATTCAAGAAAAGGTGTCCATTCAAATAACAAGCAATTAATTAATTCCTTTTTTATGTGTATTAGCCAAAGGGGGTGGTTTGATTTAATTTAATTTAAAGTACATAGGACTTTACAATTAAATTAATGTATCATAGAGATAATTTAGCTAATAAAGTCAAAGAGACTTAGGAATTAATTTTAGTTTTTGATTATTGCAATTTATGGTTTTTGCAATTGACATCAAGTCAAATTAAGTCAGGTAGGAGAGAGAAAGTTGCCTAGGGAACTAGGACTTTGGTGATGTAAAATCAAGATAATGCACCAAAATTGATGAAATTAAATAGGTGCCAATTTTGGGGTATTACACTTTCTTTAGTCCATATAGAGATTTGTTTAATTTACATACTATGTCTCCATCTTGAGCTAGAGGAAAACCTTCAGGATGCTCAATGTAGACCTCTTCTTCCAATTCTCCATTCAGAAATGTCGACTTCACATCCATCTAGTACACTTTGAATTTCTTATAAGTTGCATAAGCCAAAAATATTCTTACCACTTCAATTTTTAAAATAGGTGCAAAATTTTCTTCATAATCAATTCCTTCTTGTTGTGAGTATCCATTACATACCAATCTTTTTTTGTTTCTTACAACTTCACCTTGTTCATTCATCTTGTTTCAGAATACCCATTTAGTTCCTATAACATTTTTATCTTTAGATCTAGGGACCAACTCCCAAGTTTTGTTCTTCTCAACTTGATCTAGTTTTTCCTTCATTTCTTGAGTCTAATTATCATCTTTACAAGCTTCCTCAGTAGTTTTAGGTTCAATTTGAGAAATTAAACATAGTTCTTCTTGTACCTTATTTCTTGTCAGAAATCATTTTTCTATGCTCCTAATAATCTGATCAGCGGGATGATTCCTTTCTAGATTCATATTAGGTGTCATTGTCTCAATTCTTGCTTTAACTCTTTGTTATGATCTCATTTCTTCTATTATTTCCTCAATTTAAATCTCATTCTGCAAATCACTATCAGTTTCATAAAATAATTTAACACATTCTTCATCAATTCTACGATGAACTTCTTCATCTAATTCATAATCAAGTATTCTTTCCTGAATTTTGAACTTCTCATCAATGTTAACATTTTCAATCTCAACAATAGTCTTAGTTATTTTATTGAAATGTATATATGCTTTTATTTTCAATGAATAACCAAGAAATATACCTTCATCGCTTTTTGAATCAAACATACTAATGTCATCATCTCTCTTAATATAATATTTTCTTCCAAAAATTTTGAAATACTTAACTGATGGTGCATGTCCAAACCATAATTCATAGGATGTCTTTTCTGTGTCTTCTCTTATTTGTACTATGTTCATTGTATATACTTATGTATTCACTACTTCTCTCTAGAATGTCTTCACCAAATCATTCTCAACTAACATAGCTCTTTCTGCCTTAGTTACTGATCTGTTCCTTCTTTCTACAATACCATTTTGTTCAAGTTTTCTAGGGGCTGAAAACTATCTCTTAATACCATTCACTTGACAAAAAGTACTAAATTCTTTTGAAGTAAATTCTCCACCTCTACTAGACCTTAAACATTTAATCTTTATTCCAGATTCATTCTCAACTTTGTTCTTAATCAATCTAAACTTGTCAAATGCTTCAGTTTTTTCTTTAAGAAATACTATCCACATCATTCTAGTAAAGTCATCAACAAAAATCATAAAATACCTTTCATAATAGAATCCTCTAGTCCTTGTGGGACCGCTCAGATCAGTATGAACAATTTCCAATTTTGTTGTTGTAGTGAACTTCTTACTATGAAAAGAACTTCTTTTCTACTTATCTATAACACATTCTTTGCATATCATGTTTGTAGGTTTCATAATCTTAGGCAAATATCTTACCACAAATGTAGTGCTTACTTTCACAATGTTACCAAAATTTATGTGATAGAAACCTTTGTGCCATAACCAAATGCCATCAATTTTAGTAATCAAACATGTCTTTTCAACATGATTCAACTAAAATACATTACCTCTGGTTCTTGATCTAGTTCTAATCATATTACAATTTTTATCTTTGATCACACAAGTCTTCTCAGTAAACCAAACTTGATATCCCTTGTGAACTAACTATCAAACACTTAGAAGATTTTTTTTCAATCCATCCACAAAATAAACATCATTAGTGTTATTTTTTCCATCAAGAGTAATAGATCCTATTTCTTTTATTAGGAAAGGTGAATTGTTTCCAACTCTAACAATCCCTCCATCATAATTGTTAAAATTTATAAATTTCTTTATATCTCCAGTCATATGATGTGAACAACCACTGTCAATAATCCAATCGGTTTTCTTTTCTACTTGAGAAACTAAAGATTTTTCTTCTCTAACTTTAGTTTTAGATATTTCTTCTTTTATCACTATAAATCCTTTGTCATCACTTTCATTTTCACTTTCAATTAAGATTTTATCAATGCTAGCCTTAAATTTTTCATCATTAGCATAATAATATTCTTTAAATATTCTAGGTTTAAAGTTCTTATATTTCTTCACTCTCTTAGGGCATTTAGATGTGAAATGACCATATTCTTGACATGTCCAACATTTAAAGATTTTCTTACCTTTAGGTTCTCTTTTCACAAGAAAGGAAATCCCTTCCTCAATCTTGTTGTCTTCTTCAGTCTTAGATCTCCTGCAACTGGCATAATCTCCACTAACACTTGTACCTCTTGACAAAGTAGGGTGAACACTAAGTGAGTTGAATGTTGTTTCAATTATAGGTAAATCTCCAGACTATCTCAAGCCTATCTCTGCTACTTCTAATCTTCCAAGAAGAGATTCTCCGGTAAAATTTTCAGTACAAGGTATAACTTGTTCGATCATCTACATTATCTCCTTAAACACAGGGGTTAGTGTCTTTAAGATCTTCCATATGACTTCATCCTCAATTTTGTTTCTTTCACAAGCTTTGATACTTGCAACCATCTTTGATATCCTACCAATATAACTTATAACAAAATCATCTTCCATCATTCTTGCATCTTCAAATAAACATATCCAATTCTATAATCTGACTCTCTTAGCATGTGTACATCACCTTCAAAAGTAGATTGTAAAGCTAACCAAATTTCATGAGATGTCCTTATAATTTTTACCTGATTGTATTCATTCTCTGAAAGAGGTTGTTGGAAAAATGGTCAGCACTCCCCTCAAGATTTGTGATATGGCTTAACCACCTCCGGTGTCTTTTATAAGTCTAGTGGCTGTATCAGGCATTAATAGGTCGATCTTTTGGTGCAATGACAACTACTACTTGTAACAAGTGGTATCAGAGCTTGGTCACAAGTTCAAATTCCCTTGGGTAATGCTGAGGGGGATATTTTTGGAAAAATGGTCAAGACTCCCCTTAGGATTCGTGACATGGCTTAACCACCTCCTATGTCTCCTATAAGTCTAGTGGTTGTATCAGTCATTAATAGGTTGATCTTTTGGTGCAATGACAACTAGTACTTGTAACAAAGGTGACAAAAGTGCTTCTCTAGCAAGTATGTTACACATGAATAGATCTCTTTCCTTATCAGTGCAATCTTCAAGTTTATATTCTTCAATGATAGTCTTATCATTCTTTGTGACCAACCAATATCCTAGTCCTAAACATAGCAGATGTGTCTTCATATTTTCTTTCTATCAGTCATAGTTAACTCCATCAAACTTAGGGATTTCTTTCCTAAAATGACTCACCACAGATATCCTTAAGTTGTTAAACTTTTCCTTCAAGGACCTATCTCTTTGATACCAATTGTTATAAAGTAAAGTCCACCAAGATAATTGAAAGGGGGGATAAATTAGTTATTAGACAAAAACATCTTATAATACCATTATCAGATTTCAACCTTGTAACCAAGATAAACAAAAACCATAGAAAGATAGACATACACAATACAAGATATGTTGACTATGGAACCTCTTGATTAGAGAGTAAACCTTGGTGGGGATGGTACCCATAAAAGATGTACTAATATAAAAATTCATTGTGAGAGGATGGACCCTACTAAGAGTCTATGAAATACATTCAGTACATATTAGTCCCTATTAGGAGACTTTGAATCCCTATTAAAATATTCTAACCCATTTAAGAGTTATGGAAGGCAGAAGGACCCACTATCCATATAGCTTCAAGGGAAAGATAACCAAACTCACTGTCCAACTGATCTTTGTATTATCTGAACAAAATAATTACTGATCTTAGCAACTCCTTTATCTATGCCAAAACCACACCAACTTCTTTACCAGATCTTCTTAATTCACATATTCTATCACAATATCATCATATATCTCTTATATTAATTCATGCATATTACAATCAAGGAAAACAATCCTTCCTTTATACCACACTCAAATAATTTACAATAGATTCAGCCATTTAGGCTTAACCATTTACAAAATATAAATCTTTACATGTTAAATAATATTTCATAACCACATAAAAATGTCAGCTTCCAAACTAAATAATTCTCCACATGTGTGACCTATGACTATGCTATCTCATCCAAGTCACCTTCGAAATATCATAAACCTCTGTACAACTTTGCATGTCCAGATTTTATCCCAATTAGGAGATATAATCCAGTTATCACAAGCTGCTTCTCAGGAACACTCTCATAATATAGTTTCCACTAAATTACACATAATTGTCATGAATAATTTAATTTCCATACGCACTCTTAACCATAATCTTAGGAGATAATATAGAACAAGGCCTCACCTCTACATAGCTTGATCTACAATTCTCCATGTGCACTAATAAAAACATTGTCTGCTTCTCTTGTATTCTCCATTACATCAATGTGTTGACATCAATGACAAACACAGTCATGAATGCAACATACAACCACTATAGAATAACTCCGAATACTACCCCATATGACATATTCAACATTTATTCCTAACAACTTAGTCCTTCTCCTCTTGTCATGAATATGGAGTTTCCTCTACATCCTCCATTGGATCTTTTTCTTCCTAATAGGAGATACATTGTTTATCATCATGTACACTTCTTTTGGATTTTGACATGCTTCACTTGTTTTGAGGATACATGATTATGGGAGATTAATATTGTCTC